>OZ020122.1:7902053-8523236 GCA_963971155.1 Anthrax anthrax | reverse complement strand
TTTAATTTTATTGTACATTTTTACGATTATTTCAGTTATAAAAAATATAGATAAAAAATTGCATTCATATATTATACGTACATATGCACATATGTACATACAATGCGTACTAAAAATGAATGAAAATTTTCTTAAGAGATAATATTTTATTTTACATTCATACAATATCATTATTATATGTAATTCATTTATACTCTGTTCACTAATTATTATGCCACTTAAGGTCTTATGGTGATTTACTTAAAGTGGTTACCATTTTAAATCACTATATGTATTGATATATAATGAAAGCTTTGTGGATTATGGTAATACTGGCTCATGAAACACTCTAATTAGAAATTGGGAGAGAAAAAAAAAGACACAAGTGTGTATTCCCATAAGACCTTAACTGTATAATATTAATCAGATAGAGTATAGTGTTATAAAATGGTAACCACTTTAAGTAAATCTCCATAAGACCTTAAGTGACATAATATTAGTGGACAGAGTATAGAGTGTATCACGGGCAGTAGTGTGATGTCAAATGGTTCAACTTTACTTAATTTCCATAAGATTTTAACTGCATAAAATTGGAATTAATGGACAGAATATAGATTTTATATGAAAGTTATATGATAATCCTTGTAATAAAAACGATTATCTTGCAATGATCTACACTGATATGTAAGCCATATACGCCATATATAAGCCATCTAATGTGATTTAACAATAAAAATTTAAATTTAAAATTCAAACTAGGTATATCACCGGCATGTTATCTGATCAACTTTCTATACATTATGAAACGTATACATATCCATCTAACGTATACTAATCTATCGTCTATGTAGATGTTATTGTTTCTGTGATCTTTATATGATCTTAAAAGTTCATAAATAAAATTCTATTAATAGTCTCCACCACATAACATTTAGAAAATTGAATGAAATGTGAACGGACATATACGACAGATCTACATACCTATACACGTTATATTACAGATATACGGTATTACGGTTAAATATGTACATGCTGCCTTATAGGTACGATATAGAGGTAATATATGTACATATTTCTAAAATAAAAAAAAAGGAAAATTTTAACACCCACACATTACATTCATTAGTCAAGAAGTCAATAATTTATTATTATTATTATTATTATTCCATTATGTTGATCATGTTGTATTATTTGCTGTATAACAAAATATTTTAAATTACCCCAGAGCCAGATAAAAAACATTTTCACCATTTTTATTATCCTAGCTATAGAGTACATAATAAAAATATTTCATGTACATACAAACATACAACGAAGAGATATAAGACAAGCGAACACGATCACTGATCTACATACAGAAGAAAATCCACTCTCTACACCAGATTATAACCGCTTTCGGTATAATAGATTATAAAAAATCATTTTCATTTTCATGTTTTTTTTTTCTATTTCTTTTTTTTTCTTCCTAATGTTCATTATTGTCCGTTGTGTACATACATATGTATGTGTAATAGACAAAAAGTAGTAAAATATATGCAGCAGCAACATCAACTACAAGACACAAGACAACGTAAATTGTAACATACTACATATTTTAAAACATTCAGCCTACTACACTGCTGCTACACAAAACCAAAAAAAAAAAAAAAAAAAAAAAAATGCCCAACAAGAAGAACATTAAGAAAAATCAGTATCTTATAAGGAGACTTAAAAAGTTCGTCATCATGTGTAACTAGTATACCGGCTTTTTTTACATGCGCATAATTAAACGTGCTACTCCTGAGGCTCTGTACTGGGCTAAATAAAATGATCTTTCATACGTACGTACGTTGTCATACACATGCTATACGCACAATATGATAACGTATGTACTTATATTATCCAAATTGTAATTTATATTAAAAAAAAAATAACAAAATGCCAGACAAGGTAGCACCAACCGGCATTCAATAACTTGATTTTATATATCTACTATAAATTTGCTTTCATATACAGACACAGTTCAGAGCCTAAACGATGAAATAATGAAAAATTAATTCATATACTTATATTAAATGATCAAAACGTATACCCATAGGATAGATTTTTCTGTTCTATGATAATGTGATGATAACATATTATTAAAAATGATACTTAAAGAAAAGATATTATTTAATTTAACCTTACAGTATATTAATTTTATGATCAGACGTCCATTATATGCTGTAGATCACACATCCAATCTATTGATCAAGCGTGCATTGATATTGAGAAAAAATTTCTTAAAAATTTTTGTATAAATTTTTCAATTTAAGGCATCAATTATGAGAATCTATTCGATAGACAATTGAATCGATTTTTAAAAGTCGATCAAAACAAAGTCACGGTATTATATGAAAAATCAATCGACTTACATGCATTTAGTACTAAAAAAATTTGAGTACTAAAATTAGGTAACTTGATTGTTTACTTCTTACATTTTATATGAAAATTTTTTATTTGTCAATTGTTAAAATTTTTATTTTTTTTCAAAATTTTTCATTTTTCGTTTAAAAGTCGATCACACAAAAATATCAACGACTTTTGTCAAGTCTATAAAATAGAAAAATGTTTTACTTGAACAGACTTTCATAATATCAAAAAGTCTGAATTGTAACATAAAGTCGATTAGTAATTGACTCTCATAATTGATGCCTAAGATGTAAAAATCGCATACATTTGTATACATGCTGTAACATAATCAAAGAATCTGTATGCCGAGTTATTTTTTTTTTTGCTCAATTAAAAGAGATTTGTTTTTTTTTTTTTTTTAATATTCGATAACATGCGAAAATGTTATCTAAAAGAATAATCTTTAAGGAAATATTCCGTTAAAAGAAAATAAATAATTGAATTTTCATAGCTATACGGTCAACAATTTATTTTTCCTTTATTAAACTACTAGCTAAAGTCTACTACACTGTATACACAATACAGTGATCGGTATTATAGTGATCAATCATATCTTAACTATAGTTAAATAATTTTTATTTTAAAAATATATGATACAGGATATTTATACAATCTGCATACAATCGAGATACATTTAAAAGTATGTATAACCTACTTTATTAGCTTTTTTTTTTTTTTTTGATAAAAATCTATGAATAAAATACTATGGTATGTAACAGATCGATCCAATTTTTCATGACAGTATATAGGCATCAATTATGAGAGTCTATTTCTAATCGACTTTATGTTACAATTTAGACTTTTGATATTGTGAAACACGGCATATTTTAGGACATCAGAAGATGAAGAAATTAAAATAGGGGTATTACTTAATCAATTCTTCTAAAATAAAAACAATAAAACACACAACACAATATTTTCACACTTTTATAAGGGAAAATAATTCGGATTTAATTTTAACTTCTTTGAATCGAGTACGATGACGTAATTTTAAATTTTCATGGCGGCAAGCATGAAGTGTTTACACTGCCTTATGTTTGTACGCCGTGATTGTGAAAGTCTATTCGAGTAAAAATTTTCTAGAGTTTAAAAAACAAAAAATGACAACAAAAATTTTGAAAATAATAAAAATTTTGACAATTGACAAATAAAAAATTTTCATTATAAAATGTAAGAAGTAAACAAACAATTAAGTTACCTAATTTTAGTACTCAATTTAGTACTAAATGCATGTAAATCGATTGATTTTTCATATAATACCGTGACTTTGTTTTGATCGACTTTTAAAAATTCGATTCAATTGTTTATCGAATAGATTCTCATAATTGACGCCCAAATGATCTTTCCGTGTACACACAAATTAGACATACAGTTACACGGTGCCAATTATTGATCTTTTATCCATATAATAAGAAAAATAAAAATAAGAAGCATGTCCAGTTTCATATGAATAGATTTTGTTTTTTTTTTGTGTGTATTATAGCGCGATATTTTTATTTATGTATAGATACCCGCATTTAGATAAGACTATAAAATCGATTTCTATTTTTTATTAGATCTTGCAAATATGTTCAATTATTTACAATTAAAATCAAATGGACTCTCACCACCACATTATTATGTATTCAAGCAAACAATGAAGTATAATTGAATGTAATCTAACGAAAAAACAAAAAAAAATTTCTAACATACAGCATATTGATCCACTGATCGTGCCATAGAGTATACAAGCATTATTTTAAGAAAAATTTTTATCTTTTGTAAATTAACTCCTTAACATTTTATTTGATATAATGTAGACCATATTTTAACTATTTAATGTGTATTTTTTTGTTTTTTTGATTGCATTATTAGGACAATATATAATGTATGTAATGTACACTTTTATTTACAAGCTAACAAAACAATTAGATACAAAAAAAAAAACCCAAAAAAACCAGTCAGGCAAACAGATCTTAAATTATGCCAAATATGTAGACAAACTGATCGTTTGGTCGATGCAAAAAAAAAAAAAAAACCATTTAAAAAAAAACACTTTATCAGTATCTTGATTCTCTCTCTCTAATAAACATTTTCTGTAACAATGTTGCTAAAATGTATGTTTGTAACGGATAACAACTAATAGAAAAATAATTTAAAAAAAAAAAAAATTTTTTTGAAGTGAAACATGTAAAATCAATAACCAGAAGAAAACAGCAAAAATACAAAAAAAAAGAAAAAAAGAAAAAATTAAGTTAAAAATTTACTTACAAAAAATATAAAATGCTTAAATTATTTATATCAACATACCACACACATACACACACACACATGGTCTGTTGCTAACGGCTATGCATTACATTACAGATAAATTGTTTAATAATAATAAAATGCTGTTTAAAAGGTTTATTATATACTCTGTAGTCTGTAACACTCCATTCTGAATTGATTACAGCTTTGGGCTCTGATGATAGTCCACATATATGTACATATAGTCAAAGGTGTATGGTACACATTGCATAATTTATATCTTTTACAATGATCGTTTTTTGTTGTTTTTGTTTTTTTGTTTAATCGCACTTTTGTGTATTTTTATTGTGACAATGTTACCATTTTTATGGTGTTAATATCAATAAAAAAGAAAAAAAAAAAAACAAGAAGAAAAATAAATACACCATATTTTGTAGTATACCAATATAAATAATTTGTTACATGGATAAAATATTTTTCCTCATTTTTATTATTTTCAAGTTATCTAAATATGTACATATGTATGTATGACGTAACACTGCATCTCCATTGGCAATATTGCCATTGCCGGAACAATGAGACCCTGTATTGCCGGCAATATTTCATGATGGGCAATATTGTCATTGCCTAAAAAACAAAGTATTTTCAAAGTTTCTCCTGGACAACGAAATTAGCAGCCCTAACATCCAGGAAACACAGGACCATGAGTTGAATTATGGAACGCTAGATTAGAACACTGAAAGATGCCTCTACAATGTATGAACTATAAGTAAAAGTTTGATCCACTCTAACCCTTAATGTGTGGTACTACAAATAAAGCCTGGCTTACTTACCCAACAAGAGGAAAACTTTGTATTCTTTTTATTTCAATTGGATACATTAAAATGTCTAATTTCCAAGGGTGAACGGATCATCATCATCATTTTTTAATTTAAGATCGATCAAGGATCACCAATGATGTATAGTCAGAATTTTTTTATAATTTTCATTTTTTTTTTTCGACACAGCATATTGGATGGTCACCTTTATCTTTTCAATATTTTTTTGTTTTTCTTCCCGTTCACCTTGAAAGTTGGATCCTGGCCAAAGGACCAAAAAAAAGGAAAATTCTCTCTATATTGATTAATCTCTCTATTTTTTATTCTATTATTTAATTGTAATTAAAATGATATTCACTAAATTACATTATCCATTGTGTACTGTTCTTATATTGCGTCTAACTACCAGACAATAAAAGATCAGAGATCATACATTAAAAAATTTACATTTGAAAGATGCATGCAATACTTTAAAATAAATTCATGTTAACATGAAGATAAATTAACAAAATAAGGTAACTACATAAATAAAACCGTCATCATCATCATCATCATCATCATTTAGTAAATCCAAAAATAAATAAATATATGGTAGAGGACTCTTAGATTACTACCATACAGTGAACTTGAATCATACCACTCGATTACAAAATGCATTCATGCATTCTTCTTTAAATATGATGCATTTGTATAGAAAAGTTTTACATACTTCGTACATATTTTTACATCCTGATATGTCCACAGAAAAAGCACCTAAACATAGGTATTACATATGCATCGTAAATTCGTAATACATAATGTATAGCCAATATCAATTATCCTGAAGTTTTCGTATAAGTAATACGATTTTGATTTTAATGCCCAATATCAGTGATCTTTTCTCTCTTTCTTTCTTGAAAAGCACGAAAAATGAGATGAGGTTTGGTGGCCTCGACCTCGACACTGCAGCTCAATTAATCAGATTATTGTGTATCCCTCACCCCTGGTATTTCTACACGAATAAGGGCGAAGGCGAATTCATAAACATCATCAATTTGACGATCAAATGATTTTTTGATCAACGGTGACCGTCATCAAAAGACAATCAAATGACAATCATATGCACTGAAGTTAACAAGTTATAACATATCTTGTAAGTCATGTGCACTCGATACGCAAATGCGCTCTAATTTTTGATTAATTTCAAAGTCTCGAATACGTCAAAAAGTTTATAAATTCATGTTTCTAGACATAAGATAATCAGTTGACGTTTATGAATTCGGCCATTTACTTTACGTAATCAGTGTTGGAAAGTTCTTCCACACTCCATCCCTCATCAGTGATCTTACCACCAGACAAAGCTCAAATTTTCAAACACAGTTTTAGGTTGTCAAATTGTGTATAAGATGCAAATGTTGACATTTTCAGAAGTGTCAAAACAAAAACAAAAACACATTTAACAGAATCATATGTTGCTGCTATAGACACAGTCTCATATCAATGATTTATCTGTTTTTGATTTTGCTCTACGAAGAATTATCATTTTTCTTGAATTAAGAAAAAAAAAAAAAAAAACACGATCACTTTTTTTTTGTAAACTCTACAAAACACATTCTCGTGTGCATTTTTAATTTTTCAAGTAAAAAAACCAAAAATCAACTTTAAACAAAAATGTAAAAAAGTCAAGTACTTTCTCAAGAAGTTAAACGATAATAACATTAAGTACAAAAAATAAGTAGAAGAGGTAAATAAAAAAAATTATTTTTTTTAATTTTTAAGCCGGCATTTTATCAATTTAATGAATTATACATACATATATGTACATATCCATGTGTATTTTGTGGTAGTATCGGCTATTGACTATACTACATTTAAATATGTGTATGTATCAAGAAAATTTGCGATCACTGTACATGTTCTATCAGTCCATCCTACAATAATGTACTTAAAAAATACGTGCAACGTGTGTTGTTATACTTATTATTTTGTTGTATTGTAAATTAGAAGACTTAAAAATGTAAATCATAGATAGGTTGAGTTCATGTTTGCAGAAAATTGATTGCAATACTTAATTTATCAAAACTAACTTTGTGCAGCTATTTTTTATTTTTTTTATTTTATTTTATAAAGGTTAGAATAGTAAATGAATTTACAATCCTAACAGGGGGGAAATAGCACTGACTACAAAGGTCTACGGCTATTTGGGGAAGACTCATACCCGAGGTGGGATTCGAACCCACGGCTGTTGGGATCGTAGACCTAGCACACTACAACTAGGCTACACAGCTGGTTGTTTATGAACAGTCTACTGCAAGAAGAAAGAAATATCCACCAGCACTATCGCTCTCCGTGATTACCAGATCGTTTACTTTACTTTCTGTTTTTCTCTAGTCTTAATTTTGCAGACCTAATTTTCTAGAGCTGCTAAAATTGCTGTCAAATTTGTACAGAGAACTGACAAAGTGAATTTATTGCTTTCGCGCAGAAACGAACATGAATACAATACGTTTGCAGAACTAATTTAGGACTGCAAACATAAACTCGACCATACTATATTTATAGTGCATATACATATCGTGTGTACGTATAGTGCATTAACTCGACCACACTAAACCATCATTATAAGTGCTACCGCCTTTAGCTATAATTCAACTTTATCGATCGATGCATAAATAAATTAAAATACACAAATATTTATGTAGGTGCACATTATTTACAAAAATTCTCGTATACATACTAAACGAGAAAATGAAATAAATTAAAAATTATAAGAGCAAATAAATAAATAAATGAGAAGTAAAAATTCAAATTGTAAATAATTTTTATCTCAATATAATGATGGAATGATGGTATAGTAATGACAAAATTTATTGTGATTTTCATTGGAATGTTGAAAACATTTTCTGTTTTTTTTTTTTTTTTTTTTTTTCTGAAAACATTTTGGAAGAAATGTAGAATTTATCATTAACACTGCTCTATTGGTGGGTTTAACGCTTTAGATATAAAAACGAAAAGACACTTTCCAATACATCGGGTAGTACCAAGTACCGAGCTACCTGATACACGTCTCATTTTTCTTCAATGAGTAAACTGATCAAAATGATGATCCTGCATTATGGTATGGAGCAGCTTCATATGATTGTGTAACATACATGCGCCTGTGTAGTGTACATGAGGCCTATTATATACCTTTGCTTATACACTTTCTTGTAGTATAAATAACTTAAATTTTTTCAACAATACTTACAAACCTACAGAGATGTGCAATGAATGCGAACATTTAAATTCAACGAATTGGAGGGTTTTTTGACGAAGAGACACTTATATGAGACACACATATGAAAAATTGTCTTATGAGACACTGGGTGAAGGAAGTGAGGCGTGTATAAGCTCACTTTTTTCACCCGTTACACTGGAAGCAGCGGAAAGTGTCTTATAACACATAGGGGACTAAGGACTAATCTCATATAAAAATCTAAGACCAAGTTCTTACTACAACGACTTAGTAAACGGTTATTGGCAAGGCCCAGTGTCTCATCGTTTAAAACCCCTCAATTGTACACACATAAAAGCTGCACTTATATACACAAATACATGTACATATGTAGATGCAATTGAAAAATGCACTCTACTGGATAAGAGAGAAAAAAAAAAACACTTGATCGATTTTATGCATTTAATTTTGTATATCGTTTAAAAAACGATATCACCACAAGAGATCATCATCAAATTGTTGATTTTATTTTTTAAAAAAATGAAAAAAATAAAAAAAACAGAAAAATTTAAATTTAATTTTGCAATAAAAAGGAACTGGTTTATTCGAAAAAAAAAATAAAAATGTTTAGGTATCAATATAGTAAATACAACCACATTAGAATAAGCTGATCCGGGGCAGCGGAGCTATGAGATATAACAACAAAATTCAAATACCAACACAGACACACACACACACTCTCTTTTATGGGATCTCAAATATATCCACTAAATCAACCCAAATGAACTGTTTTATTTTTGTGTCATTTCGTGTTTTTTTGTTTTTTTTTTTTTTTTTCACCATTCCATTACAATTAAATGTATGCAATGTAATCGGATTGAATCGAAATAATGATTTGGATTTTATTTTTATTTTTTTGTATAGTAGGTATAAAAAAATTTTTTGAACATTCTGTGAAAGTGAAGTAAAATTTACAAATTCTCCAATTTAACAGAACATGAGTGTTACGAGTTTTGGACACGTTTGTTAGTCTCACAAAATACCTTGGGATAAGATCATCCACCAATTCATCATTATACAATATTTCTCTCTCTCTCTCTCTCTCTCTCCCGTTTTCTTGTGGAAGATCATAAACAAGAATGATTAAAATATAAACTATACTTTGTACATTAAATATTTTCACTAATGGCTTTATGGAAACTACGAAAAATGGTACCAATTACTTTATATCATTGTATATTGATATTTAAAAAGCTCATCTCATACTGTATATATGAGAAATTTGAGAATTGTGATGACATTGCTCGTGAAATGCTCTTATGAGAAATTATGAGAGAAAGCCACACGCACGTATACTCCCACCCAATAAGGCCTATAGTGAAAATACTTAAAGTACAAAGTATAAAAATTATTTGTTTTTTTTTTTTTTGAATATTGTTTAGATCAATTATGTAATTTTGGTTACGATCAAAATTATGTTCAACATTTTTGCAAATAAGTTTTGTATGTGTATAATGGATCGCATGCCAATACAGGATGATTCTATTCACAACATGATACTAATTAGTAAAACTGTATTCTTTGGACTATTTTGAAACAAAATTTGTTTTGGCAAGAATTCTAACTAAAGCTTTATTTCAACGCAAGAGGGCATTAAAGATGCTTATGCCTCTTCTTACACGAAATATTCCATAAATCACGAACCACTAAATGTACATTATTGTTGTATTGAGAAGTGTTATAGCAAATGCTTTCGCCTTTCTATAGAGTTATTGGTCAGGGACCTACGTCATCTGGTTCAAAAGTTATTCGAATTCAAAATCAAAAATTAGAGATAATTTGACAAATATTTCCGAATTTTTGGTGATTTTTGTAAACACCCTAAAAGAAAATGGTGAAAATATGACAATTTTAATGTCTTTAGTGTTAGAATTTTCGTTATACAATTTTTTTTTTTTTTTTTGTCAAAATAAGTCCAAAAAATGCAGTGATCAGTCAGTGATCACTAATAGTGTCGTGTTTTCACCCTGTGATCACTACAATGATTGAATGTATACAATGATCAAGACAATACAACACAATAATCGCGACACGGCGACAATGAGGATGATCGTGATAAGGCAACGATGATAATGTACCTAAATTTTTTTTTTTTTTTGAAAGATCAAAACAAATCTCTTTTAATGTAAAAAAATTTCATTTTCTGGATAACACACATTTTGTAGGTAATTCTTCATTTTTCAATGCAAGCTCAAATGTTCAAACGCATTGGGTAGAAGGTAAGAGTTCAAATTTTAAAAAGGTGGGATAGGGGAGAGGAAAAATTAAAAAATATCATTTAAAAAAAAAAAAAAAAAAAATAGTAATGTGATCTGATTCTGATTTAATTCAATTATTGATGCTTTATAGAGATCAAGAAGACTAGATCGTAAACAAAAAAAAAAACAAAAATTTTATTATTTAAATAATAGAAGGCTCCTTACCTTATTATACTGTGTAAAAATTATCATGTGACGACTCCAGTCCAACTGATGATCCAGTGATAACTGCTGTCCAAAAAACAAAAAAAAAAAATTTATGAATTTTTTTTTAAATATGTTTATTTAGTTCAGTTTCTGATTTTTTTTTTTTTTTTTTAATTTTTCTTAATTAATTGACTATATACACATACATAAACAGAGGAACTACCAATAACGTTTATTTAATTCATGGAATTAATTTTTTCCGTTTTTCTTTTGTTGTTGTTGTTTTGTTGTATTGGAAACGTAAGAAGATCTTTTAGGATTTTTTTTTTTTTTTGTTTTTTGGTAAATTGATATTTAAATTACTCAATTACGGACACTGTATAGTTTACATACTACAAACACACGTTAACAATTCAAATTTTTTCTACTATTTTTTTTTTTTTGATCATCTAAAGTACACGTTAAACATTGAAGTGTTTTAAAATTTTGGACAAAAGTAACGACAATTTCAAAAAAAAAAAAAATAACGACAAAATAAAAATTTTTAAATTTAAAAACAAAAAAAAATTGATTTAAAAAAACAAAAAAAAGACGAAAAATTTAAAAACGATGAAAAATTAAAAAATAAAAAAAAAATTATATTCGTTACACCACTAAATTTATTTTTATTTTTTTTTTTTTTCAAATTAAAACACACACCCAACCGTTCATGCCCACAAATAATTGAAAACTGATCATGATAATCAGTAGAAAGCAAAGCAAAACAAAAAACAAAAAAAAAATTAACAACAAGAAAAGAAAATAATATAAATTATATATCTATGTATTGAACACGTCCACAATAAAAACACACATACATACCATAATGCTATATAAAATCTCATCGAGGCATGTGTGTGTGTGTGAATAATATAAAAATACAATTTTCGTTTTATTCTATTTGAATTTCTTTTCATAAATAAAAAAAAACTAAAAAAAACTACCCATGTAATATGTATTTATATTCTCCTATTACCCAAAGCTTATCTATACAATTAGTTGTGTCACTTGATATATTTTTGTTTCATCTTGGTACAATTATAATACAAATGGAAATGACCCTTCATTACAAACTTTCAAAAATTAAATGGTAAATTACAGTCCATTTGTAAAGCATTGTCACGTTGTCACATATTTTCTCTTAGGGCAACATTAAAATATTACCTCGTTTATGTTTTACAATGTTGTTTTTGTTTATAAAAATACATAAAATTGGCCAATATGAAAATGAAAGTACAAAAAAAAAAAAAATGAATTTATTTTTATACTCTATCTACTAATATTATGCACTTAAGATCTTATAGGAGTACATTATGTATGTCATTTTTCCTCTATCATAATTTCTAATAAGATCATCTTACGAGCCAGTGTTACCACAACAATCCACTGAAAAAGCTTTATTTATTGTAATATCAGATGATATCAATACGTCATAATGATGTAAAATGGTAACCACTTTAAGTAATCTCCATAAGATTTTAAGTGTATAAATATTAGTAGACAGAGTATAAAATGTTTGTTTGTTCGGTAAAAATTTTGGAATTAGATTTTAAATTCTGATGGAACCAGATGTAAAAACTTAAAAATACATAATTCAAAATTACAATTGATAATGCAATATTTTATAATAATTGGTACAGATTTTGCAAAAAATTTTACAGTCTGATCTAAAAATCACTAAATTTTTCTTGTCCATGAAACACATGTTTTTGTCTTTTACGAAAAAACAAAAAAAAATCATTGAAACAGCTTATTGAATAGATAAGCTTTGCTTAGTACTGATGAACAAAACGATCCCCGAGTTATTCGTGGGCTATTTGAAATATATTTGTTTATTTATATTCCATATGTAAAATATTTGTATCGATCATCGTATCACATTCACATGATATTCATACTTATACACGGTATATCGTATATGTAGATATAAACTTAAGCCTGTCTACAATAATAGAATAGTAAAAACTACCCTTCCTTAGTTTCTCTCATTTTATTATTTTCTTAATTTTATCATAAATTAATTTTTGTCACATACATACATACAATTGTATTTTATTTAAATAAAAAAATTTAACTAGAAATTGATCGTGTGTGAATTTGTGTATTTAAACTAATGTATAGCTTTCATCAATTTTCTTGAGATCATTTTGTGTTACGAGTTTTTTGGTTTTGTTTTTTTTTTTTTTTTTAAATTATTTTTGATGATGACCGTTAATAGTTGTTTCTCATTTTAAATTCTTCAATTTTCAAAATAATATAAATGAAAATTATTTCTACTATACTCTGTCTATTAATATTTATGCCACTTAAGATCTTATGGCGATTACTTAAAGTGATTACCATTTTACATTCACTATGACCTGCTATGATGTATTGATACAACATGGTATTGATATATTCAAAAGAAAATCATCTGATGTACAATAAAAGCTTTGTGGATTGTGGTAACACTGGCTCGTGAAACAGTCTAATTAGAAGAATTATTAGAGAGAAGAAGAAAATTTTTAATTTTTTTTAACTTAGCCCTTGGTTTCTGATCAACTGTATAACAATTGTTTAACATATATTTAACATATTCAAGATTAAAAAATAATTTTGTGATTAAAAATCAAAATAGATTTGCATATAATGTTTTAAATATTTTCTATTTTGGATTTTTACATGAAATTTTCATCATTGATGACTTCAGCTATACCTACATAATATGTATAAAATACAATTGTAAATAAATTAAATTTTCTAAATATAAAAATACCGGCTTTAATCACATACACGTAAAGCATTTATGTACGTGTACGTGTATTTACGCTCCCGGCCACTCTTGGATAGGTTCACTCTTATTTATTTTGGTACAATCCCTGCATTTGAAATTTTTGGATTTCTCTTCATTAAATATCTGTTAGTTAAAATTAAAACAAAACAAAAAATAGTGCAGGTAAGAAAAAATACCGTATTCATTTTAGAATTGTACGAAAAAAATTAAGTGAACCTATCAAAGTGGCCGGGAGTGTATATAAAAATCGTAAATCGGATTTTAAAAATGTGAATGTTAAACTGATAATATTTATTTATATATGCGTATATGCACTTTTCTCAATGCATTACATGATCAATTCTACTATTATATGTACGTAATTTAAGTGGTAACATGAACATGATATCATTGCAATAGTATTCGTATATCTGCTACGTATAGTCTCTCACTTTCAAATAGACGCAGTACGTAGATAGGCTATAGCTATCTAAAGGCAACTAACTATAGGTTTCTTCAGAGATGTAATGTACGATTTGATTACTCTTTTGTTTGAGTGGAAGCAAAAAAAAAATATATAAGATAAGGAATTACACACTTACATAATATGCATATATCACACTATCACTGATGGACACTGATGTATTGATGAGATGATTTCTGCTTACAAATTGAATTGCTGTTTGATCAACAAAAGCAATCAACTTGTATCCACTATTAACAAAAGACCACTTTTATATCCAATATCCAAATTGAATGCATTGAATCAATCAACATAATTTTTTCAATTGATCAACTTAAATTGCAAGCGTTGCCATTCAAATGGATTATTGAGAATAGAAACCTCTTACTTGTTAAGAAGAATCACAATCTCCGGGATATTTGGAATGAAGATCACTACAAAAGGATGGTTAAAAAATTATCAAAATTTGCTTTATTTTTCATTTTTCATTAAATCATTTATTATTTTTATTCATGTTGTCTTAGATTCTAGCATAAAATAATGCACAATTAAATTATTTAAAGAAAATTTTAAATTTTTAAATAATAAAATTAGATAATCACCATTTTCCTGTGAAGATAATTTTGTTTTTCTTTTTTGTTTTTCCTTCCTTCATTAGATTTTTGCCTTTTGTGTAATATTTTTTGTGTTGTGTTTGATTTTTTTTTTTTTCATTTAATCAGATTCACTTTCACTTTCTGATTGAAAATCACCAACATCAATATTAAATTTATATTCTTGATCGCAACCTAAATATGAATCACTCATAAAATATAATGTGTATTCATGTCGTCCTGGACTTGGTGCAACAAAATCTAATTTAACTTTAGCTTTTTGTTGTAATGTTAAACGTTTAATTGAAAATAATGAATTTGTTTTTGGATCACCAATAACAACCCACCATCCTTCTTCACGTTTCTATAAAATAATTTAAAAAAAAAAAAAATTAATAAATATCGATTTTCATTTTAAATTACAACAACATTACCTGTGGAAAGAATGGTGCTATAACAGGTCCAGTTATTTCATCTTCACGTTCTAAATGAACGACAACATTAACTGTTGAACCAGAATTAATATGATCTTTATCTAATACATCAAAATTCATTTCAATATTTGGATAACGATTACAAAAACGTGCAACATCAGCCATTTGTATATCAGATAATTGTAATAATTTGGTACGATCATCATCTTCTAATTCCATTATATCGAAAACAGTTTCAATGTGCTGTTGGATAGAAAATAGAGAATTTTTAGAAATTAGAATTATTGATAATTTTCTTTTTTTTTTTTTTTTCTAAATCTTAAAATGAAATACAATGAATTATCATGAAGGGTGAATCATCAAGATAAGATTAAACATTCATTAATGATAATTTAGAAAATTTCTTATTTACATTACTGAATATTAATTGAAATCTTCATTTTGAAATGATGACTCATCATACAATGATGATAAAGATCTTAAACAATGGTAGTAATCAATTCAATTCTCTTCTTACCTTATCAGTGCATCTTTTTATAATATCTTGTGTAAAATGTGGTAATTGTTTTAAATATGAATCTTTACTCCACATCGCTTGTGTTACCATTTGTGCTAATTCCATAGCAGCAACAGCCGGTGATAGCCAACCATTTGAACTTAATACATCAACGCAGGCTTGAATTAAACGAATTGCTTTACCTAAAATAATTTCAGTATCACCTTGTAATTCAGGGCCCAATTGTAATCGTGATAAATGTGCTTGAAGTAATAAATTTGTTTTAATATGAGGATCATTGTATCTGAAATAAATTGAAAAGATTAGTAAAAAATTGAAAAAAAAAAAAAAAATTATTTTTATAATAAGAAATTACTTTGGTGCCGTCTCATTTGGTCCAGTTAATTTATTTGGTAAACGTTGAGCTAAATTACGTAATATATTCTCTTCATGATGACGTACAACAATATCTTCATATTCAGCTGCTGATGATATAATTTCTAATAGACCACGTATCTTAGTTTTACTATTCAATGATAAACTAAATAATTCAATTGTTGTATAATTTATGTAATAGTATGCTGCTATCATTCCCAAATTTAATGGTAATGTATCCATATCATCTTCAATGCTAATACATTTCGATTGTTCCAAATCTGATAATGTGTTCTCGACCAATTCAGATAGATGATCAGATAAATGTCTACAAAAAAAAAAAAATAAAAAAAAAAAATGAAAAATAAAAAAAAAAGATTGAAATTATTTTTTTTATTTTGTAGAAAATAAAATGAAAATTGAAATTACCTATGCGTGACACCTTGTAAATTGTAATAATTTGGATTTTGTGTTAAACGTCGATATAAAAATGTCCATGTTAAATAATCGACAGCATCTTGTTTATTTTCGATAGTTTTTGTAACAACTTCAGCATTAAAATGATCATGTAAACGATGATCAAGATGACTTTCAATTGGTAATGGTTCACTTAAAAATTTCTTAAAGAAATCTTTTTTTGATGTTTGACACATTAAAACACATTTAGCATCGATATCTTCAATTGGACGATTTGCATGCCCGACCATTTGTAATACATCGGTTATTGGATAATCTTCATATGAATGATTTTTACCATTATAATATTGTGTATCCATGATTATAATTAAATGTGCTGATATATTTAAGCCCCAGCATAGATCACGTGTAACAACAGCAATTTGTACAGCACCAGAATCAAATAATTGTTCAACTAAACGATGATCAGATATTGTTAAACCTTCATGGATGTATGCAACACCTTGTGATAATGTTTCTTTTAATGTTTTATCAGACATACGATCAAGGAATGGTTTTATATCCTCTTCTTCAGCATGAAAGAAACGTGTCGGTTGTAATTCAGATGCACAATATGTTAATATATCGATAGCTGTTAATCTGGCCTGTTTACGTGATGATACAAAAACGATAACTGGCTTATGTGGACTATATTTAATGATGGCATTGTAGACTGGTTTAGACATTGCTGCTATCCTTGTTGCATTATGAGTCATATTAAAACCTTGAACATGCAATTCTAATGGAATTGGACGAACACTTGGATGAAAATTGAATGTTGTATTTGGACTACAACCTAACCATTGGGCAACATCTCGAGCATCAGATAATGATGTTGACAGAGCAATAATACGAATTTGTTTTTCAATTTGTGAAGATATGTATCGCATACGTGAACAAACAATTTCTAAAACAGGACCATCTTCACCACCAATTAATTGCAATTCATCCACTATGAATAATTGAACATTTTGAACATTTTTCCTTTGTTTCCATCTTCTAGATAATACATCCCATTTATCAGCTGTCGTTATAATTATTTGTCCTTTTGCTAATAATTTTAAATCTGTACCAGTTTCTCCTGTTAATTTTACCACTTTTACACCTAATTGACCAAATTTATTATGCCAATCATTAAATACTAGATCAGATAAAGCATCTTTTGAAACTAAATAAACACATCTACCATCAGAATTCTGTGATAGAAGACGCATTATTGCAAATTCAGCAATTGTCATTTTACCTGAACCAGTTGGTGCTCCAACAAATACATTATCATCACTATTGTAAACAGCATTAAATACTTGAGTTTGAATTGGATTAAATTGTGGATATTTATCAATGTAAAATGATTCATATTTTGAATTACGTAATGCTGTTATTGGTAATGGTTGTAAATCTAATAATTCAGTTGATGGTAAATTTTTTTCAGGTAAAATTAAATGCCTAAATGAAACTGGTAATTGTGTTTCAGCACCAATCCAACGATCAGATACAATTCTTAAAAAATATTGTGGTGGTAATGGTTCAAATACAGGTACAAAAAATTTAATTAAATGCTCATCATTTGCATATTTCTCTTTTAATAAAAAGTATTCATGATGTAATATTACTTCTGAATCGACATCTTCAATTAAAATCCAAAATCCTTCTGATTGTCCATGTACCTTTTCATCCCATTGAAAATCTGGTGTAATTGTTAATTCAACACGAAGTGTTGATCGTGTTATTGGTTGAATATGAGTTGATAATTCCAATTTTGGAAATTGATGAATAAATTTATGAATTGTTTTACCCAATTTTGGTACACGTATTAATTCACCAATTTCATTTGGTTCTAAATCATAAAGTCTTTCCCATGGGAAATTTTTTTTTTCAATTTTTTTTGCAATCTCTTCAGGCATTTTTTTAAATTGTCTTAATGGTGACATTGATTGCCACATTCTTCTATCAATCATTTTACATAATGTTAATGCTTTATCAGCTAATTGTGCCCAACCACGATGTAATACAACTTCGAATATTGCACGAACTAAACGTGATGCTGATTGTGTAACAAATACCATATCAGACATTAATGCAAAACCTTCAAGTTTTAATTGTGATATATACGCTTGAAGTAATACATTCACTTTTGCACTTGGCTCTTCTATTGATTCTTTAATTGGTATCGGTACACGTTCAACTAATTTTTGTAATTCCAATTTTTCTTCTTCACGAACTGTTATATTTCGAAATTCGGATGATAGAGAGAATACTCTAAATAATTCGATTTCACTTAATGTTGGCTTCAAAAGTTGATTGTATGTCATCATTGTCTCATGAGTACAGTAATAATGTGAGGCAATTCGTCCTAATTCAGTGATTTGAAAATGTCCACTTTTTCTATCATATTTGGCAAGTCCACTTTTATCTAAATGCAAAGCAGCTGTATGTATAAGATCAGCTCTATGAAGTTCTAACAGTGGATCTTCTTTAATTTTATCAAATGAAATGCCATACAGAGTCGGTTGTCGTAACATTCTAATATACAAATACGTGTAACCTAGCCAATTTACGGCATCTTTAACATTTTGTACAGTACCCAAGACTATTTCAGCATTTAACATATCTGGGATTTTTGATATAAATTGTGATTCAATTGGTAATTGTTGATTCAACAGAGATAAATAATATTGCAATTCACTATGATTGGTAATTAAAATTCCTTCACCTTTTGTATCATATTGTGGACGACCAGCTCTACCCAACATTTGTAATACATCCAATGCACTAAGTTCTACCCAACGGCCTTTCTCTGGATTATAAATTTGTGTTCCTTTAATAATAACGGTGTGTGCTGGTAAGTTAACACCCCAAGCCAATGTGGCTGTTGAAACTAAAACTTGAATATGCCGGTCAGCGAATAAATCTTCTACAAGTGTCCTATCAACTCTTGTCATACCAGCATGATGAATAGCAAAACCATATGGTAATAATTCTTTTAATTCACTGTTCTTTACTTGTTCTGCTTCAGTTCGAAGAACTTCCATACTGGCTGAACCTTCTCTTAAGAAACTGCCCAATGTATCTTTTTCCAAACACATATCTCTAATAGCTCTCGCCGTTTTACCAGTTTCTTTTCTCGAATGCACAAACACGAGAACTTGATTTCGTCCAGCATGTTCCATTGTTTTCTCGTAGACAATTTCATTCATTACTTGAAAACGTTTCAATGCCTTCTTCTCAGTTACACCGATATATTGTTGTTCCAAAGCTACAGGTCTGAAACTGTTGTCAAAATAGAAAAGTCCCCTATCCGGTTTTACACGCAAAAATGTAGCTACATCCTGATAGTTAGGTAACGTCGCAGAAAGTCCAACTAATCTTACATCCTCCTGAGATGTTTCAATATTTCGTATAGTTCTTGCAACTAATGCCTCTAAAACTGGTCCACGTTCATCGTGTAACAAATGGATTTCATCAATTATAACTAATCGTACCAAAGATGTGAATGTCTTTTCACCTCCCTTTCTAGTTATAATATCCCATTTTTCTGGTGTACACACAATTACTTGTGTTGCTGCAATTTGCTCACGAGTTAATTGATGATCCCCGGTCAATTCAGATACAACCAAATTATAACATCCTAAACGTTTACTAAAATTTCCAACCATCTCTTGTACTAAAGATTTCATTGGTGCAACATAGATGATTTTAAATTCATCTGAATTTATTGTTCCATCATCATTAATGTGTTTACCAATTTCTCGCATCATTGTTAATAGAGCGACATTCGTTTTACCAGCTCCAGTCGGTGCACAAAGTAATATGTTCTCATCAGTTTCAAGGGCAGCTCTCCATAATCGACTCTGTATGCGATTCAGTGTTTTAAAACCTTCAAATACTGGTTGCACATACTTTGGTAATTTATCAATTGGCTGTAATTCTTCTTTCTCTTCAAATGGTTTAGGTTTCAATGCTGGAACATGAACCTCTTCATAGCCTTTACGTTGTTTTCTAAAAGAACCATCTGGCAGTTGACATCTTTTATTCGCCATAAAATGAGATCCATGTGCAAATATTAATTCTTCAAGCTCTAATATTTTACGTACACCACCAACTTGTCCAGCTATTCCTTGTCCACTCTCATCATTATCTTCTTTACGTTTTTGTGCTCGTGATGAACCACTCATATCATCATCTTCATTTTTTCCTGTATCCAATTGTCGAAGAATTTTCGATAAATAATGATCACCCTTCATAACATCACGAATTTTTTGCCTTTCAGAATCAGTTTGTGCTGAAGCTAACATTGTACAATACAATATCATTTGTCTGTATTTTTTCAATTGTTTAATAAATTCAAAGCATTCATATCCCAAAAGTAAAACTAATTGATTTTCACAATCACGATCATCTCCAGAATCTTTTAAAACATTTAATACTTCAGCAGCTTTAGCCTGTGAAGCCATCGCATCTTTGTAATATTTACTTAAACATCTTTGAAGCCAATATGCATCAATATCTAATGGATGAAGTCCTCGTTCTTTTTTAACATTAACTACATCATCAGTATTTCCAAGCTGTAAAAAAAAAAAAAAAAGTCAAAAATTTAGAAAGTAATCTTTTTTTTTTTGTTTTTCTAGAAATAAGAAATGTTAAATACTAACATTCTCAGCATGTAATGTGTTATCTATTCGTGCTTCTTCACCTTCTTCTTGACCATCTTCATCACGAATTTCTCCATACATATCTTCATCGCTCTCTTCTTCTGATTCCTCAAATTGTACATTAATACCATACGTTTCATCGATTTGTTCATCGTGATTTATGCCGCCAAGTGTTGAAAGTGCATCATTACCAAAATCTGTAATCTTTTTACCAAGATTAACTAATAAAGCAAACCTATAAAGATTATCATAAATTTACATTTGAGTAAATCAATTAAAATTTTATAAAAAATTAAATATAATCATTTGAACCTTTCATCTGCAACTGTACCAAGTAATACATCAATTTCACGTTTTTTTTCACGATCTTTTAATTTTTCATTTTTTAAAACAGCCAAAATTTCATCAGCTGCACCACAAAGGATATCCCTTGGTTGATCACCTAAAGCTTCTTGTATAAAACTCAATAATACCTCATATGTTTGGCGTGTTTCTTGTGTTTTTGGTCGATAAACAATACCAACCATTTCATCAATACCCTCTGATAATAATGTAGCACCTTTCATTCTATCAAAATCGTATTGGGCTTCATCACGTTTTTGTCTCCTACAAAAAAAAAAAAAAATTATTTATACAATTTTTATCATATTGAGACTGTTACACTTACTTTGCTTTACGTTCCTCAGTTTTTTCAGGTTTTGAACGTTGATAACGATCACCCATTCGTGTACCATCTAATTTACCAACTAATGATACAACTTCACCGGTTGCTTCATCTCGACGTGGCCGTTCAATTAAACGTACATCAGCTTGTAATACAAGATTTGAGTTCTAGAAAACAAAACAACAACACAAAAATTACATTTTAGAGGGAATCTTTTTTTTTTTTTTTTTCAAAGGAATTTTCCAATCAAATTGGCTTGAATACATACTGCTTTGTACTCGTATTGCAGCTGTCTGGCTGCTGCATCCGCCATTATTATTCAATTTTACAACACTCAAGAATTTAAATTTCAATTCACAATGAAATAAAATTATTAAATTTTCCTTTTTAAATATTTTTTTCCACCTTTTATTTTATTTATTGATTTTGTTTTTTTTTACACTTTAACTTTCATTTAAAAATTCAGAATACACTTGAAAACGTTTTTAAAACAAGAAAAAATGAAGCTGTCCAAATTATTAATCAAACTCCGTCGTTGTATTTTTTTTTTTTTTGTTTTTGCCAAGTTTTATTTTAATTTTTGCTTTTTTGTAACTTCTGTGTGAAATACTGGGAAATTTATTTAGTAACCAAAAAAAAAATAAAATAAAATGAAATTTCCCGAAAAAATAAAATCCTAAAATTTGTGAATGTGAAATTCACGAATTTATAGAAAATAAAAAAAAAAAAATTCAAATCGATTTTTTGTTAGAAAATTATTAGCTCACAAATAAAAAACGTGTTTCCCGTCTGGCACATCACACACTACTAATCAGTTAGATCACTTTGGTGATATGTTGATATTCATTGTCCCTCGCCAGACTTCTCAATAGTGTTGACCTTGAAGTAAAATAAATTTTTTTTTTTTAATATTATGTACGTGAAATTGGAGTTTAACCGCCTAAACTTATTGAACAAATTTGGACTTTTATCGTTTTATGTGGCAGCCAATCAGCAAGTAACAACGCACATAAGTATGTTAGAAGTTAACCAATAATATTTAACTTAAATTCAAATCACCATTAGTCATCCACTCACTAGTCACTAGTCACTCACTAGTCACTCACTAGTCAAGTCAGAGTCAGTTCACACAGTATACATAGTAGTTGACCTTGAAGTGAAATAAATAAGTTTTTATATTTTGTGCGTAGAGTTTAACCGCTTAAACTTACTGAACAAGTTTTTTTTTTTTTTGTACACTGTGACAGCCAATCAAAAAATAACAACATCAGCAATATAGTAATTAGTAAGTAAATAAGTTAGTCCAGTTCTGATCAGAGTCAGAGTCAGTTTGTATTAGAAATTCAAAGAGTATACATCGTGAGTACGCTTCTCGTAAAATATTTATTGAATTGTTTGCCGTCGGTAAAAGGCATAAAATCAATATTAAAAATTTTTTGAAAATTATTTATTTGATGAGATTTGATCAATTTAAATCAGTGTTTTTTTTTTTTTTTTTAAATTTAAATTGTGAATGTGAAGTGAAAAAGTGACAAAATTATAAGTGTAGTGAAAAATAAGTGAAATTAAGATAATTAAATAAAAAATGGGAAATTTAATAAAAGTGACAAAATTATAAGTGTAGTGAAAAATAAGTGAAATTAAGATAATTAAATAAAAATGGGAAATTTAATAAAAGTTATTTGATATCTCTCAACACTATAAAAATTTCCTTTTAAATGTCAAAAATTGAAATGACATTGCGTACATGTGTCATAAATTTTGTGCTAAACTGAATTAAAATCGGCCATTTGTGTTTTTAACCTTCTACTGTGTACTTGGTTTTGGTGAGTGTTCTAAAGATTTTCATTAAAAAAAAAAGAATCCTTAAATATCATGTGAATCCTTTAGAAATTCTAATTAAATTCATTGAATTTTATTACAATAAATTGACAAGAATTTTAATTTAATTTTTTTTTTTTTTTTTTTTTTGTCTTTCTTAGTTCTTAAATTTCATAAAGAAGTCCCTATTTTCACGCTTTTAAGATGGGTAGGGAGAACAAAACCGCTTGGAAAGCAAATTATTTTGTTAAAGTAGTTGTAAGTATATAAAAAAAAAGAAAAAAAACAAAATTCTATTAAGAATGTTAATTCAGTTGTTATGTAGTATGGAAATTCGTGATGAAATTTAAACGCGTCTGAAAAATGTGACGTCCAAGACACTTTAGCTAGAAATAGTTGAACCCAAAAGTGTTTTGTCACATTTTCAGTTGAAAATTAGCTCAATGAAAGCTGTCTGATTATTACTACATAAAATACATTTGTATTTGTCAAGGATAATCCATTTAATTAAGATCCTTATTTTTTTTATTTTTTGTTTTAGCAACTCTTCGATGAATATCCAAAGTGTTTTATTGTTGGTGCTGATAATGTTGGATCTAAACAAATGCAACAGATCCGTTCATCATTACGTGGTCTTGGTGTTGTCCTTATGGGTAAAAATACCATGATGCGTAAAGCAATACGTGGTCATCTTGAAAATAATGCAGCATTAGAAAAGCTATTACCTCATATCAAAGGTAATGTGGGATTCGTTTTCACAAAAGGTGATTTAGCTGAAGTACGTGATAAATTATTAGAGAGTAAAGTTCGTGCACCTGCACGTGCTGGTGCAATAGCTCCATTACCAGTTGTTATTCCAGCACAAAATACTGGTCTTGGTCCAGAGAAAACATCTTTCTTTCAAGCTTTGTCTATCCCAACAAAAATTTCAAAAGGTACCATTGAAATTATTAATGATGTACCAATTTTAAAACCAGGTGACAAAGTCGGAGCATCAGAAGCTACACTTTTGAATATGTTAAACATTTCACCATTCTCATATGGTTTAGCTATTGAACAAGTTTACGATTCTGGTTCAATATTCTCACCAGATATTTTAGATATTAAACCAGAAGATTTACGTATTAAATTTCAAGCTGGTGTTGCTAATTTGGCAGCAGTTTGCTTACAAATTGGTTATCCAACAATTGCATCTGCACCACATAGCATTGCAAATGGTTTCAAGAACTTATTAGCTGTTGCTGCTGTTACTGAAGTTGATTTCAAAGAAGCAGCCACCATTAAAGAATTTATTAAAGATCCATCTAAATTTGCAGCAGTTGCCGCAACAACTGCAGTTGCTGATGCTAGTGCTCCAGCTGCAGAAGCTAAAAAAGAAGAAAAGAAAGAAGAATCTGAAGAATCTGATGAAGAGTTGGGCTTTGGATTATTCGATGATTAAACAAGTCACATTTACAATAACAACAAATTATCATTATGCATATACTCGTCTTGGGTGGGATATCCTTATGGCGATATTGCAAATATTCTGTTTGTGCAAATTTTAATTTAAAAAAAACAAAAATAAATAAATAAAAATGCATAATGTAAAATGAAATTTTGTGATTTTTTCTTTATGTTAGAAAGGAATAAGTTGTAAAATCATGGTAAGTTGCCCATGGATTTGGTTTTAAGGAATTGATAGAATTTATTTACTATGGTCATGCAAAAACGTTGATTTTCTTAACACAAAAGATTACAAATTCAGGTACACTGTCAACAAAATAAATTTAAAGATCCTGAACGAAATGACCATTTTGTTTGTTTTTACATTGAGATTTGTTTGAGATCATATTTGGTCTGTTTATTGGTCCTTATTCCAAAAGTCGTTTTGATCGACATTCGACTATCGATTCTTACCACGTATACATGAGAAAATTGAAAGATCCAAAGATCGAAATGTGAAATTAATTAGATTAAATTAATTTACATAGTACAGTGAATCGAGAGATCGAGTCGAGATGAGATCTAAATGTAAGGTTAAGTAGCATTGATAAAGTCACGAAATATTCAATATAACCGTAATGTGTCAAACATAATGTCACTACAAATTCACAATCTTTCAATTTTTCGATCCGCTTCTTTATGACAATATTTTGACTCGATTAAAGACAAAATGCTAGATCGAGTCGAATGAATTCCATTTGGATCTTTCGATCAGGGTTAATATGTCATACTAGATCAAGTCCAGATGTGATTGAGACAGGTTTCAATCGAGCATCAATCCTGCAATGTATATGCCTTGATCTATGGCAATTTCAATTTATTTCATTGATTTGAAACGAGAATTAATCTGAAGATTGAATTCAACTCTACTCATTTTTAAATTTCATCTACTAAAATTTTTCTTAACTTATTTCTGTCATTTGTCAGTAGCTGTCAATATAAATTGATGTTATTTGGTGTAGTTGTATTCATTGTTGTAGTTCATCGAGTGTGTGTACATCATATATAAAATTTCAATTAATCATTCTTGGTGTATATATTCGCAAAAATAAATTCAATTTTATTATTTTATTTATTTTTATTTAAAAACAAAACAAAACAAAAAAAATCGACATTTACAAAAATCCCAAATTTAAAATTATTTCGAGTTCATTATTTTTTTTTTTTTACCCTACTGTGCTTGTGTGTGCATTTCAAATTGGTGAATTGTCAAAAAAGAAAAGAAAAATGATGTCAAATTTAAAAATTTAATTTTATTTTTATTTTTTTTTAAATTTTTTCTTTTCTTTACTTTGTGTGTGGTGTACATTATTTATTTTATTTAAAAAAAAAAAAAAAAAACAAAATTATTTGAATACAAAAAAAAATCAAATTTGTATATAAAGGACAGTTTTTTTTTATTTTTTGTGATTTGTGCAACAGAGAGCAGAGGATACAGAGCAGTGGAAAATTCATCATAATAAAAAAAAAAAAAAACAAACAAAAAAATGGTAATCATCATATTTATCATCACAAAAAAAAAAAAAAAAAAAAAAAGAAAAAAAATATTCAAATCATTTCATAATACATGACGAGAAATTTTCTTTAATTTCTAATGTACACATTGGTACTTTGATATCCTTTAAACACGAAAAAAAAAAAAAAAAATGGTACGATTGCAAAATTAAGGATATATTTTGTTGTTTTTTTTCCCCATTTCACATTGATCAGTGAATTTTGTAATCAAAATTAAAAGAAATAAATTAAAAATTTGTGATTTGTTACAGAGTATTAAAAATTAGAAATTCATTTGGATAATGGTCAGTGTCATGAGTACTCCTCCAACAGTCACCTGTATCATCAGTACAATATGTAAAATGCATTTAGAAAAATTTATTGTCTATTCGTGCTCATATACTTACCTATAAATAATTTGCATAAAAAAATATAATCAAGAAAATCCATATTAAATGCACACAATTACACAATATAATACACCAGCAATAACATATCAATTCCGCATATACAATTATAAAGCTGAGATTTTATATAGATTATACACATCTGTATATACGCGTGTACAAATATTGTACATATACACAATTAGGTATCTAAAAAATTAATATTATGAGTACATATAGACATGCGTATCCATATACCTATATATACACAGTGTGCATGTATGATATGGCACATGTGTAATAAACAAAAATAAATCATCAATATATGTATATGTACAGAGTGTCCCAATTAAATGGATACAAAGGATACAATCAATTCTTGTTTTTTCTTTTTAAATTGTAAATCAAACTAAATTTTAAAGATTGCGCAAAAATTTATTCTAAAGATTGATATTGTATAAGAAAATCTCGTACGAGATCTTCTTCCTCAGCACTACAATCCTTTATGATGAACCATAGCTTAATCATCATTACGATAATTTTTCATGAGAAATTCTATCATACAAGATCATAGGAGATCATGTGACGCCAGGATTACGATGCAGATACATCATTAGATCAATTTGACTTGTCCAAATTGTTGATCATGATTTTTATAAATGATCTTTGATTACTTATGTCCACATTTTGTGGTGTGGCATTGTCTATAGAGAAAATTAGATCAGAAGATTAAAAATCATATTCACTTATTTATTTATGTTGTGTTTCAGTTACCAGAAAGAAACACAATAATGCGACAATTTAGAACAATAAAATTTAATTCAAATGTTTTCTTATCATGTGGTTATCACCTAAAATGCATTCCATGAATAATTCGATTGGAACAGGCTGTATTTTGTTGTTGTTGTTGTTGTTTAGTGTTTTATATATATTGCGAATGAAAAGATTTTGTATGAAAGTTTTTTTTAAAGAATATTATATTAAATGAAAAACGCAACAACATAAAATTAAAAAAAAAAAATTAAAAAAAAAATTAGATAAAAAAAAGAAAAAATATAAAATTAAACAACAAAACAATTGGGAATAAAAAAATCAAAATAAAAGGATAAAAGACAAGAAGAAGAGCAAAACACATCATGATGAAAAAAGTTCGACATGTTTATGTGAGGGCAAAACAAAAAAAGAAAAACAAGAAAATCAAATTAAAAGAATTTTTTTTTTGTTTTTTCTTATTTTGATTACTTTTAGAATTTTTTAAAATTTTTGGTGATTTTTTTCTCCTTTAAAAAAAAAAAAATGTTTTACTGTGATACAAAACAAATAACAAATCGAAATCTATGCTCTTATATTCATAATCACATTTAAATACAATCCATTTAGCATTCAATATCTCTTTTACAGTGAAATCTATTCAGTATAGTGAAATCTGTTTATGTTTAAAAGCTTGCCTGCAATACGAAAACAAAAAAGAAAGAAAAATATGTGTAGCAGTTAGCAGCAGGTGACCAAAATACAGATGGAATAGTAGATTTCCTAGTATCACCATCTCAAATGCTAGAAGTATAATAAACACAGAAAAATGAGTGACTCAATGACAAAATTTGAAAATCCACTTTTTAATATATTTTGATGATATCCAACTTCAAAAATGGACAAATCATGGCCAATATATTGGTGGGCAAGGGAATATTCTTTGTTTATTTGAAAATGTAAAAGTAAATTATTTTTGTTCTTTATGTTATGATGACAATAAAGGCTCAATTTGGAAGATTGGGGTAGTCAGTGGCTCAATTTGGTGGTAGAGTGGTAGCCAGTCAATACAATATGAAGAGGGAATTTAAAGTTAAAAAAAAAAAAGATGAATTACGTTACATGATGATTAAAATGAATGATCGATCAGTTTTTAATGGGTTGTCTCACATGTGGTTTCTTCACATTTTTTGCTTGTACTGTGTGTTGTTGTGTGTCTTTTGAATATCTCAGATCTATGTCATATTTAAAAAAAAAAAAATAAAATTATTATTATGATAATGAAAATTAACATTTCTCTCTCTCTATCTCTCTCTTTCTTTCTATTTTTTACAGAATAAATTAAAACCAGCTCAAAAGGATAAAGTTCGTAAATTTATATCATTAACACAAACTGGTGAACAAACAGCTATTTATTGTTTACAATATAATGATTGGAAATTAGATTTGGCTAGTGATAATTATTTTCAAAATCCAGAATTATATTATCGTGAATTAGATCGTAAAAAGATTGAACAATTATATAAAAAATATCATGATATTAATGATCCATATAAAATAAATTCAGATGGTATTATAAAATTTTTAGATGATTTAAAATTAACACCAGATTCAAAATTAGTATTAATAATTGCATGGAAATTTCATGCTGAACAACAATGTGAATTTACAAAAGATGAATTTATAAATGGTTTATATAATTTAGGTGTAGATAATTTAGATAAATTAAAACAAAAATTACCACAATTGGAACAAGAATTATTTGATATAAATAAATTTAAAGATTTTTATCAATTTACATTTAATTATGCTAAAGATCCTGGACAAAAAGGTTTAGATTTAGATATGGCTATTGCATATTGGAAAATTGTATTACAAGGGAAATTTAAATTTCTTGATTTATGGTGTCATTTTTTACAGGTAAAATATACCCAAATACATACCATACATACCATACCATACATACATAACGAAATGTGGTCATGAAAAATGCTTGATTTATTAAATTGTTTTTTTTTTGAATTTTTTAATTTGTACAAATACACCATTTACAAAAACGATTGTACATATTTCGCGTTTCTAAAAGATTGAAAGAAACCTTTTTATATGTAGCTTTATCAAAGTAAGCATTTACAAGGTAACACATAATTTTGATGCAATTTTCATGACCATTGCAAATTTGAGAAATATTTTATATTTTTATAAATTTTCAATTTTTTAACAATTTTCTTTTTTTTTCTTTTTTTTTGTTAAGGAGAAACATCGACGTTCAATTCCAAAGGATACATGGAATTTATTATTAGATTTTGCATGTCATATTGATGATAACATGACTAATTATGATTCAGAAGGTGCATGGCCAGTTTTAATTGATGATTTTGTTGAATGGTGTCAAGAGAATTATTTTTCACAACAACAACAGCAACAGCAACAACAGAGAATTAATTCAAATTCAACTGGAACAGGGACAGGGACAACAACAACAGCTGGTACACCATTTCAAACATCACATAATACAAATACCATGAATTATGGGTAACGTGTATATATATATTTGTTTTGATTTCATAGATTATTATGTATCATCATCATCATAGCCAGCATGGGATATGATTAATTAACAGCATATTGTAAATTTAAAATGTACTATAATTTATTTTTCAAAAAAAAAAAAAAACAAAAAAAAACAAAAAAAAAAATCAAATTTAAATTCAAGAAAATACAAAGTGAAATTTAAGTTAAAAGCTGAAGACAAAAAAAAAAAAACTAAAATAAATCGAGTGAAAATGTAATTAAAATAAAAATTAAATATTATGTTTAGTCTAATTTTGTTTTTGTCATTGCCTTTAATATTAAATTCAGGCAAATTAAAACAAAAAACAAAACTAGAAAAATTCCCTTTCTTTTCGGATAAGATAATTGTGTATATTTTTATCTTTAAATTTTTATGATGTAAAAGAAAAAAGAAAAAAAACAAAAACAAACGACAGATTATAATTTGTTATCCTTTCTGTTAATTAAAATTTAGAATTAAATTAAATTAAACTTAAATAAATAAAAAAAATTAAAAAAACTTAGCATACAAATTAATTTTTCATTTTATTTTTCATTCTTTTTTTTAGCAAATATTGGTTTAGCTAATCAACCTCTATAATTCAAGTTACTCTGTAATCAATTGTTTGTAATTCAAAAATTTTCTCTACACACAAAGTAATACCAGAGAACGCATTAAATTTTTTTTTACCAAAATGAAAATACAGAATTTTACAAAAATTAAAAAAATTTATTTAATGAAATTTACAATAATGGCCATAATTTCATTTAAACTTAATATAATTACGTTACAAAAAAGAAAAAAAAGAAAAAAAAATTGTATTTAATTTTACACAATATTTTCTCAAATAAAGAATTAGCAAAATAAATTCTATGAATGTTCATGATCAATTTTTTTCTGATCATGAAGTTCTTTATCTACAGCTAATTCTAATGCTTGAATAAATTGTTCTAAATTAATTGAAGAATTATTATGATCATGATCATGATGATGATGATGATGACAATATAATGCATGTGCTAAAAATGGTAATTTACGTAATATTCGACCACTTAAACCAACACTTTTTTTAGTTACATTTAATAATTTTTTACTTAAATTAATACATTTTAATTGTTGATCATCATCGATTATATCATTTTCAAATTTATTTGATATCATTTCAAAATGTTTAAATGATAATAAATCATAATTAATTGTATCATTATCATCATTTATAATATGAACTCTTTTAAGTTCATTAATAGCTGATAAATAAATATTATAAATTGCTTTTATTGTTGGATAACCAATATATTGTTTTATATCAGAACGATCAATGAATGCAATATCAATTGATGATGTTAAATTAGATGTTGATAATATTAATACATTTGGATAATTTTTAATACGATCTAATTGTGTTAATACAGCATTAACGACACGTAATGCATCACCTGGTTCATTACCTACAAATAATAGAAAATTTACATTAATATACAATGATGTAAATAGAATTTAATTATCGAGACACATATTAAATTGTATCTCATATACATACCTGATATTGAATTTCTGGCATATGCTAATGATTCAATTTCATCAATTAATACACATACTAAAGATTTTGGCATTAATATCATATCTTTAATTGCACTAAATAATTTCATTACTAATTTACCGCTCTGTAAATAGAAAATTATTATTATATAAAATAAATCAATTTTAAATTAAAATACGATGAATTTATAAATAAAAAAATTTTTTGTTTTCTTTTTAAATAAATGATTTTATATTTGTATTTGATAACTTGTGTAGGTAAAAAGTGTTCAGAGAAGCATAAAGAGATCTAAACATTGTTAAATGAAAATTATACTTGAATTATTTATTTATTTATAAAGGTTAAAATAGTAAATGAATTTACAATCCTAACAGGGGAGGAATAGCACTGACTACAGAGGTCTACGGTTATTTGGGGAAGTAGTGTCAGACTCATACCCGAGGTGGGTTTCGAACCCACGGCTGTTGGGATCGTAGACCTAGCACACTACAACTAGGCTAAACAGCTGGTTAGAATTTTTTTATATAATTTTATCTCAGAGCAGAATCTGAGAATTTTATTTGTTTTTAGATAAATTTCAATTTTGATTTTTCTAAGGTTTTTTTTTTGTTTTTTTTTCAGTGGTCCCAATTCATTACACATTCACAGATTTAACTTTTTTTAAATTTTAATATAATAAAGAATACTTACTTCTGAAAACCATTTTGAGAACAGACTATGACTATTAATTTCAACTAAATGCGTATGTTTATACCTGAAAAATAGAAAAATAAAATAAAAACAAATATTTTACATTTTGTTTCTTTCAATAATGATTTTTTAAACATACATTGATGCAAATCGAATTGATAATTTTTGTGCAATTGCTTTACATAAACTTGTTTTTCCAGTACCTGGTGGTCCATGTAACAATACAATACGATTACATGATATTATATGTGAATTTATATTACGATTACCAAATAATATTGATGTTTCAATGAATTTCATTATCTGTAAATTCAATTTTATTTTCACATTTTTATAAAATTGTAAGAAAAGAATATTTTACATTTTCTTTAAGATCATCTTCATAAATAAGACTCTCCCATAATCCAATAAATTCTTTAGATGGTAATATCCAATGACTTGTAGCTGGTACTTCTTCACCATCATCTTCACTCTAAAAAAAAAAAAAAAACAAAAAGATTAAAATGCCTAAATTAAATACCATTTTGATAGAATCTAAGTAGATGAAGAATGAATCATGTATTAAACTGGATATAAATTGCACAAATCAATCGATTAAGAAAAAATCATTCTATCGGTACCAATAGAACGATTTTTGCCTGATCAATCGATTAGCGCAAATTTATACCCTGAACTTGTTCTATACTATTTAAAAGTATGTATGAAAATGGATAGAAAATTGAAATTATCAAAAATTCAGAAATGAACATATTCTTTCCTGATAACTTGAAAGATGTGATTTTTTTTTTTTTTTTTTGGTGAAGGATTTACCTCAAATACTTCGATTTCTGATGGTCTATCATATGGTTTATAGATATGATAAACAATATTACTAGTTTCCTTAAGATTCTGAAACAAAAAAAATAAAAAATAAAATCAAATCTAAGAAAACAAAAACTTTATAAAGATGGTCACAATATATCACATACCTCAATATCAGTAACATTACTGGAATCAATTGATATATTTTGTACATAATCACTTAATTCCTTTGAATTTTCTACATTTTCACATTCATTCAAATTAATCAATTGATCTCTAGTAATGACATCGCTACCAGATGATGATAATGAAATAATGAATTCATTCAATTTTTTAATTAATTCAGAATTATCAATTGATCTGAAATAAAACAAAAAAAAAATTAAAAATTTAATTTCTAAAAATCAAAAATTTCCGTTAATTTAACAGCATATACTTTTCTGTTTTTGATACTTCTATATGAATTTGTTGTTGTGCTGGTGTTGATGTGTTTTTTTTATCCATAATTTTTACAATTTTTCCTTTTCACTTAATTTTATTTTTTTTTTTTTCCAGTTTATTTGATCTTGCTACACTTTTCTGGTTTTTTTTTTTATTTCAAAGTAGAACTCACGAAATAATTAATTATATTTAGAAAAAAATTTTTTTTTAATTTTTCAATTTTTAACCACGCTTTGACTGTTTTTTGAAAATATTCAAATTTCAAATAAAACAAGAAAAGAAAAAAAAAGTACATCAAGAGACAAAAACAACAAAAAAAAAAGCAATTTCCACTTTCAAAGTTTAACATTTTAGTGGTGATGGTGAATTTAAAATGTTGTCATTTTGACAATTTCATTTTCAATTATTTTTAAATTAAATTTTGTAATTTATTAAAGGTGAATTTACACTACATCTTAAAAACACAAACCAAAACAAAAAAAAAAAAAACACGCCGTGTTACATCAACTAGGAAGTTTGCGCGCCAAAAAATAAAATTATAAATTTGACATTTCATTACGTTTATGTACGATTTATGTCAGCTGCATTAACTCCTCCCTACTATTGTGAAGTTAGTTTAATGTTTTAAACGATGAGACAATGTATTATGAGACACTTTCCAGTGACCAGTACTTCCAGTGTAACGAGTGAAAAAAGGTGAGGCATGTATCAGGTAACTTATGAACACCGTGTAACCTCATACACGCCTCACTTTTCCTTCACTTGGTGTCTCATAAATGTCATCGTGTAAAACTTCTCTATCTGACTATCTTCACGTTTTTAGTTAATGATTTGTGTCAAAAATAAATTTAATGAACTCAAAACGTATGAATAATGACCAGGGAGATACGTGTCAACATGTCACATCCTACTCTTTACTACCTTGTAAGGCAATATTTAATTTTTGAAATATTGCCACAATATTTTGCCCACAACCAAGGCAATATGAAGTGTCAAATAAATATTGACTATTGAAGATGCAGTGTTAACGTCAACGCCCTTATGAAACATCATTTTTACTCCTTGCCGGCAATGGCAATATTGCCTATCATAAAATATTGCCGGCAATGGCGTTATAGTGTGTACGAACGATAATGGCGTGAAATTCAAAAATGCAAAAAATTTCATTACATACTTAAATATTTCGCACACACCCTTAATGACAAATATATGAAAATTGAAATTTTCATTTATTGTCATTTGTAGTTTGTATATTGTTGTCATTAATTGTCATTTTGTATTGTGTCAATTTTATTCTACGCTAGTGGACAAAATATGTCGAATTTTTTTTTACTTTTTACATAAATTTAAAAAAAAAAAAGAAGTAAATACTACATAACATAATTAATAGAGTTTTTGTAATTAATTGTTATCCATTAAATTTTTATATGAATTATTTTTTTTTTTTTTGTTAATTTTAAATAAAATTAAGTTCAAGTTCAATAAACATGCCTGACAGTGAACTACAAATTGATATTTTATATGAGAAAACTTGTCGTGCCTGTGCTAAAATAATTAATGAAAATTATTCAATGGTACAAATTTTTGATTCAATGAGAATCGAAATAAATGAAAATGATGTGTATACATTCGTAATAGCAGATGAATTGAATTCAATTAATATAAAGGTATTTAAATATGTTTTGCATATATAATGGGTTTGATTCATGATGGCGCATATCAAATAATAGGAATGGGACGGATTGGCTTGGCTTGGCTATATAATCCCCAAACCAAACACAAAATTCCCGATTCAAAACCTCCGATCGAATTCAAAATGTCCGAAAAAAGTTGAAAAGATAAATTATTTCGCGCGGGCAAATTTTATTTTTACGGATTTTGACTTTAGGGTTTTTTATGTTTTGGATATTTCAAGTCTGGGATTTCGTGTTTGGGGATTATGTAGCGTTCCCAGGAATGACGCTCGTTTTACTTTTTTTTTTAAATATAAAAACTGGCTTGAACAAAATGTGTACATATTCAATTTATTGATGATTACAGATTGATAATAATGATGGTCTACCACAAGAAATATGCATGGATTGTGCTAATGAATTATCAAGAATTTTTAAATTTCGTAAAATATGTGAATTATCTCAGATAAAATTAAGGCAATTATATAATCCAGTTGATATAATTAATTTAAATGATATAATAAAATTCAATGTCAAAGATGATAAACTTATTCAGGTAATTAATTTTCATATGAATATTTCAAAATAGTTAAAAGTTTAATATTTTAAACAAAAAAAAAAAAATTTTATTCTGATTCATTTTTATTTGTCAAAAGGATGCATCTATCACTGAAGATATTTTGAGTATCCAAATTCCAATTCCTAGAATTTCAGATTCACAATCAACAACAAGTCAGAATACCATGAATGAAATACTCTCATATGACTCTAGTAATTCAGAATTTCCTTCAGAAAAGGTAAAACACAATTTTTTTTATAACGATTACAGAAGGGGGCTTTAGTAGCTCAATAGCTCAATTGGCTTCTGAAGCACAACAAGGTTTCCAAGTTCGATTCCTGGCACAGACAAAAATGAAGAAAAATAGACAAAATGTTTTGTCTGCACTATCGGCATCACTACATTATGACCTCTAAAAGTTCACTCTCAGATTTGAATGAGTACCATAAGCTTTCCGTTTATGACTTACTAATACCGATCGAGTCTACTTGCTGACAACAAGTAACTCGAAACAAATGATTGGTCTAAGTCCTATTATAAAAAATTCGAGTTTAAAATCTCTACTTCAAACAAAACTCAGTGGTTCACAAACCACGTTAAATTGTAAATGCACGTATGATTAAGGCTCTGGCTCATATCGATCTGTTCCGTAATTGTTGATGATAATGATTATAGATTTGTATATATTTTTTTTTTTACTTCTTTTCTTTTGATTTTCTCAAAATTAGGATGATTTTTCACCTTATGAGGAATCTGATTTGGATATAGACGATCTATCTGATTCTGATGAAGACTATTTTATTGTAGAAAAAAAAAGTAAAAAAAAATTAAATAAAAAATGTAAAAAAATTCAAAAATCGTCTTGTATTTCAAAGTCAAAGAATAAAAAAAAAAATAATAAAAATTCAACTAAAAAGATGATTGATATTGAAAATGAAAAAAATTTAAAATCATTATCTGATAATGATGAAAAATTAATTTCAGAATCTAAGGTAAGCCAATCATTATTGAATTACATTATTTTGCGTTATTTAAAAAATGTTTAATATCATTTTAAATATAGGAGGGAAAATTAATGAGCTTACAAAGATGTCCTTGTCAATTAACAGAAGAAATTGAAAATAAAATTGATGATGAAAATATGAAACAATCTGATGATAAAGAACAAAATATTGAAATTGAAAATGAATCATCTTTAATGAAAGAAAATAAAAATGTTAAATTGGTAATTTATTTGTTAAAATTTATAAAATTAATTAATTTAAATGTAATTTTGTGTTTTTTTTTTCTTAATTTCTTAAAGGAAAAAATTTCCCCATGCGTATTCTGTAGTAAATTTAAATATTTAAAAAGACAAGAAAATTGCATTAATTTAAAAATGCAAAAAATTTCATTATTATCTGATTATTGTTGTTATTATTGTGATGAAAATTTTGATAATAAAGAACAAGTATGTAATCATATACGTGAATATCATCCATTTGATGCACCATTCTTTTGTATTGATTGTCTACAATATTTTAATAAACATACAAATTATATATTACATAATACATTAAATCATATATCCGAATATGATTTAGAAAATTTCAAAAAAACAATTATATATCATGAAATGAAACAAAAATTTGATATACAAATTTGTAATGAATGTAATAAATATAAATATAAATTAAGATATCATATTGATCGAATGTATTGTAATAATAAATTAAATTCAAATTTAAAAAATAATGATGAATTAATCGAATCAATTGAATACGATAAAGACGAGTACAATGCAGATGAATTTACTATTTTAGATAATGCTCAGAATGCCTTATTATCATCATCATTTCAAACAACAGAAATAAATGCAGATGAATCTACTACTTTAGATAATGCTCAGAATGCTTTATTATCATCATCATTTCAAACAACAGAAATAACAGAAACATTAAAAAAACAAAATTATTGTTGTTATTATTGTAATGATAATTATGATAATATTGATAATTTAAAAGATCATTTAATTAATCAACATTTATATACGAGACCATTTAATTGTTCATTATGTAATGAAAATTTTATGTATTATACAGAAATGAATGAACATATTAATTTAATACATCAAAATATTCAAATACAATGTAGTATTTGTTATTTAAATTTATTATCATATTATGATTATAGAAAGCATATAAAAAAACATTGTAAAGATGTTAATTTAATTAAAAATCAAGAAATAATCTTATGTATTATTTGTAATAAATATAAATATTTAGAAAGATTTTATAAAGATCATAATATATGTTCATTTTATTATAAAAATGAATATTATCGTATTAATTTATCATTATCATTATCAAAAATAAATAATAATGAATATTGTTGTTATTATTGTAATGAAATTTATTATGAAAAAATTCAATTACATGAACATATATTAAATCAACATAATATATTAAAACCATTTAATTGTATTGAATGTAATGAAAATTTTAATATTATTGAACATCGTATTAAACATTATAAATTAAATCATAAAAATATTCAACCATATGAATGTCCAATATGTAATTTAAAATTTAATAATCAAACAAAATATACAGATCATAGAAATTATCATATAAATAGAATATATGAATGTATAATATGTAATGAAAAATTTCATAATTCAACAAATTTATATCAACATAAATTAAAACATGATAATGTTGCTAAATTAAAATGTAAATATTGTGATAAATTATTTACAGAACGTAATGCACATCATTTACGTGAACATGAATCAATACATTTAAATTTACGTCCATTTAAATGTGATATATGTGATAAAACATTTCGTTTTAATCATGTTTATAAAGTACATTTAAGAGAGCATACAGGAGAGAATTTTAGTATATGTGAAATTTGTGGAAAAGGTAAAAGAAATTTTGAAATTATGTAAATATCAATTGGGTAACTTTTAATAAATGTATCGTCGATGTTGACAATGCAAAAACAAAAAAACAAAAATCAATTTTCATAAATTTCTTAATCGGATTAATTAATTCTCAAGCTTCATCTGCCAAAGTTTAATAGAAATTACTCAAAATCGAACTTTTAAACAACTGCAATGCTTGCATGTACACAGTTGAAAAATTTAGATTACAATTCCAGTGCATTCGGGGATCGTTAACACACGTCGATGATGCATTCATGAAAGTTATGTTTTATGTTAAGCACTGAGGATGAGAATGAGATGAGGTTTAATAGCCTTAATACTATGCATCTTTCTAAGTTAAGCTTATTGTATCCCTCATCCTCGGTGTTTTGTGCATATCTTTTCTGGTTAACATAATTTATGTAGTCCAGTATTCATGAAAGTACCCAATTATATTTTATCTTTTAAGAAAATTACAATTTTTTTTTTTTTTTTTTTGAAAATTTCATTTTTCTTTTTTTCTTTTTTTCTTTTTTTTTTAGGTTTTCCAGCTAAGTATTTATTGAATAAACATACAAGAAATGAGCACAATGATAGTAATATGCTTGTATGCGAATATTGTGGAATGAATTTCAAAACAAATCGATCACTTGAAATGCATAAAAGAAATCATTTATCAAATAATCAAAATAATAAATTAAAAAATGCATCATCAACAAAATCATCGAAACCTGTACATTTACGTAAAAAGTATTTAAATGAAGTTATATTTAATTGTCCATCATGTAATAAAAAATTTTATACACCATTAGCATTACAAAGACATTTAAAATTGCATGATAAAAATCGTAAATATAAATGTACTGATTGCTCATATTCATATGATCATTTATGGTCATTGATTACACATAAAAGAAGAATACATCCAAATGATGGTGAATTTAATTGTCATTGTGGTAAAATATTTAAATCACCAGAAGAAAGAGATTTACATAGAGAAATTCATAGAAGTAATTATAATTATAATTTAATATATATATGAACATTTGATTTTATTATGTTGTCCACAAAATGATTTTTTTTTTTAATTTCTTTATTTTAGATACAACAGTAAAATGTACATATTGTGATAAGACATTCCAAAGCATTACTACTCGTAAAAAACATGAACGTGTTCATACAGGTAATCTAGATCATAAATGCTTGATTTGTGATAAACGATTTATAGATTCATTAACTTTACAATGTAAGTTAAACATGCCTATGTACATTATCATTGAAATTCAAAATTATAAATATGTATAAAAAATTTTTTTTTTTTTTTTTAACAGCACATACTAGAAGGGATCATAGTGTTGAAGAAAATGTAAAAGTTCAAGAAAAAATTTTAGCTGAATTTAATGGTCAACTTTTATAAAAAAAATTTTTTCAGTTAAAAATTAAATTAATGAAAATGATTTTGAAATAAAAATTTTTTAAAATACATAATAATACTTTGTCAACTAATATTATACACTTTTAAGGTCTTATGGGAGTACCATATGTCTTCTTTTATTCTCTCATAATTCTTCTAATTAAACCGTCACGAGCTGTATTACCACAATCTACAAGGCTTTAAATATATATCAGATGAATTTTTTCGAATATCAATGCAGATAGTGATGTAAAATCGTAACCACTTTATATAAACGAAATAACAAAAAAAAAAAAAAAAAAAAAACAGCGTGTGAAAATAAATTAACAAATAAAAAGTGAACATAGATAACAAAAAAAAAAACAAATTTTTTTAAAAATTTTCATAAAACATCAAAATTGAACTGATTAAAAGTGCAATTACATTTTGTAACTCTTTTTTGTTTTCATGTACATACATACATACATAAACTGATTGAATTTTTTGATTTGACTATGTTTTACATTTAAATCAAAAGAGTTGTTAGCATCTTTGAATAATCATTTTGCATCTTTACATAAAATACTATCTAAGCTAAGGTTTCTGTGTTTAGCCTGTTTCTAAATTTATTAGTAATTATTTCAACAAAAAAAGCGATATTTCCCTTTTTTTCGCCTAATTTTGGTCTTATTTCCCTTTTCCCTTTCAAGGCTTCGATTTCCCTGAAAACGGGAAATTTCCCTGCAGTTTTCATCAGTGGGTATAAAACGCATATCTTACCATATGATGATCAATGGCTGACTTTTTTTTAAATATAGTACGCAACATTTTTATAATAAATCCAGGCTAGGTGTACCAAACCAATACCTAAATTTATGATTTTATTATCATCATAAACATTTAATTCAGATCCATTAAATAAATGTTTTAATACAATATTTAATTCTTTTCGAGTAAATTTTTCATTATTTTCTTGTAAGAATGTATTAGACATAGAAATGATACGACAAAATTCGACTGCAATAATTGTAAACTAAATAAAAAGAAATAAATGGAAATAATTAGTATGAGTCTGACACTACTTCCCAAATAGCCGTAGACCTCTGTAGTCAGTGCTATTCCCCCCCTGTTAGGATTGTAAATTCATTTACTATTCTAACCTTTATAAATAAATAAATAATTTAATTTTTTTTTTTTTAAATCTTTAAATATAAAAAAAATTAAAATATAATATTGGCATCTCATTGGTCATTGAACTTTTATTTATTATTTTTTTTTTTGCTTTGTAATTTTGACAGTTTCAATTTTTTCATTTCATTTCCATATGTTTGTATTCTGTTTCGTTTTCTAGATTTCTTTAACACGCACACAGTCACACACTAGTCGACCATTGTTTAGTTAGAGTCGACACCAGTGATGAAAACTTTTTTACAGTACATTTCCCTTTAACACCGTCAAAATTTCCCTTTTTCAGAAGCAATTTCCCTTTTTATAATTTTTTGATTCAAATTTAATGCTATAAAAATTCAGAAGGTTTATTATGCAAAATATGTATATTTATATTTTGTTTTAATTAATTATTGATAATGAATTCATGTAAATTAAAACAACAAGTAATATAAACGGAATAAAAAAAAAATAGAAAACAGCGCGTGAAAACAAATTAACAAATATAAAGTGAACAAAGATAACAAAAAAACAAACTTTTTAAAAAATTTACATAAATCAAAATTGAACTGAATAAAAGTGCAATACATTTTATAACTCTTTTTTGTTTTCATGTACATACATAGATAAACTGATTGAATTTTTTGATTTGACTATGTTTTACATTTAAATCAAAAGAGAGCATCTTTGAATAATCATTTTGCATGTAAAATACTATCTAAGGTTTCTGTGTTTGCCCTGTTTCTAAATTTATTAGTAATTATTTCAAAAAGGCGATATTTCCCTTTTTTTGGCCTAATTTCGGCCTGTTTTCCCTTTTCCCTTTTAAGGCTTCGATTTCCCTGAAAACGGGAAATTTCCCCGCAGTTTTCATCAGTGGTCGACATACACAACAATATTAGTGTTGGATTCCCATCCATTCTCCCCGCTAGTATTTGCGCAACAAAAAAAGAAAAAAAAGTAATATAGTGAAAAATTGTATTTTTTTGCTTTTTTATTTGTTTTTCTTGTAAACAAATTTTATACAAAAAAAAAAAAGAATTTTTTTTCTTTTTTGGAAATGAAAGAAAATTAGTAAATTTACTATTTACAATAAGATTTTTGCTGTTGCTGCTGTTGTTGTTGTTGTAATTAAGTGATTACATATCTAATCTACGTGTATTGTGTTTAATATCGAGTGTATAAAAAAAAAAAAAAAATTTTTTTTTTTTTTAAATTAGTTTTGGGTTGATTTGTGGGGTTCGAATTTGGTTTCTGTTTCCTGTTAAGTAAAACGATATAAAATATGGCTGGCTACGTATAATGGCTATCATTTATTAAAATTGTAAAAAAAAAATAAAAAAAAATTTTTTTTTGTTCATGTGTGTTTCTTGGTTACCCATTCAGTTAGACCATATTTCAATTAAATTCATAAAAATAATTATTAAAAGTGAATAAAAAAAAGTGGTCACATTCATTGTTGGAAGATTACGAGTGTGTGCATGGTGTACTGGTGTAGTAACATGAGAATATTTGGATGAAAAATGAAAAATTAAAAAAAGAAAAATGAAAAATATATGAAGTAGCATAAAAAATAAAATGTGGACATGGTTGAATGATTTTCATATGATGATGAACATTAAAGGTACCAGTGTGTGTTATACCTTAGGTCTTAGAGGCTGCTCTACAAACAAGTCCTAACATTTGAAAAAAAGTGAATTTGAGTCAGTGGAGTGGACAGACTGGTGATATGGTGAAAATTTAAGTATTCAATTTTATTGTAAATAAATAAAAAAAAAATTAATTAAAATGCAAAAACAAAAACAAAAAAAAAAATTTTTTATAGGTACTATATGTGGTAGTAATATTGTGTAGTGTCATCATAAAATTTGGTTTAAATTTTAAATACAATTTACACATCAATAATGCAATAAAAAGAAAAAATCCAAAAAGAAAAACAAAATTGTTTAAAAAAAAAGAAAAGAAAGTAGAACAAGAAACATAAAAGTGACCATGACATTATTAAAATTATTTCGTTTATTTTTATGGAAAAATCAAATGCATATACAATTCCATTGGATATCATTTGTATTAATTATATTAGGTTGTATTACAACATTATTTATATATTTATGTACAACAGATAGTGTTATAATTAATCCAAAAACAATTTACGATACACAAAATGAGGTAAGTGAACACAGTTTTATTGTTGTATGTACGATTACGATGACAGAATTGCATCCAATTAGCATAATATGTGATAGTGGATACTTTCTGATACCTACAGAATTTACCATCCAACTATCCAGTTGAGCCATGGTAGCAGATGAGACTGTCAGGCCAGGGCTCATCTGAGACTTGAGAGTGGGTCAGTTACAAATAGATAAAAATTTTGTATCAGCAGTTGTACATAATTTCGTTTTTTCTGTCCAAATCCAGTCTGATTTGGATGTCTTTCACAATCCAAAAAAAAAACAAAAGCAATTCCTCATCCCATCATCATCGTCACAATAAATTACCATTGATGTATACCTACTTAATTTAGAATTACAGCCTGTTATATATAACCAATTTCAGGTGACATTTCATTTTGATTTATCATCATCACAATTATTGTTCATTTAATTTTTAATATTTTATATTGAATCTAATCAAATATTTAAATAACTGTAAAAACATACGATTAGAAGATAATGTAGGTGTGAACTATGAACAGGTATACAAGTTTCACATCATACAGTCAATACCCTATATCGTGCGTTAATACAATTCATTTATAGATGTTGTATACGGGGATGTCTCAGAAAAAATGTTACACAAAAAATAGAGGAGAATATACCTACTGTTGTTGTCCAATGTACAAAGTCGTTGACTTATGTCATTTCATCATTGATTTGGCCCATCCAGTAAAGCTCGGGGAAGATGATGATGTTATTGTTAGAGGATGGCATTCTACACTTTAAAAAGTCTCGTTAGCGTTACCCAGGGGACACCACGTGAAGGTGAGATTTTGTCCTCCAGAGGAGATATCTACTGCTGGAATATTGTAATTGGCCATGAAGAAGCTTGAGATTCCCTTTAAACAGTGCTTTTTAAGGTCAATTTCTATACGTTCACTTATTATTTTCAGTTTGATTGAACGTTCGCCATAGATCTTGTGGTTTTCTGCATTTATTCTCTAGATCTAGAGTGATCTCTATCAAACTTTTGTACATAGGTACTGGTACACTTTTCGGTTGATTTTTGTTCTTCAGCTTCTTTTATTACTTCTAAAATTTCCCTCAAAATCTTTCTTTCAAATAAGAAAACTGTACTTATAATAACATCTAATCTGAGACACTCTAATATATCACGCGAGTGTATACGCTAATGAACCCATACAATACGTTACTTAGCTACATGTAGTATTTATAGTTATTCGTAAAAGTTAAATACATTTGTGTATGGCATTGGTAGAATAAGTAACTACCATGGTACGGTGTTATGGGATGATGACAAATACAAGAAAGTAATAAAAGCAAAAGAAAAATAAAATTCCAAGAAGTAGGTAATAAAGAAGTGAAAGAAACACTTTTTTGCTTTTTTTTTAATTTATTTTATTTTTTTTTTTTTTGATAATCTGGGCCAATTGTATTGTATTTGTGATTTTTTTGTTTGGAATTTGGGGCAACAGAAGATTTGATGTTTCTTTTGTAGCTATACTTTGATTCCATGCATTTTGTTTGGTCAAATATATGCGACAATGTGTAACTTTGTTTAATTGGATTAAAATCGTTTTTATTTCGATTTAAAATTACGTACACATTCCACAAGCTATCTAATAGTGCTTGGACTGTTGGGTACTTGGGGTAATCGTTATCAATGACAACAACAACAAAAATAATGTGTTACACACATTTTAGGTAATTTTCCTTTGTTGTTGATTTGTTTTTTTTTTTTTTTTTGTGGTTACATTTGATAAAACGAAACGATATACGATATATCAAATAGGAATGATAATGTTTATATATATCAACATTTTTAATGGCTTTTGTAAATTTGTGATATCTAGGTACATACATTGTTATGAAAAAAAAAAAAAAAAAATTTAAAAAATAACATTATCGCGCATATACTCTGTCCACTAATATAATGAGCACTTAAAGTCTTATGGGATTACAAATGTCTTTTTTCTTTTCTCTCATAATTTCTAATTAGGCTGTTTCACAAACCAGTGTAACCACAATCTACAAGGCTTTAACTATATATCAGATGGATTTTCTTTTGAATATCAATACGTCATAGTGATGTCAAATGGTAACCACTTTAAGTAATCTCCATAAGACCTTAAGTGGCATAATATTAATGGACAGAGTATAAATATTTTCAGTTACATGTAAAAATCGAGGAGTAGAGAGAGAGAGTGAGATACTTTAGTATTGATGATTTAGTCGTGTATTTTTGTTTTTTTTTTAAAATATTTATAAATTTAAATTCTTATCACATCGTATATATCAAAATTCATTCAATTGACTTAAGTGTACCCATATATAAAATATTTTCATAAAACTTTGTATATGTACTTCATTTAACAATGGCTATAATATTGGTAATGACTGTCTCATATTTACATATACAGGGGGGGAGAACAAAAGAAATCGCATTATTTTAATAACATCTCGTTTTCATTATAAAAAGGTCTTGGGGGACTGGGATAGTCTCATGAGTCTATGAAAAAAAAAATAATCGAAAACCATTGAATCAGATAAAATTTAATTAGCCAAATGCAAATTTGCAGTATTTGAAATTATTATATTGTATCTCTTGTACGCATTTCTCTTATGCTCGATTTTTTTCATACCTATCTACCTTTTGTTATTCAAATTGGTAGTTAGAAACCAGCCTAAATCTAGATTAATTCTGGGTTACCCACATTAATACCAAACACACAATTCCCGAAATCATAATTCCCAAAAAGAGAGATATTTGCGTACGCGCGCGGATATCTCGCTTTTTGGGAATTTTCTTGTATTGTACATTATTCGAATGTATTTGTATTTTAAGTGTAAAAGAAAAATTTTTTTTGAAAATTCACGTGTACGCGAATATTTTGCATTTTGGGAATTTTGGAAATTTCACGTTTGGGAATTTTGATTTTGGGATTATTGTTGGTCTCCCTTAATTCTTCATATTAACTCTTTGCTATATTTGACTTTGAAAAAATGATAAATGGAATCTTGCTGTTGATCATCATCAACCATTAAAATCTTCTAGACAATAACAGTTACAATTTCTAAATGAAATCAAAATTAATGTCTTATCATGAAATTAGTAATAAGACTTTTGAATCTTCCTATATTTTGGGTGAGGTAGGATAGAATTTTGAAATTTGAAATTTTTTCATATTTTCTTTTGTTTACATTATGGATATCCAAATACACAGACAGACATACATTTGTTCAATATGAATAAGTTAAATGTGTAGATATGTTCATGTACAATTAGTACTTGAAATTCATCGTTATGTTTATGTATGATATCTGATGATATATCGCTAAAATTAGTTTGTTTGTTATATTTTAAGTCAAAACAATAAACAAAGCATTCGATTGTTTTATTTCGAATATGATGAAAATATTTTATTGCATTAATAACAAAATATTGTTGATAATATAAATAAATAAAAATTCTTTTTTTTTTTTTTTTTACTTGGAAATGGTGAAATCAATTTGATTACAGGAAATTACTCATATTCAAAATAAATAAAAAAAATGTACACGTTGTCATAAGCATATGTACTCGTATATATGTACATCGTAGGTTAGGTAGAGGTAGGTGAGACGCCCGCTCATTCCCAAGCAAGCACACTCAGTGCAAAAAGGCCCATTGTGATACCACACCAGGAATTTCTCACAGATCAAACCACCCTGAGCGCTTCAGAAAGCCCAGAAACCTCTTGACCGAGAAGAAATCAGCTCCAAAAAAATTACCTGGCCTAGTTCTGGAGAGAGTCCCATATAGCTGCAGAGAAGGTGTTCAACACTCTCCTCATCTTTTTCATTGATATGACCGTTGTCTATGTACGTTGTTGATTAAATATTCTGGAAATTAAAGAGAGAATGACCAAAACAATAACATTTATCGGAAGGAATAAAATTCAATTGTTTGAGTAAAGCATTGTAATTTGTAATGTACTGTAAAAAGTCCAAAATACATCTTCTAATTATGTCACTCATTTTAAATATGTTGAATATCATTAATTCAGTTCATTTGTGGGCTTGTTCAGTTGAGTTCTTACATAAGCCCTTTTATTGCATGACAAAGAAATTCGCATATTTTGAAATATGGCTACACTGCACGCTTTATCATTTTTTTTTATTTTTTTTTTATCACTAGATTCTTTGTATTGTCTCTAATAGATTTTTTCGGAAGCTGAAAATGGGATCAAAATATTCCTCAAGTCATTTTGTTGGTTTCTTTTAAATCAACTCAGCTAATTTTTGATTTGTTTAGTCCGTTAGTATCCATATTTGATTCACAAAAAATCCGAGATTTCTATTACCAAAAAAAAAAATTTTGTACTAAAATTCGAATCTACATATTTTCATTAATCAATCGCATCCCCCCTTCTAAATTTTTACTTTTATTTTCATAGGGAATACTTAAAAGTTACTTTGCTGGCGGTGATAATGATTTTATATATTATGCCCCAACATCAAAATTTTATGATGATCTTATGGAATCAGTACGGCTAGATTTATCGATATCAACTGAAAGTAAGTGGACAAAAAAAAAAAATAAAAAAAATAAAAATAAAATTGATAATTTATGTGTTTATAATTATTTAATTTGTGTTTTTTTTTTAGGACTAAAATCATTCCAAAATTCTGAAGATATGTTTTTAGCTATTGAAGAGAAAAATAATGCACAAAGTTTTGCAATTTTATTTAAAGATACAACATCAAATGATTCAATAACATTAATAAATAATAATGGAAATTTAAATTATTCAATAAGTAGTATATCAAATCGTGTATCAACAAAAGTAACGTACTTAAATGATGAGGATGTTGTTGGAATTAAAGGTATAAATATTAAATTTTATAAATTTTCTTTTAAATTTTGTAATTTTCTCAATATTTTTTTTTTTTTTTTTTTTTTTTAGAATTTGATGAATACATTTCAAGTGGATTTTTTATATTACAACAAGTAATTGATAAAAATTTTATAAAATTTCATATTGGAAATGAACCAAATGCAGAGGTATCAATATTGATTAAATGCAATAAAATTTTTTCATTTATTGATTTTCTATTCACATTTCATACTTACGTACCTTGTTATTTTCATGTTTTTAGATTGAAGTTGCACCATTCTCAACACGTGAAGTTGAAGTAATAGAAAGTTCACGTATTATATCATTTGCTGTATTATATTCATTATTATTGTGTATTCTATTATTAATTACATTTTTAATACCATTCGTTGAAGAAAAGCAAAATGGTGTTAAAGTAAGGAATTAAAATAAAAATAAAAATATTAGAATATAATCTAAGAAAAAAACTTGAATATACAGTGTAAACTCTCTATTATGAAATTCAAGGGACCGACCATTTTTGTACGTTATATAGAGAGAGTTTTCGTTATATGGAGAGGAGAAAAAATACACCAAAATTTCATAAATATACATAATTTCATACATTATACATAATTTATTATTACATCTAATATTAAATAACATGAACATTACGTTTTTTTCAATAAAGTCTGCTATTTTTGCATGACATTTTTTTTTTGAATGCCAATATTTTGTTCGTATTTTATCCATGTTTTGGCGTTTAGCGGGATCATCTTCATAAAACTGTAAAAAATTTTCTAATAATGCTCAATTTTGTCCTTTCAAATGGCATAAATTGTAAGATTCATAGTTTCTTTAAAAATGTGTATGTGACAAATGAAACGTCCGAATCTTGGTCTGAATGTTGATACCTGCACTGAATTTCAACCTATTTAAACGGTCTCAATAATGAAAAATTATCTTGTGATAAAGAATGACTTTAACGTTATATAGAGTGTATCAATGCATGGGTTTTTTAAATCAAACCAAAACAAACTCAAGTAATTTTTACGTTATAGAGAGTTTTCTCTTATAACGAGTTTCGTTATAAAGAGTTTACACTGTACACTATGTACATACATAAAAAAATTGAAAAATTATTCTTTTTATTTCAGGAATTCTTAAATTTAACAACACCATACAGTTTTTTAAATGGTATCACATTTTATATAGCCAGATATTTTATTTATTTTATTTTCTCATTAATTGCAATATTATTGGGATATTTTGAAAATGCAACTGGTTTAACACCAGTTTCATTTATTCTAATTTTATTTATATTATTCATTTGTTCATCAATGTGTTATACAATGCTTATATCAGTTTTCTTTAATTCAGGTAAATGAAAATTAATTTAAAATTTTTTTTTAATTTTAAAAGCTCTTTGTAAATTTGAATTTATTTATGTAATTGATAACATGAAATCAAAATTATACAAAAAAAAAAAAAATTCTGCATGCAAAATTAATTATGAAGAGCAATTTTCAATGACAAATATGATTTGATATTTTTAATATTTATTTATTTTATTTTTTATTTTTTGTAGTATTTTATGCAAAAGCAGCTGGTGCACTATTACTTTTTGTTCCATGTGTTCTATTTTTTGCTGAAGGCAGCATATTAAGACATTATCCATTCATATTTAGTGAGACAGCATTCCTTGAAGCAATGAGAATATTACAAATATTCACGAATAAACGTATATATTATATAAATTATTTCTACATACATAGAATCAAATATGTAATTTGATTGTATATATTTGAAAATTTTGTTTTTATTATTTTCTTTATAGATAAAGTGATATCAATTGATGATTTTTTTATAAATGTAACAACAACATCATACAAATTAAAAGAAATTTATTTAATACTTTTATTACAATGTTTTGTATATTCATTATTATATTTATATTTATCATTTATATTCCCTGGACCAGGAGGTATATCACAACCATTTTATTATTTTTTAAAGGTAAAAATAAAATTTTGATTTTCTTTCAATGAAAACAATAAGAAAATTTCTCAATAAAAAATTTTTTTTTTGTTTTTTCTTTTTAGCCATCGTTTTATAAATCAATTTCAAAATATCCATTATTATCTCAGCAATCATCTAATAATGCATTTAATAATTATAATAACGATAATGTCGTTTTAAAAATTCGAAATTTAACAAAAGTTATTAACCATTGTTGTGGTACGTATCCAAATTAAATAGGATTAAAAGAGGGTAACAAGATCTTTAAAAAAACCCAAAATCCCTGATATCATCATCATCTTGTTAGGCATTATGATATGTGAATGATTTTCGCATCTTGTGAAACTCAAAATCATTATATGCTATCCTTTGATTTCTCCTTATCAGTTGCTAATTTCTTTCAGTTAATGAATCCCTTTTCCACAAAAAATCCTTAACTACAAAAAAAATTTTAAAGTGCAATTTGGGGATACTAATCCATTCCCAAAAAAAAAAATTGTGTAATTGAAACAGAATGTGATCGTTGACCATGTAATTCGTTTAGCGAAAAATTATGAAAATACGTAAATTATTAAAAGATATCTTTATTTAATACATTTTAAACGAAATTAGATATATCGTGTTAAAATATATACTGAGTGCGTTAATTATTTCTTGCATTGTCTGCCTGATAACAGATTACATTCAAGTCTGTTACAATTTGATCTGTTGGTCATGGTCACATTCTGTTATATAAATTTTTTGTTTTTTTTTTTTTTTTTTTAGTTAATTTTCTATTATAAAATAATTAATTATTTTCTTTTATTGATTTTTATTTGATTAAGGTGAGAATAAAAGAATTATAAATAATTTAAATTTGGATATTAATAATAATCGTATAACAGTATTATTAGGACATAATGGTGCTGGTAAAACGACAACAATAAATATGATTATTGGTATGTAATAATGTTATTGAAATTAAATAAAAAAAAAGAAAAACAAAACATTCAAATTAAAATGTACATTTCATGTGTATTCTCTCTTTATATAGGAGCTGTTGATAAAACATCTGGTGATATATCTGTATGCGGTTACAATGATCCATCATTATATCATCATTTAATTGGTTATTGTCCACAGCATAGTATATTTATGGAATATTTAAATTGTTTTGAACATTTAAAATTTTTTGCACAGGTAAACAAAATCGAATCATCCATCTACACATTAGTATGGTGATCTTTTGAAATTTTTAAATTTTATCTTAAACAATTTATTTTAAATTTATATTTTTTATAAGCTAAGAGGATTAGATGATTATGATGCAGAAAAAATTTCAAATTCATTATTAAATAAATTACATTTAACTGATAAGGCTGGTGAACCTGGTAAAAATTTATCAGGTGGCATGAAACGTCGATTATCATTAGGAATGGCTGTGACAGGGAATACAAAGTAATATAGCAATGCATGAAAAATATATAAATTAAATTTTGTAAGTAAATTTTTGTATTTTGTTTTGTTTTTTTGAAAGGTTAATAATACTTGATGAACCATCATCTGGTTTAGATCCAGAATCACGTAGAAAATTATGGGATATATTATTAGAATTACGTAAAACACAATCGATACTATTAACAACACATTTTATGGAAGAAGCTGAAATTCTTGGTGATGATGTTGCAATTATATCAAATGGTAAATTAATATGTAATGGTACACCAATGGGTTTAAAACGTAAATGGAAATGCGGTTATATATTAAAATTATTATTAAATAATGAAAATTTTGATAAACAACAAATTTTAAATATCATACAAAATCATATACCAAATGCCAAAATTAAAGTAAGTAATGAATGTGCAAAGAAAATTTCCATTTATGGATATTTTACAATGAGATCATCTAAACATTGCATTTGGTTTTTTTTTTTTGTTTTTTTATCAGGTTTTAATTAATCCAACATTATGCATTAGTTTACCATATGAATATGAATCAAAATATTCAGAAGTTTTACAAAATCTTGAAGATAATCAACAATCACTTGGTATTAAATCATTAAGTATAACGAATTCATCATTAGAAGATGTATTTTTAAAGTTAGTTAATTGAGATTGTTTTTTATTTCCTTTTTCTTTTTTATTGAAAATGTTTATTAATTTTTTCGTTTTTTTTTGAAAATTTTCAGTTGTACAACAACTGATGAAGTTGATTCATTTAAGAGACCATCATCATCATCATTCATACAAAATCATAATCGTTATAATGATAGTACATATATGACAATAAAAGATAATAATGAGACATTTTCAAAAAAATTATTATATTCACCAAAATTTAGTACACAATGTTATGCTGTATTATACAAAAAATGTATATTCTTAAAACGATTATGGTCATATTCATTATTTATGGTAAGTTAAATTGTAATGATAATGATAAGAATTAATTGCTCTTAATTTCTTTAAATAATTATTAATCCTTCCAATAGACTTTTACATTTGACTGCTATTTAATGATTTATTCTCGTTTTTTTTTTTTTTTTATTTCAGTTTTCATTACCATTCGCTGCTATCATTTTATCATATTTTATTATAAATTCACAACGTTTACATGTTACATCAATGAATGAATTAAATTTAAATTTATTACATTTAAAACAAAGTGAATTATTAATTAAAATAACACCACAATTAAATGATATTAAAGAATATTTTATAAATGCTATAAAAGATACAAATACAAAAGCAAATTTCATTGTTGATCATCAGAATTTACAAGAAGGTAAAAAAAAAAGGAATTGCTATTGCTAATTTTTTTTTCCTCATGCTCTTATTAATTTTTCTTAAATTTTTGATTTTTTTGTTTTTTTCAGAAATTTTTAAATTACAACATAATAATTTATATGGATTTTATCAAAATATAATTGGTTGTATTAGTGTATCAAATGATGATGATAATGGTAAAATTCGTTTTGAATTATATTATTCACCAAATATTGTACATAGTTCAACAATATTATTAAATTTAATTGATAATGTATTATTAAAATATTTAACAAAAAATGATTATATTCATATAGAAACATCGAATATACCAATAAAAAGGTGAATATATATATATTTTTTTTTTCAATGTTATTTCTTAATTGAATTTATTTAAATAAAATGAAAATAAAATTTGATTTAATTAATTTTAGAATTATTGAAGTTAGTCCAGCAAAATTAGAATATTATTCGTATATAGTACCAGTTGGTATGTTAAATCATGAATATCTTATCTCTTATCTCTATTTACATTGAATCATATTTTCATTTTGTTTTTGATTTTGATTATTATTTTTGTTTTTTTTTCAGGTTGGTTCTTTTACATCTTATTTTATATATCATTACCATTTGAAGAGGATAAAAGTGAATTTAAAAAATTACAAAATATATCACCATTGATTTATTGGTCATCATTTACTTTATATGATATTCTATTACATGGTATTATTTGTATATTAGTGTATTCATTCCATAAATTATTACCATTTCATGAAATTTATAATGATAATGAATTATGTAAGTAATTGAAATTTCTATTAAAAAATTTAACGTATTTGAATTTAGCTTTATTTAATTTATTTTTGTTTTTTTTCTGTTTACAGTTTTATTATCAACAACATTTTGGTTGTATGGTTTTGCATATTTACCAATTTTATATATTTGCTCATCAACATTTAAATCATTATCAACATTATCAGCATTTCTATTTTCATTATTTATAATATCAAGTAAGTGATAACCAACGAAATTATTATTTTTCTTCTATTTAAAATCGAAAACATTTTAGTTTTTTTTAAATATCATAAATTTCTACCTTATTGCTATGGAAGGCTATCATTTCATTAACCGTATTGATTTCGGTTGTCCAGGTATTCACCATTGCCTGGTTCCGTAATATAAAATTCATCTCTGTTCATTTTCAAATTTACTATACTACATCTACTTCTTTGTAGGCTGTCTAACCTTATCTCATCCTTGTTGTTTTTCAAAAACAAAACATCCTTCTTGAGGACATTTTTCTAATCATATTTTTTCATCATTTGAGATTATATTCCTGAAAAATCTCAAACACATCATTATTCGATTTTTTTTTTTTTTTTCTTTACCTTCTCTATTTTCTCTCTCTCTCTCTCTCTCTCTCTCTCTCTCTCTCTCTCTCTTTCAAGATAAAAAAAACGATTTTATTTGATTTTAATTAAAAAATAATGATTTTATTTTTCTTTTTCAAAATTATTTACAGCCATAATACCGGATGTTACATCATCAAATAAATTAACAATGAATGAATATTCTGGTATTATAATGATATTATTAATATTACCTGATTTTGCATTAAAACATCAAATAAAAATAATTAATGAAAATTATTTTTTAAATCGTCGTAATGAATTATTAATAAATCGTAAAAAAATTGCTACATTAAATGATGATTTAATTAAATTAAATTTAGATTTAGATAAACAAGATGAAATAATTGATACAACAACATTTTATATTTATTCAATATTTGTAATGATTATATGTGAGGTAATTGTATAGAAATTTTTTTTTGGATTTTTTTTTTATTTAGAGAGTACAGAGTACAGAGCGCGCATAGAAATACTGAGAATAGAAAAATTGAGATTTTGATTGAGACATTATTACTTGATCTTATACTCTGTCCACTAATATAATGAGCACTTAAGGTCTTATCGGAGTACAAATGTATTTTTTCTTCTCTAATAATTTCTAATTAGACTGTTTCATGAGCCAGTATTACCACAATATCTACAAGCATGGTTGTGCGCGTAAACTATTTACAGCGTTTACAACCACAATTTACACGTAAAAACAACGTACGTAAAGAGTTTTTCAGTTTACCGTAAAGACGTAAAGAGTGTAAACGTAAACAAATTTATTAAAAATTAAATTTTATTCATAAAAATAAAAAAACACAAAATATTTTCTTTAACATTAACTTCAATATTTATTTTGTGAATAAAAATTATAAAAACTGTACATAAGTTTGGTATTTTCAAAGATCAAAATCACCCGACTTATGTTTTTTTAATTATTTACGCTATTTACGCAGTCTTTACGTTATTTACACTCTTTACTCTCTTTACCAAGTAAACGTAAACTCCGGCTGTTTACGCGTAAATGCACAACCACAATCTACAAGGCTTTAACTAAGTATATATCAGATGATTTTATTTTGAATATCAATACGACGTAGTGATGTAAAATGGTACCATTCGAAGTAATCTCCATATAAGACCTGAAGTGGCATAATATTAATGGACAGGGTATAGATGATAATATGATCTATTGTGTAAGCAAAGCCAATAAAGTAAAAATGAAAACATGGAAAAAATTTTATCTCTCTCTCTCTCTCTCTCTCTCTCTTTTATGCATTTGTGCTCTTGTAATCTGTAGAATCTTTAGTGTAATTTATTGTTTTTAACATTTATTTTATTTTTTAGATATTTTTAATATATATTTGGGAAAATATGAGAAGACGTGATAAAATTTGTAATTTATTTAATATAAAATGTTTTAAAAAAAAACGAAATAATAAAACAGAATCAATTAATTACAATGAAGAGGATAATGTGAGACGAGAACAGGATGAAGTTGATAGCATATTCTCAAGTAAATTCATTAAATTTTTAATTTATGTACATACAAAAAAGCAATCGACGACGCTCTCTTTTTCTCTTCTCTCTTTTGTTTTTGTTTTGCTTGTCTCAATTTTTTTTACAGAACATTTAGAATCAAAATATCCATTGATTGTATCAAAAATACAAAAATCCTATGGTAATTTATTAGCTGTTAAACAAATTAGTTTTGCTGTTAAAGAAGGTGAATGTTTTGGTTTATTGGGTTTAAATGGTGCTGGTAAAACATCAACATTTGAAATGATAACCGGTAATATGAGATTAAATGGTGGTAATGTTATCATTGATAAATCAAGTGTACATAAGGATATAAATTTGGTATGCATGAACATTTTATAGAAGAAAAGACAGAGAATGGATGACATATTAATAATAAATAATTTTTTTGTTTTTTTTTTTTCAGTATAAATCATTATTAGGATATTGCCCACAAGGGAATGCATTAATTAGTCATATGACTGCATATGAAATATTAAAATATGTAGCAATGATTCGTGGTGTATGTAATGTTGATAATGAAGTACGTAAATGGCTTGAACATTTAGATTTAGTACGTTATAAAAATGTATCAATTAAAAATTATTCTGGTGGTACAAAACGTAAATTAAATACAGCAATTGCAATGGTAATAAAATAAAAATTTTTAAATAATTAATTTTTATTATTTTTTAATTATTGTGAATTTTTTTTTTCTTCTTTTCTTTTCTTAGATTGGTAATCCAAAAGTTTTATTTTTAGATGAACCAACAGCTGGTGTCGATCCAAAATCAAGACGTTTCATATGGAAATGTATACAACAATTTCAGAATGATAATAAAACGATTGTACTTACATCACATAGGTTAGTTAATTTTTTAAAAAGAATGAGTTAATTTTGTACAAAAATTTAATAACACTTTTGAACCAATCAATAGATCATTGTCTGGTAAAATTTTAAATTAATATAAACACAAAATTATCCAAATCATAATTTTCATTTGTTTTTTGTCCTTTTCTAAATTCTAAAAAGATTCACATTGTCGAATTTTTATTTAAATTAATTATTATACGAAATTATCTCTCCCCATCCATAAAAATATCGACCTGATATAATCTGTTATAGATGATGGACTGTGTGTCCAAAGGTTGTTAATTTTTACTCTTATAAGCGTGTGATCTAATCTGATTGGTATTTAATGAACGTAATATTTGGAAAGTTCATTTTTCAAATGTTGGTTCAATTCGGGTATATCAACATTAATCCTTATATTATCCTTCCCTTTCATGACTTATTGTTATATTTAATTGTTTAATTTATTTTTTATGTTTTTTTTTTTCACAGCATGGATGAATGTGAAAATCTATGTAATCGTTTAGCTATAATGGCTAATGGTAGATTCCAATGTATCGGTTATATACCAATATTAAAAACAGATTTTGGTAATGGATTTACAGTTATGTTTCATATTAAAGATAATTCAATACCAGATGATATAGAAAAATTTAAAATTGATATGAGCAATAAATTTCGTTGTAATATACGAGAAGAATTTGCGGTATGTATTTTTTTTTTGTTTTTTTTATATATCATCATAGATCTTTTTTGTTTTACAGTCTTTTAATATTTTTATTTTATTTTTTAATTTTTTTTTTACACAGGGCATTATCACATATTTCATTAATGAGAATCCAATAAAATGGTCAATTGTATTTTATAAATTGAATACAATATTTACAAATTACATGAATACAATATTATTAGATTATTCAGTTAATGAAGCAACACTTGAGGATATATTTTTAAAATTTGAAAAATTACAAAATCAATGTAGAAATATTGAGACAAGTTTAGTATGATCGATTAATTTTTTGATCAAACATTAAAAATATAACAAAACGATAGTTATAAATAAAATTTGATACAAACAAATAGAAAATTATGAAACAGAAAAAAAAAAACAAGTATTTAAAGAGGATGGAAAAGAGAATAGAAGAGAGATAATCAGATAAATGTGTATTCTAAAAAACAGAAAAAATTTAAGAAAATTTTTTTTTGTTATCTCTTTGAGAAGAGCATGATGAAGAAAACAGTTCATGTATTTCTAATGAACACAAGATTGCTTAATATAATACGTATGCTAAATGGATTAAAACAAAAAAAAAAAAAATAAAAAATCTTCGAAATTTAATTTCGAAATTAAAAATTAAAAAAAAAAAATACCAGAGATTTTACATGAGTGCAATATACACGAATGAAAGAAAGTATAAAATTACACATTATTGGCACAATAATTCCTATTTTAATTTATATTTAGCTCATCGATTATCATTCTAATTAAATGATTATTTAACACACATTTCTGCTACTACTTATCTTTAACGTATGTTTTTATTACTTCACAGTATAAAATCATCATCGTTTCATTAGTTCACCGATTTGTCATAATCTTTTGGCTTGATCGGGATATCCAAACTAGCAACATCACAAGTGATCACAACTAACCCGATAAACACAAAACAAAAGAGCTAAATTTATGAAAATGAAAATGAAAAAAACAAAAAAAAACGAATATCCATGTGAAATGTGTGATGAAAACGAATCATAGACGATATAAAGATAAATTGGAATTGTGTAAAAATGTTTTTAATAGTGATGAATAATTGATTTAGCAATTTGTGTGATCTAAGTATGTTAAAAATTTTGAAAATTTAAAAAAAAAAATTTAATTTAATTTTTTCTCTAAGTAATTTATTTATTTGTATGTGTATAAGAATAAAATCAGAATTTCTGTTCTGTTTTTCTTTTTTGCTGTATATTTAAATGTAAAATGTTTTGTAATATTTATGTATAAAAGAAAAGAAGAAGAAGAAAAAAAAAACAAAAATCATCTTTGTGTAATTATACAAGAAAAATTCGAAATTTTCCTTGAATATGAGATGAGAAAAGACCAAAACCAAAAACAAGATATCATTAGTAATATTCAACATAAAATTTGTGGTAAATATTTTGTTTTTTTCTAAGAAAAAAGTGTATTTATAATAAGTACAGGTAACCGTCGTATAACATGATTTTTGATGTAATAACAATTTAAAAATTTTTGTATAACATTTTAATTCATTTCAGTGTGATGATAGTAAAGATGAATTTTCCATATTTGAAATGATTTATTTTTTTGTACAAAAAAATTTTCTCTTCGAATATAAGGGTAAATTCACAAACGTTAAATGATTGTCAAAGATTATAAATACATTACAAATAGATTTTTCAATTGTTTGGATGTTTGCAAAAAAATATCTTTGAAATATCTTCGAAACAAATTTATTCCCATATATTGTATAATTTTATGTATTCTGAATTTTGAAAGTTTTTTATTACTTGAGATATCTATTTGAATATATTTATGTATAATTTTTGGTGATTGTCTTATGTCAAGAATCATGAATTCATAAATTTCGATATTTAGCGCATCAACTTTAACGTTATTGCGCACATGATTATCATTTACTTGTCGTCTCTTGATGACGATCATCATTTCATCAAAAAATCATTTAATCGGTCAAATTGATGATGTTTATGAATTCGCCTAAAATAATCTTAACTGTTATACGAGAGTTACCTGTAAAATTTTGATTTTAATTTTAAGTTTTCTTTAGTTATATAAAAATGTAATTTTTTGTTTTTTTTGTAATTGTAATTTAATTATTACATTTATTACTTTGTAATTTTTTTACTTTTCTGTTTTTCTTTTATATTTTCTATTTAATTGTTTTTCTTTATTTTCTGTTTTCTATTTTTAGTTCATTTTTTCTTTTTTTTTTTTTTTTTTAATTTTATAAATACCTGTACTTAAAAAGTAATTAATAAAAAAATGAAAACCACTAAAAATAAAGCTAAAAATCTTAACGCAAAAAAAACAAAAATAACGAATTTTAAAGAGAAACAAGTAAAGGGAAAAAATTTTTTGAAAAAAAAATCAAGAACAAGAAATATGGATCCTGCCTGAATCAAAATGTCCTCTTGTTAGGAAAAAAAAACAATAATTGGATGAATCATGAGAAGATTATCATTACGTTAATGTTTGTGTGTGAGATATTTAAGGGGGGGTAAGTACATAATTAAGATATTTTGTTTTTTTTATTCTTATAAATTTTGTCTGTCCGATCACTGGGGTACTACTATTACGTTGCCCGTTTTCACAGTCTGTTGAGTAAAAATTTAGTCCTAAATATCGAACTCTTAACAACATAATCTACTGCCCTTTAGAGAGCTATTAAAGTTATTTTAAAGCTAATATAAGGTCAACATTCATTTGGTCTATCCATTGGCTAGATCTAGCAATAATGAATTTACTATTAAAATTTTTCATTTTACCACAGCATCATTGTATCAAGATTCAAAGGAAAAAATCAAATTCGTTTCTTGTTTGTGTTCTACATCAGATTGAGAATTTTTATTAAATTATCGATTTTAACAAGGTTTGTACCTGACAAATTCTATTGTACCCGATTACATGTAGTTACTTTGTTGTTGCCTTTATTAATTATTAGTGCTAAATAGATAACTTAATGTTGATGGTTGTGCATAAAAGCTAATACTAGCCTCTGCCCATTTAGTATGAATTAAACGTTCCAATGGTGTTATAACATTTTCATCTTTATCTTGATAATTAGTATTTGATGATGATGCAGTTGATGTGATGGTCATTTGTGATGTTGATGATAGTGATGATGATGCATTACTACCACCACCACCACAACCACCACCACCACCAGCAATTGATGATTGCCTTTGTAACATGTATGTAGCACGATTTGTTTGATGACGATTATCAATGGTCATTTTTATTTGATTACCAGAACAACTGTAGTAATATAAATCGAAACGGCTTTCAGCATGATAATTACGTAATAATTCTGGATTTGTATTAAATATAACACCATAATGTCCAACACAGCTAGTTATCCATATTGGTATTGTTGGGGTTTTAAGACGTGAACCAGGTTGTCGTGTTGTTGACTATACAAAGAATGATGAAAATAAAAAAAAAAAAATTTTTTTATTGTTGTATTACATTTTAAAAATTATTTTATAATAACATGTTACATCAATTTTATCATTTTCCCATATAAGTAATCCAATGATACTACGATTTAATACACCATACTGAGGAATTGCCTACAAAGTAAATATCCATGCAAATAGATTACTCTACATTTACTCTACTCTACATTATTATAATAGCATGTAAATCTTACATAATTTGCTTCATCGCCAACATGAATGACACCATTATGTAGATATGGTGTAGCCCTTCCTGTTAATAATAATGTGATAACATTTATTGATCCTTCTTCAGTTGGTCCAACTAAATATGTACTACGATTAGTATCTAAATCAGCTCGAATTCTGTTTAAAAAAAAAAAAAAAAAAGATTTTCAGAGATTATCATTATCATTTTTGTTTTATTATTGGCCATTTATTTGTTTTGTTAACGAACTTAATTATGGTACGTGTCAATACGGCACTGTATAAAAATAATAATGCACCTGATCCGGGATCTTCTGTAAACTGATAAAGAAATGACGCAAAAAAATTAAAATTTTTTTTTTTTTGAGAAATAATCTCTCATTAAAAGAAATGAAGATACTAAGATAACTTACATATTTAAAATTTTGTCGTAGAAAATTTTTTGTATCCTCACGTTTCATTTCAAATAAATACAACTGAATGAATAAAGAAAAAAGAAAAATGTTAAAAATCTTCTGAGATGATTTTGTTTAAAGAAAAATTCTTGTAAGCGAAATATGAGCTCAGCATCTTCTCTCATTCAGTAAATATCATCAGCAGAATGATTCCGTCATGGACTAATTTATGGCAGAATTGATCCATGTAGTTATGTGAGGTTATCTTCAAAAATGTATCACTGCGTCTATTTGATATGCGATATTCAGTTTAAGATCATAATACGCTGAATATCGCATCAAATAAGCAGTGCGATATTCAGCGTATTATGATCTTAAGCATGAATATCGCATATCAAATAGGCAGTGGATGCGCTCTCTTGAAGATAGCCTGAATATAACACATCTTGTAACGATCATTTTGTCACAGTTTAGCTCATATTTCGCTGAAAATTTGAATTTTAAGCCATTGAGTCGGGCTTAATGTCTTACTCTTTCAGTAACTGAATCTTGAAAATATTTAATGCTATGTGGAACAAATGATTCATCGCTAGCCAATACAATGATAACTTTAGATTTTTCAGCAATTAAATTTAATATATCGACCATTGATGTTAATAGAGCTTCCTGTTGTTGTTGTTCATTTGGACGTAACGCTCTGGAAAGTGCAAAAAATAGAAATTTTATCTTTTATGAAATCCTTGAAAGTGAGCGGATTACTGTTATCGTTACTTACTCTTCAATGGTACGATATTTAACATTAAACAAAAAATATCTAATTATGAATCCTTGTAGAACAGAATGTAAACCTCTTGTACCATTCCTTTGGCAACGTAAACCATACGCTAATTCATTTGATGGTGGATTAAATACAAAACTAGTTCTTGTCCATTCACCACGTGGTGGTGCAGCAGCTGTACCAAATACAAGTTGACGTAATTCCTGATGTATAGACCATTGGAGGAAGCAATAAATTACAAATAAAATTCACAAAGAGGGGGATATATTTTTTTTTTGTAAAAACGCAAGGAGGGAGATGAGGTTTAGTGGCCTCCACACTGTAGCTTAATTAATCAGTTTATTGTATCCCTCTACCCTTGATATTTTTACATAAAGGCACATATCCTTTTAGCAAGGAGTATGACATACTTTACGTAGTCAGTCAGTGTTGAAAAGATCCTCCAGATTCTTACCCTCTGAATCCTTCTCTGATTCTTCCTTGGAGAATCCTTCTCCATCAACAGGGGGGATAAGGAAAATATTTGAATTGATGAAGGACTTTTATTATTACATGTATGAATCTCTAAGTGCTTTTTCTGGTACATTACGTAAATTAATTATAGGATTGGGAGGGAATGAAAATACCCAATTTAAACTATTCTACGTGCAAGTATGCAAAATTAATTTTTTTTTTTTTTGTGTGTTATACTGAGACTACTTTAAATAAGTGCTTATATAGAGAGAGAGACACACAAACCAAAGCTAATTCAGCATTTATAGGTTTTCCATTTTTAAATACACCAACACCACCACCACCACCACCACAACCTAAATTAGAGGTCATTGTGCTCAAATTATAGAATTTAAAAATTTTATTTTTTTCTATTTTGAATTATTTCAATGTTAAAACAGAAATTCCATCAGTAAACGAAAAAATAAAAATAAAAAGAAAGAAAAAAAAAATTCTTTCCGTTTTTGTTTTTTTTTATCCACTACGTTGTTTGTATTTTTTTATTTTTTTTCTGAATTTTATTTAAAACGTTTCACACAAATGACCGTTACAAATAATTAATTTAAAAATTCAAATTGTTTAAATCCTTTTTATATCAATGAAATATTTTTTTTGATCTCAAAATGTTCAATTTAATTTTCCTCGAAAAACAAAAAAAAAAAAATCCAAAAATAAATTTTACAAATTCACACCTACAAAAATGTGTACACATTTGGTAACTGATGTGTGCTTAATTTTTTTTTTTTTAAATATAAATCGTTCATTCGCGTTACCTTTATCAAAATGTATTTTACATGCATTTGTGTATAGGTATCTGTGTTAAACACGAATTGTTGTAAAATCGCGTGAAACTTATAGTTATGCGTTTTTTTGTTTTTATTATTTTCGTTTATTGAATACAAATTGTGTAGTTAATAATAATAATAATAATAATGGTAATAAAAATGTGGAAAATATTATTATACTTGCATATGTACATTTTTTTTCATTTAGAGACACAGATATATAACTTACAGGGTGATCGCTCGCTAAAAATTCTAAGCAAGCCCTTAGGCCAAAAAGTCCCATTGCGATATCATATCAAAAAATTTTTAGAGATTACAGGGTGGTAATCTCTACTAGGAGATAAAGGATGATGATTATTACTGTCTGTACTGAAAAATTTGGCATCACTTACTTTATACAATAACTCATTATGGGATTTTGGCTTAAAATATTTTTGATTTTTGTACAATTCATTTTATTTCATCCTCTTCAAAAATCGATCTATACGATTCATGTCAAGCGATGATGTCTTCTCATCAGATGCTTGAACCGTTATCTATCAAAATTCAAAATATTAAATAATATTTCTTGTGATCTACACCATTTGCGGGTACTGGATCACCGGCTTATGCAAATTCATGATGTCACAAGATCAATAACATCTTCAGTTTTAAAACAATTACTTTAAACAGTTTTAAACAGTTTTAAATAACATTCAAACAGCTTTTAAGAGGTTATTGACCTTGTGGTGTCATAAAATTGTAGAGCCGGTGGTCCAGAATCCGCATATCTACTATACTAAACTGATTATCATTTTTCTTGTGATGAATTGTGTGGTAATGTATTAGAGTATTCTTCAGTTTCGACTAATGTTTCAGTTGCAATCCTTTTTTCGCCCACTTGACGTCCAAAAGAAGTTTTCAATTGAATTTCTGAGTACTATCATCATCATCTTCAAGATCTGCTCCCATTCTCTATTCTGTCCTGCGCTACCTTCTTCCAATTCCTGACAATGATACGCTTCAGGTCTCCCTTTATATCGTCTATTTCAACGGAACTTCGGTCTTCTTGGTTCCCTTATGACCTTTTGACTTGTGATGCATAAGTTTCTGAGCATAGGAATTAAAATACCTTCATGACATTGTCCTACAAATCCGATCGATTAACCATATATCAATCTTCAAAATTCATATAAAGGAAATTTTGGCTCAAAATGCACTACCAATACGTATGAAGAATGTAAATAATCTCAAACACCCTCTGTAAACGTAAATAAATGAATTTTTAGGCACCTTTTTTGAGTACATGAATTATTCTTATGTGTATGAGTGTGAGATTTTTCATACTTCGTCGTATAGAGCACTTTATAATAATGTTTTGTATAAAAACAAAAAAAAAAAAATTTTTTTTTTCGGTACATCTATAAATAGTATTCATAAATTTATATTTTCATATCGCCATTTTGTCGGTACATACATATATGTATCTGCGACCATATACAGTATATATTTACGTGTTGTACTATGAATATCGATTAAATCGCAATACGTACATATATGTAAATTCAATAATTTTCAGGACCGGTAAATGTTTTTAATTTATACCATAAAGGCCTAATGAACGATAATGGGCCATAAAATCTGTATTTTATACCATCAACGGTATAAACACAGGCTATGATCTTCAAAACCGCATCACTAGCCTACATATATTTGATACGATACTCACGATTGTATATTATGATCTTAAGCTGAATATCGCATATCAAATAGACGTAGTGATGCGTTTTTTGAAGATACGGACAACATTTAAATTCGGTCCTGAAATAAACATTTACATATGCATGCGTCTATATAAAATGTTTTAATGCAGAGGTTTTTCAATTTTACGTTTATATTTTAATGCAAATTACGTGAATCCTTTTTATAAAGTTCTCGCATGCATTTTATGTGACGATGACAAAAATTACCTAAAAAAAAAAAAACAAAAAACAAAAAACAAAAACAAAGGAAAGACATGAAATTGAATTATGAACAAATATTTTTGTTTTAACAAATTGAAAACTGCTTGTAACACATATTCTTGTGTGTGATGTGGTATGGATGAAAAGTAATAAATTAGAGTAATTGAAATTTAACACGCCAAGCTAAGACACAAAATTTGGAGGCCCCAACTTTATATATATAGGCCAGAGCAGGCCAGGGTATGAGTTGGATTGTACTGTTCAAATTGAAAAATAGGCAAAAATAGTTGGCTTGATGTGCATACTGTATCTAAGGTAAATGTTATTGTTACGATCTCCAGCCCCTACAAGTATGCATTGTGATATATTTAGATTTTTAAATTTTTTTTTAATATTTTTAAAATATGATTTTTATTTTTATTTTTGAATTTTAATACACGTCAATTCAAGTAAATTTTACCTAAAATAGCTAACACAATAATTTAAAGGTGTTTCAAACATGACACCAAATGTAACACCTTTTCATTCAATGCCAATTGATTCTAGATTATTGAACATTGATATTTTATTGTTCATGTTTAAAATCCATTAAACAAGTTTTTTTTTTTTTTTGTTTTTTTTTTAAATATTTTTTGTCCTGTGTGATATAAAGCATGCAATGTATTAGTGTCTGTGAATTGTCTCAAATATGTTTTAAAAATAATAACCGTCAATATTTTGGTTAAGTAACAATTTTAAACCACACGACGTAGAATCTAATTGTTGTGTTATCTCGTTGGATAACTTTAAAAATTTCTTGGAATTTTTTTTTCAAATGATACTGTATAGAGAGTAGAAACCCATACCCAGTCTCTACCATAGAGAGTAGAGATATCGAGTATCCATACCCAGTCTTTCCAATCCAGTCCAGTTCCAGTCCAATCCAGTCCTAGACCAGTCTTTCTGATTCAAGAAAACCTATGAAGTAGATAATTTTAATTGGAACTTACAACAAAGGATGCCGAGGCTACCAAACCTTATCTCATCCTCAGTGTATAATAATAATACACCAAAGGATCAAATTTGATGCTTAACTATACAGTTTGAACTAAAATAAAAACAATATAACAACGTTTTGGGTTATACAAGAGAATTTTATAAACATTGCGATCAATCGTAGGTATCTTATTTTAGTCTAGACCCAAACTCAATACCCCCGTATTATGAATTTCAAGTGTTACACTTTTTAGATACAGATCTCTCTATAGGCCAATGTTCAGTTAACCTGAAATTGTAAGGTATCAATATGATTAAAAAAGCTATAAAGATAAAAAAACATTGAAAAATCCTTCAAAATCAAAGACAATTTCAAGGATATACGTTAAAAGTAAATTTAAATATTGCAATTGTAGAGAGGAAAAATGATTAAAATTCAAGTTTAAATTTTGTGTAATCTGGGGTTTTTCATATGTATGTAATTTCTCTTTTGTATATGATGAAATCGACCCAATGATGAAATGATTTCTTTTTTTCTTTTATCGTCTCTAATTTCCCTCAGTTCCATACTGTGTGTATTAGAGGTGTACATATATGATGGACAGCATTAAATAAATGCAAGCGCATACGTATGCATTTATTTCGATTTTCATATAAGAAGGTCAGAAAACATAAAAAAAAAAACTGTTTTTTTTTTTTGTATCTTTGCGTTCACCTTCTAATGTGTATAACACAAGGTGTATATGCACATCGGCATAGATACCCAGGTTCATCATCATCATTATCAATGGCCCAATAACTCGATGTGAGAGCCAGGGCCTAATTATCAGGTTTGATTCCTGTTGCAGACAAATGAAGAAAAAGTAGAAAAAAGTGTTTTTCATCACTATCGACTACCTTACCCCAAAAGTTCACTCAACTTTGAATGAGTATCATTAGCTTTCTGCTTATGGGCTCAAGTGCTTACTAATACCGATCGAATCTACTTGCTGACAACAAATGATTAGTTTAAAGATACTCATCAGGTTCTTAATACAAAATTGGGTTTATTTGGGTCAATGGTTGACGATGTGGTAAAGATAATCAATGCTTAAGAGAACTTTTATACACCTTCATCATTTATGAGATCATCTCCAATTAAACTTTCGTTCTTCTTTCAAAGCTAATTTTCCTTATTATTCTCTCTCATCTAGATTCTAGGCTGTGGGGGCAAATAAAAGCATCCTCCAGTAGAAATCAGATAAATTAGCCTAGATCCAAGTTAAGAATGAATAAATGACGAACACTGCAATGAAAGATATGATAAAAAAAATTGTAAATTAAAATAATTGACTGGAGGCAAACTCTTCACGAGGCTAAGGACCTTTTCAGGTCTGTAAGGCCGTAGAAGAAGAAAATAATTGATTAGTTAGAACTAGGCAGAATAACGTTTTGGCTGATTAGAATTTCATCTTCGTCATTTGACTAAAAGATTCATTTTGGGTTACTGATGTTGTTCGGTACTGATTAGTTAGTGGTGCTGTTCGGTACTAATTATGTGTTGCTATTCGGTGGTCCTGATGAGTGGCTGTTCGGTACTGATTAGTGGTGCTGTTCAGTACAATAAGAACAGAGATCACCCAATTTTTTTAGACGCCTTATTAAAATGTTTTTATTATCAATGTCCTCCCTGCACTCAATCTTCTATGGTTTTTACCATTATGTTGTTCATGTGTATTTGTGTGTTTATAAACGCTTTTACATAAAAACAAAAAAAAAAACAAACAAACTGAAACGTTGTTTTAATCAAATTAACTAATTGCATTAGAGTCTTTGATGGTTTTTTGTTTTTATCCATTGGACGTGTAATATTGATACGTTATAATAACAGGGCTCTGTAATTATATTTTTCTATATCTACATATCTATCTTTTTTTCAATTTTCATCCCCCTACCCTACCACTTTGTACCTTAATTCTTATACACATGAAGTTCCATTGTGTAAATTTTGTAAAAATGAAAAATTTTTTTATCTTTAGTCAATTTTTACATTTCCATCATTGAGTACACACACAGTATACAGAGAAAGAGAGAGTAACCACATACAGGAAAATTTTCTTAATAAAAAAAAATAAAATTGTATTTTCCGGTATTTTAATTTAAAAAAAAATTAGAGTGGACACCAAGCCCATACAGTGAATTTATTAAAACAATTTAAAAATAATAATAAATCTAATAAAAAAGTCAACAACAAAAGAAAAAACAAAAAAAGGATTTCCTATATTAAAGGAACAAAATGCCAAAGGATGATCCTGAGACGACGGCATTAAAAGCCGAAATTAATGGAATGGTTGATAAATTTAAGGTTGTATTTTTGTTGCTATTGTTTGTTGTATAAAAAAAAAAAAAAAAAAAAAAAAAATTTTTTTTTTAAGTGAAAAAGGATTTCGTTGTTGAAAAGGATATCAGATGTTGTTATATGTAATTTTTCCTATATATTAGGGTTTAGAAAATTATTAGAAATCAAATGAGGTTTTGTTGGTGTACGCACAGTGAGCACATATACGCATCTGTTTGAGATCAGATCTGTTGAAATAATGAGCATTGAGCAAAAACTCATTTAAGCAAATATTCAAGGATTCAACACAATAAAAAAAAAAAGAAGTTTAATGTGTTAGAAATATTTTTTTAAGTCTCCTAATGAATCCAGTAAAATTACTGTGGAGTATCAGAGGTTTCTTACTCCAGAGGGTTTAGGAATCTGAAAGATCTTTCCAACACTGACTGACTACATAAAGTATATCATACGCCTTGCTAAAAAGGATATGCGCGCCTTTATGTAGAAATACCATCGGGGGTGAGGGATACAATAAGCTGATTAATTAAGCTGCAGTGTCGAAGCCATCAAACCTCATCTCATTCCTCGCGTTTTTACAAAAAAAAAAAAAATCAGAGCCTTCTCTGGACCTCCCATTCTGAACACGCTAATGATTATTACAAAGTATAACAATTAAAAATTTCTTCCAAGATCTCTCTTGCATAGGAGAGATCTCGATCAAGATGTTTTTAGGTTTTCTGAAGTGCTCGAGATGGTTTGATCTATGAAAAATTTCTGATGTGGCATCACAATGGTGCTTTTTTGGACTAAGTGTGCTTGCTTGGTAACGAACGGGCGGCCACCACTACATACCTACCTAACCTACCTACCATAACAATTAAAAAAAAAAAAAAAAAAAAAAAAAATGAAAAATGACTGAACATTTACGTAACAATTTGTCGTAATTATGCCTTTGAAAATCCAATATTGTATGCATTAATTGGATTATAAACAATTTGTTGTGAAAAAATTTTCTCTATAACGTTTTTGAATAAACAAAACAAAAGAAAAACGAAGGCAACAATGAAAGGCATGAGACAAAAAAGATTATAAAAATTGATTTTTTTTTTATTTCTTTTATTGCAAAAATTAATTCATTTTATTTTTTCGTCTTATAATCTATAAAAATTCCTGTTGTGGTATCGTAATGAGCCTTTCTGGCCTAAATGTGCTTGCTTGGAATTTGACGAGCGACCACCTCTACCTATGTACCTACCTACCTACCTTCGTATTAAAAAATCGTCTTCTTGCAATACGCTAAGATATCTATCGCGCTTAATTGATACGGATAGTGCTATGGTCCATTTTGTAGTATTTGCCTCCTGTATATATAATTCGAAATTTATTGTATTTATTTTTTTTTTTTTATACTATTCAGGAAGCACAAAAAACTGCTGCTGATTGTGGTTTAACTGATAAATGTGGTGATATGGGTGATTGCCCAAAATTACGTTTTATGCCAAAAAAGGTTTTAAAAGGTCACATAAATAAAGTGAATTCAGTACATTTTGCTGGTGATTCAAGGCATTGTGTAACTGGCTCATTAGATGGTAAATTAATTATATGGGATACATGGACTGCTAACAAAGTGCAAGTATGATTATTATTGTTTAAAATTAAAAATAAACAAGAAAAAAAAAAAAAATAAATGAGAAAATTTTAATTTGAACCATTTTTTGTTTTGCTTTTTTTAATACTCTGTATTTTAATGTACGTACCACATACGATGATATTAGATTATTCCATTACGATCAGCATGGGTAATGACTGTTGCATTTTCACCATCTGGTAATTTTGTTGCATGCGGTGGTATGGATAATCAATGCACAATATATGATTTAAATAATCGTGATTCAACTGGTGTCGCTAAAATGACTAGAGAATTATTAGGTTATGAAGGATTTTTAAGTTCATGCCGATTTTTAGATGATACGCACATAATAACTGGTTCTGGTGATATGAAAATGTAAGACATGATCACTATATATTAGCTATATCTTCAAAAAACGTATCACTGATGCCTATTTGATGTGATATTCAGCTTAAGATCATAAATACGCTCTGCGAGTATTGCAACAAATAGGGGTGCAGTGGATGAGTTTTTAAAGATAGTCATATACTCATTATTTGACTAATTTTTTTTTTTGCCAATATATAATTAAAGATGCCATTGGGATTTAGAATCTGGTAAAAAGACAATGGAATTTGATGGTCATATAGGTGATGTTGTATCAATATCATTATCACCTGATATGAAAACCTATGTAACTGGTTCTGTTGATAAAACATGTAAATTATGGGATATACGTGAGGATAAACATAAACAAATGTTTTTTGGTCATGAAGCTGATGTTAATTCTGTTTGTGTAAGTATGCGAAATAGTATAGCGAAAATGAATTCAATTTTAAAATAATGGAACATTTTTTTTTTTTATATCTGATGCGGTACATTACAGTATCATCCATGTGGTCAAGCATTTGCAACAGCTTCTGAAGATCAATCTGCTAGATTATATGATATTAGAGCTGATCAACAGATAGCATTATATCAGCCACCAGCTAAAACTGGTTTCACATCTTGTGGTAAAATTTTACACGCATTATTTTATAAATTGTGGGTGTTTACTTCAAAATCATATATTCACGATTTTTTGTTTTTTTTTTTTTTTTTGTTTTTCAGCATTATCATTTAGTGGCCGTTATCTATTAGCAGGTTCTGTAGATAATGTAATACATTCATGGGATGTACTTAAAACAACACATACTGGTATGAAAAAATTAAAATTATTTTACAATACTTATTTATTTATACTCTGTCCACTAATATTTATGCCACTTAAGGTCTTATATGGAGATTATAAGTTATACCAAGCAAGCCAAGCATTACTGAGCAAGCCAAGGCCCACATAGGGCTGTCGAGCTGATTATAATGATTGTGGTAATACTGGCTCTTGAAATAGTCTAATTAGAAATTATTATAGAGAAGAAAAAAGACATATGTACTCCCATATGACCTTAAATGCATAATATTAGTGGACAGAGTATAGAATTTGAATTTTAGCATTGCATAAAATCCATATTAATAAATTTCTTTGGGATTTCTTTTACAGGACAATTGGCTGGACATGAAAATAGGATAACATCAATTTGTTTAACACCAAATGGTATGGCATTAGCATCATGCAGTTGGGATCAAAATGTACGAGTTTGGGTTTAAAATTATCTTTTTTATGGGGGAGGGGCGGGGGTTCTGTTCTTCAGTTATTTGTTTTTTTGTGGGTTTTGTACCATTTCAATGCAATTGTTGTTACATTGTACGATAAGTTTATTATAAATTTTATTATTATTTTCTTTGATATTATAGAGAGCAAACAGAAGAGCAATTCTGGCTCAATGAACACTTCATTGAATCAGAATTGATATATCTAAGCTGAATTTTGAAAAAAAATATCGAATGGATCATCAGTATTGTAAATATTTTGATCATGTATAATTGAGTATATTGATGGTCTCACAGTATCCATTTTTAATACGATATTTAATCCCTTATTCGAATTGCATGATTTATCTGATGATGATGATGATGATGATAACCGAAATTCCTACAAGGAACATAGAGATTCCGTGACATCTAGATCTGTTTTGCGGCAATTTGTTTCACTTATCTTGATATGACTTCGTTCATTCGTTGGCATTCTTTCCTGATCCTTCTTCTTTGCCCTTGCCGATTCCATTCTAAAAAGCCAATTTACCTAATAATTTGCACTTATTTATCCACAGCAAACCAATCTGTGAACTGTTACTAGACTCTATAAGGCATATAAGACTCAATATTGATGATCGTTTGATATATTTTTTTTAAATATTTTTTTGCTCTTCTATATGTATATCTTAATTATTTAATTTATTTAAGCAGTATAAGGGTTTTAATTAAAAAAAAAAAAAAAAAAAATCATGTAATGTTGCAGATAAAAGAAAACCCATAAAGTATAGAAATTAAAAAAAAAAAAAAAAAATCGTTACATTTAAATTTTAAATAAATTACTAGAATAGCAAACAAACAAAAAAAAAAACAAATTGAGTTAAAATTAATTTAAAAAAAATTAAACCGTTTAATTCAAAAATGCATCAATTATTTGCTTACTGGGATATTTCTGTGAGAAATTTCTGGTGTTGTTGTTGCTTGGAAATGAGCGGGGATGGCCATCTCAAATTTATTGTTTTGTAAATAAAAATTGATTGTAAACAAAAAATTGTGTTTGTTCAAACGAACAAAAGCTAAATTCACCGATGAGTTTCGTTGACACTAGTAGTTTTGCTCGAATTGTGGTTAAACTATAACATAAGCCTTTTACCTTGCCTTATACCAAATGCCGGACAGACTCAAGACTCAGAATTCACAAAGTTGACTTCAATACTCATGATACCAATAAGCGATACCAAATACTTGCTTCAACTTCACAGTGGTACCAACTCTATATAGTTATCAGTTTGAAATATCGCTTTCAAAAATCAAATAAAATCCTATATTATAAAACAAAAAAAAAAACCAAATATATGACAATATCATTAGCAACTGTCAACATTCATATTTTCCATTATAATGTTGGTGGTATTAATGTGGCTTCAGACTCAAAATTTTGAAATTTTAAAACATTAAACTCAGACTCATTTGAATCTTGAGTCCTGAGGTATGCATTTGGTTTACTTGTACATATTTTTATATGCTACAATTAATTTTGACATTTTGAATTTTTAGTTTTGAATCTTGAGTCAGGCATTTGGTTTAGGGTCTTATTCGAATCGAATCGAATAATCTCGGTATCAATTCAATCTGTAGTAGTCCAAAATGTGAATCAATGAATTGGGTTGAATCAAGGTTGAATTTTATCGAGGAGTGTAGAACGATTTTTTGCATTCAAAATTTTTGCTAAAAATTGTAAAAAATTTTTATAACAGAATTTTGGTAATTTTGTACGAATTTTAAAAAAAATTTAAATTAAATTGAAATCATCAACTGTCAAATGTGCTGCCATATTCACATTTTATTGATTGAGTAATATTCAATAACCAGTTGAATTTAGTATTGTGTTTAGATGGCTCAGATTTAATTTGACATTTGACATAAATACAACCCGCCATATTCTTCTTCTTGCTTTAAAGTAATTCTGTAATATTTTATTTTCATAAATTAATTTTTTGTTCGTTGTTTTAAAAAATTATTTTATTCAGTTTTTTTTTGTTTTTTTTGTAAATTTGTGTATAAAAAATTTGTTAGCCATACAAAGAAATAAAGAAAAATCGAATCCAGAAAAAAAAGGACACATTTTGTTGTTCATTGAAAATGAATGAAAATAATTTGTTAGATGAAGCTCTTTTACAAACTATAGATGATTGCTCAAATGGACCAGCAATACGAAGTAGGAACAATTTTCTAACTTGAGTTGCTTGATTTACTTTTTATTACAATTTTTTTTTTTGTTTTGTTTTTTGTTTTGTTACAGATATTTACCTAAGAAAAGCCAATGAGGAATTTAACGCTGGTAATATAGAAAAATCTATTTTATATCAAATTGAGTCACTTTGTGTTATGGGAAGATATAAATATTTCACTGATAAAACATGTAAGTATACAAGAAAATTCTTTTACAATAATATTAATGTGTATGATAATGATTTAGGGATTTTCATCTGTGATTTACACTGATTTTATGTTAAGGATTCGATATTTGAAATTTCAATTTTCTTTTTCTACAGCCCCTCACGGACCTCAAAATGTCCTTAACCTCGTGAAGAGTTTACTGCCAATTACCCTTGATCTATATTATTTTTGCCCTCCAGTTCTGAATTTCTACTTTTGACAGCATTCCACTATCCAGTTCCTTGGTCTATCTCTAGGTATCTTATTGTCCAGTTGACTGTACATGATCTTTCTACATATGTATGTATGTTCTGTGACTCTCTTCTCATCCATCTTAGTCTACCTATATTTTTTATGAACGATATATAACATCAATATGTCGGTAAACAACTCGTAGATATCATCATTTGTTCTTCTTCGATACCATGAAAATTCAATGAAACCTAAAAATTGATTCACGCACAGATTAAAAATAAAATTTTGTCTATAAAATATTTAGGTATGTCCAAGACAAGATTGTGTAAATGAAAGTTCATTTTCATCTAAACAATCTCTGATTGTCTATAATTCTACAGTCTACAGGTTCGTGTGTATACATATGTTTTTTGTTTGAAGTGAGAGAGAGAGCAAAGCCCTCTGAGCACTCAGAAAAAATTGTCCATTGTATTTGGTATACAAGTTCTACTTTTGGTATTTTTTCAAGTTCTATGCAAGCTTCCTTTTGATGTCTACATATGTGCATTTATACCAATGTGACCGTCCTACATATTTAGATTATATAAAATTTTTTTTGTTTAAACTGAAAGTTGAATTTTTTTATTATTTTCTTTTTCTTCTTTCACAGCAATTGATTCAATTATACAGCCTGATCCATCAGTATTTAAGAATAGATCAGATTTTCAGTATGTACAAAAACAAACAAAAATTTAAGTTTGAAATTTTTTTTAAAAATTATTTTCTTTTTCTTTTCTAATTCAGAACCAATGATTTAATTGAATATGCAAGACAACAATTTGAAGTTCACAGAAAAAAAAATCTTCAAGATAATTTAATATTATTAAATAGCAAAGAGGAATCAATTAAAGAATATGAAGATTTATTAGAATTTTGTAAAGAGCTTCCAAAAGGTGCATATATGTAGATCATAAGAAACTTTTTTTTTTCTTTTTTTTGTTAATACAGGACAACATTTATCATATTTTTTTATTTTTTTAGAATGGACCGTTTTACATATTTGCAAAGAATTTAATCCAAATACAACATTTTCAACACAAACAGAAATTTTACGACAAAATGATGGAATATTTTTAACATTGTTAAAATATTCATATGATGATAAAAATTCAAATATGATGCCAATTTGTATTCATATACCGAATAATAATGGTAAGTAAATGCCTATAACTCATGGTATGCTTCTCATTTACTTAATATTTAAATTAAATATCATTGAAATGTTTTCACCTTTTTGTTTTTTTGTTTTTTGTTTTGTAGATATTTTTTCAAATTATGCCAGAATGTTAGAAAATTTTCGTGATAAAATACATTTTACTGGAGTTGAAAATAAATTAAATCGTCTAAAATATATGGGTAAATTAAAAATGATTGAAAAGGATATGGAGGTAAATGGAAAATTCTCATTGTAACAATATTTTTGAATAATTGATTTTTTTTTTTCTTCTTTTTCTTCTTTTTTTTTTTTTTTGAACAGGATTTAATAGAATCTTTTAAAGAATTCATTGGTCCATGGATATGTTTATTTTCTGGTAGCAATAGTGGCCATGATAAAAAATTTCCTAAATTACTGAAATTAAATGAAATCGTAGACGATTTCATTCATAAAAATAAGTAAATAAGAAAAATCAAAAAAAAAAAAATTTTTTTTTAGAGCATATTGGTTATTTTTTAAAATGATATTCAGCTTTTCTTTTTTGTCCTTTCATATTCATAATTATGTGACCTTTTGCTATCTTAATGGATACAGGGAAAAATTCCAAAAATGCATCTACTGCTGCCTATTTCATTCATCGATATTCAGTTTAAGATCATAATACGCTGAATATCACATCAAATCAGAGCAGTGTTGCATTTTTGAATTTATCCACAATTTCTTCTTTCGAATTCATTTCTTACTAATTGTGTTTCTGTCTTTCACTAGGCTATCTAATACGTTTTGGAAAGAAAAGCCACATTATAGCTAATAAATAACTTGAATATGCTAATTCAATTGATTATAATGAGGGTAATGTACTTTGAATATTATACAAATCTCTTTTTATTTTTTTAGGTTGCATACAGAGACAAGAAATATTATTAATTTATGTGTAAAACGTTTAGATTTATTAACAGATAAAAATTTAGAAATATTATGCGAATATTTATCTGATAATGAGAAAATAAAAAATGATCGTAAAATTGATTTATATCAGGAATTAATTGATTTTTTTCATATAATCAAAAAGATATCCAATAATTATAGTAATGATAATATTAAATGTGGCAATGATTATTCACCATGTATATTAATTATTGATGAGGTAAATAATATAATGATTTAAATAAAAATGGAAATTGTTTGAAATTTAAAAATTTCTTTTCAATTTTTATTTTTTTTTTGTTTTTTTTAAGGTAATTGATCATCTATTTTGGGAAATGTTAAATCCAAAACAAGAATTTTATCGTATTACATCAATATATATATTTAAAAAATTATTAAATAAATATAAGCATCGTATACGTAATGGTTATGTACAAATGTTAATCGAAAATGGATCATGTATAATAAATCCAGGTTTAAAATTATTAAGTATATATAGATAAAATCGTGTATAATAAGAGATTTTCATGTTTAATGAAAAAACTTAAATACGGCATATCACTGGTGCCCCTGTGCATTTGATGTGATATTTAGAATATAAGATCCATAATATGCTGAATATTGCATACCAAATAGACGCAATGATGATGCATATTTCTATAGATAGCGTACATTAGTTTTAGAAATACTCGAAATTGAAGCCCAAAACTTGACTTTAAATCTCATTTTAAATTTTCATTAAATATTAGATCTATTATATGGAATCACGATTTATCTTTTATATTTTTTTTTTTTTTTGATACAATTTCTTGATTTTTTTTATTTTTATTTTAAATTATTAGATAAAACATTAAATCGAATGGAAGATAGAATGAAAAAATATTTTGATTATTGGCTACCAAATTGGAAAAAATTAATTGGACAAATACCAACATCAAATGAATTTGTAAATTTTCTACAAACATCTAATTGTTTTGTGTAATTTATTTTTATTTTAATTTTTATTTTAATTTTTATTTAATTTCTTTACATTATAATTTTTTTTTTTCTTTTCAAATTTTTCAGATATTGTGGTCATGGTTCTGGTTTACAATATTTTCTTGGTTATCGTATAGCAAAATTAATAATTAATTCTGTTATATTTTTATTTGGATGTGATTCAGTTTGTTTAAAATCAGATGGATTACATAGTGAAATGTCTGCATCACATATCTATTATCATGCTGCATTATGGTAAATATTTAAATATGATTTTATCCGTTTGTAGATTAAATATGTTCTAAAAAAAAAAAAAAAAAAAAATGAAATTTATATTGAAAATGTTTTTTTTTCTTGTTTTTTAGTCCATCAATAATTGGTACATTATTACCAGTATTGGATTTACAAATGGATAAAATTTCAATTACTGTATTAAGTATGTGGATACCAACAACTAAATCATCATCATCATCATCATCATCATCGTCATCTAATAAAAAAACCCATTGGCTATATATTGATAAGAATATTTTGTCTAATAATGGATGTGTTTCAGGTAAAGTGGAAAAAATTTATTTTTTATTTTATTTTTATTTTTTTTATGATTGTTTGATTTTTCGTTACAACAGAAACAGATTCAAATAGAATGAATTCATTACCAGAATTTGAACCAAAATTAGGCAAAATTTTAACGTATATCCGTAGTGATAGAAATTTAGGCAATTTATATAGCAGAATTGGTATAATCATACGAGGTCTACCGGTATCGAATTCAAATTTATTAGTTAAAAAATATAAATATTTGAATTAATTTTTTTTTGTTTTTTTTTTTTTTTGTTTGTTGTTTTGTGATGAGATAGAAGAATGGCAACCAGAATTTAATGTTGATTTGAAATTGTATTATTTAATGATATATTAAATATTTTTTTTTAAAAATATTCAAGAATTTTTTCATTATCATTATTATTCATTTTTATCTGTCTTCAGGTCAAATACTAGAGAAACTGAGAATTCTTATTGTGACAATAATTTTATTGAATTTTTCAAAATTTATCCAATAGATTGTTTCTCAAAGATCTAAACAAATTTTATTTTAAATTGTTAAAATATCAAATTTTCTGAGGAAACAAAATTAAAAACGAATCATATTTAGCTGAATGATTCTATCCTTTTTTTTTTTTTTTTGTACGATAGAAGATTTGAGAATTACAGTGGTTTGCTTCATGTGCTGCCTGCCTGAAATGCATGTGGGTACGTACATATTGTAAATAGAATTTAAAATATATTTTTCATTTTATTGTGTTCGTTCATTGTGATCACACATTTCTAACAACATTTTGGCATTGATTCTTTTTTTTTTTTTTTTTTGGCTTTTTTTTCAAGCCTCAAGTGAGGCGAACTCATATTAGAAAATAGTTCAGAGTACTTCTATCTCTCGCTAAATATTTACGTAAAATTCTGCTTTTAGATGTGCTATAATTGCCTGCTCAAATTGTGTAATGTCTTTCGGTTTGTAATGTTAGAATATATTTTTTTTTTTTTTTTTTATTTTTCTTTTATTTTATTTTGTGGCTAATGAAAATGAAATGAAAAATCTCATTTTTGTAATAATTTTTATTTTTTATTTTTTTTGTTTTTATTTTTTTAAATTTTTGTAGGAAGAAAAGAAAAATATGTAAATTCTTATTTTTGTTATAAGTGCATTATTTAATTACAGTGATTTTTTTAATTTAATTTTTTTTTTTTTATTTATTTATTTTATTTTATTTTTTTAAATACTAGAATTTATTTTGTAATTTTATACATTTTATTAATTTTGTATTTTGTAATATTTTTATTGTAAATGTATGTGTGTGTGTGTGTGTGTGTGTACTGCAAATACTTAATAATGTACGTTACATATTTGAATTTTTTATTACTTTTTTTTTATTTTGTAAATTTACATGATTTTTTTGCTTGCTTGCTTTTTTTGTTAAATTTATGTATTTAGTGGTGTTTCACATAAATAATTATTTTAAATAATTTTTAAAAATTGAAATCAAAGAGAGAGAGAGAAAAAAAAAAGAGGATAAATTCAAAAATTCATCTCAGTGCCTATTTGATATGCGATATTCAGCTTAAGATCGTAATTCGCTGGATATCGTATCAAATGAGCAATGTTATGCATTTTTGAATTTATCCAAAAAAGCAAAAAAACAACAACAAATTCGCATAATAAAATAATTAAAATTAATTTTTGTTTGAGGAAATATTTACAATTTTATATTTACAAAATGAAACAAAAAACAAAAAAAAATTTAATTGTTTTTTGGTTTGTTTTTTCATAATTATCATAACCTACAGAATTATCATAATATAATACAAGAATTTTTATTAATATACAAAATTACAAATTGTCTGAATGCACTACTATTACGCTTGCATTTAATACAGTCAAAATCAATCAATAATTTTTTATCTGTTATTGTGCAATTGATTTATATTCAGGGCATAAATTGCGCAAGTCGATCGATCAAGAAAAAATCGTTTTATTGGTACCAAAAATGACCGGCAGAATGATTTTTTCTTGATCGATCGCATTGTGCAATTTATACCCAGCAATTGTAAACACATTGAATATGATCAAAATTTGAATGATGATTTTATAATTTTTGTTGCTGGAACAGATATACACGTTCAATTGCTGATAGTGTTCTTCTAAGTAAATAAATCAAGTTTATTTGGTATCCGCTATTTAATGAGAATCAAACGATTCACTCAACAGAGTTCACACTCAGAGTATTTACTTAGTTTTTATTCATTCCATCCAATATCACAAATATTTCTCTATTAATCATAGAAATCATATTTTTTTACGAGAATTGATTGATTAAATTGATTAAATTATTTATTTCATTCTAGTCTAATTTTTTTTTTTTTTTTTTTTTTTTTTTTTTTTGTCTATTTTAATTTTATTAAAAAATGTTTTCTTATTTTCATATTTTCCATTTTCTAAAAATTTCTTTTTATTTCTGATTTTATTTTAATTTAATTTTATTTATTTTTTTGTTTTTTTTTTTTTTTTTAATTTTATTTAACACAAAATTTTTGCAAAAATCTTCAAATTAAATTCAAAATTATTTGATTTAAATTTAAATTCAAATAAAACTAAAAATTAATTTTTTTATTGTGTTTTTAGCTTAGCGTAAAACAAAATTTTTTTTGCGTACATTTAATTATTGTGAAAAAAAGAATAAAACCAAAAACTAGGAGGCTACCAAGATCTATAAAATATACAAGGTCTGTGCTTTACATAGGTCTGTATATTTTATAGATCTTGGAGGCTAATACCTTCAAAAATTCATTACACTGCGTATTCAGATGTGATATTCAGCGTATTATTATCTTATGCTGAATATCACATTTAAATAGGTGCGACGCAATGGATGGCAAAATATAAAATGACAAAATATGGGCAAAATATAAATTCTATCCTAATTATCTTTGCCCACATAAAAAATTATTCAATCCTGAGGAGTAGTATAAATACTTTTCCTATCTATCTACTTGTTTTTAATCATTATTTAAATAACTATTTTTTTGTTTTTTTTTTTTTTTTGTTTTTTTTTTTAAATTTAATTTTGTATAATAATTCAAATTGTTTTTTTTTTTGTATTTTTTTTTTTTTTTTTATTAATTTTTTTCTTGTTATGTTTACATACATATGTTATGGATAAATTTTTTTTTTTTTTTAAATTTTCGTATTTTTAATTTCAATATCTAAATAGTACATATAATATAAATTATACTCCGTTTTTTAATGATTATGCAGTACAGATCTTATGGAAACAATTATAGTACTACATTTATAATGCAATAAGTTCTTTGCTGTTGCTATTTCATATTAGACTGTAGATGTGAATTAATTCAAAAATGCATCACTGATGCCTATTTGATGTGATATTCAGCGTATTATAATCTTAAGCTGAATATCGATGAATGAAATAGACAGTGGATGCAATTTTTGGAATTTAACCTATACATACATACCACAATTCGTTTCATAGTGGTGTGAGTGCCATTACATGAAATTTTCTATAAATTAAAGCGAAAAATTGAAATTTTTACAGTCATTTTAATTTGTTTCTAAAATTCAAAACAAAAACTGATAACTCTGAAATTAATTTACTAGAAAAAAAAAAAAAAATTTTTATAATTTTATTTAGAAATTTTACATTATTAAATGACTTTTTAACTAATGGATTAGATTTATGGGTACTTTCATGAATGCATCGTCGATGTCTGTTAACGACCCGAATACGCTGGAATTGTAAACTGTGAATGCAAGCAAGCATTGCAGTTGTTTGAAAGCTCGATTTTGAGTAATTTCTGTTAAACTTTGCGGATTGCTTGAATTAATGAACCCCGATACATTTCTACAATTGCACTGGAAAGAAATTTATGATATTGATTTTTTTTTTGCCGTCAGCGTTGACGATGCATTTATGAAAGTACCCTTATGTGTATGAAATTTTGCTTTTTTTATTAAAGCAAAAAGAAAATGTCCAATGCTTTCTCTCATAAGACCTACACTGCATTTTATTGAATCAATAAATGAAGTATACGCATTATATAAGATAAATCTTGAAAATCTTATTTGCTAACTATTTTATGTTTCTATGTATATTTATTACAAATACAATTCATACAAAAAGGAGAAGAATAAATTTATTTTATTTTATTTTTTTTTAATTAAAATTTACAATGTACAGGTGGCCCTCGACTTTCGCATAATTCGCTATTACGCACATTTTTAGAAATTCAACCATTTTTATCCTCTGCGGTGGTCAGATGTCCTTTCTCAGGTGACATCAGATTAGCCATGTTGTTCGAATCAAGAGGTCAAAACAGATTTTTCAAGAATTCAAAAATTTTTTAACGAATGTGCGATGCCTTTTTTTTCGAACTCTAATTTCGAACATTCGCACACACACTTTCAGGAACCAATTATGTAAGTGTGTGCAAAAATCTAGGGCCTGCCTGTATTTGACTATCTTCCCATATATTTTAATCACAAATGAGACAAAAATGTTGCAATCATCTGAACAATATTACAATTTTGCAATGGTCACTTTGTGTGTTTTGAGATCTAAGAATTCAATGATCGAGCTGATGCGCTTACATGATCTACATGATAAATTACCATCAGCTATATAGGAATAAAATTTATGATCAACACACGGTCAATCTCTTGAGTTAATAAACGTGAATCCTAGTGAGTTTTTTTTTTTCGTTGGGCTGTTGGGCATTAAAATACAAGCGAGTCTGAGACTCCTTCATGGAATCTTTATTGAATGCATTAACCGACAAAAAAAAAAAAAAAAAAAACAAAAATGTTCATTGCAAATTTTAACATTTTTATTCGATGTCTCTTTGCATGTTTGTGTCTCATTTTGTGATGGAATGCATTATCATCCGCAATGATAAATTACATTGTAAATTTTTGGTTTTTTTTTTTTTTTTTATTATTTACATTGCAATCAACAATTGCAATTTTTTTTTTTTTAATTTTTTAATTTTTATAAAAAATATATAGCACCTATAAATAATTTTTTTTTTTTTTGTCAACCTTTTTTCTGTTTGTTTGTTTTTTGTTTTTTTTTTTCAATTTATTTCAAATTTAAATTTTCATCATTCTGTTTTGTCTGCTTTGTTTTGTGTAATTTTCAATGTATCGTAGTGAAATAGATGTTTTAATTTTTTTAATTTTTTTTTTTTTTAAGTATTGAAAATATTTTTTGAATAATTTTAATTATTTGATTTCGTTTTTCTCATTTAAATACTCTCAATATTCCCTTTATAACGAAATGATAAGTCGGTTAAAATTATATGGCGTCAATTATGAGAATCTATTCGATAAACAATTGAATCCACGACATACTTGGAATCCGTGAATAGAATCGAATTTTAAAAGTCGATCAAAACAAAGTCACGGTATTATATGAAAAATCAATCGACTTACATGCATGTAGATAGATCTTGGCATGTAGTACTAAAAAAATTTTAGTACTAAAATTAGGTAATTTGATCGTTTACTTCTTGCATTTTATAATGAAAATTTTTTAATTTGTGTTGTTAAAATTTTTATTTTTTTTTCAAAAATTTTTGTTGTCATTTCTTTTTTCTAAAAAGTCGATCACACACAAATATCAACAACTTTTCAAGTCTATAAAATAGAAAATTGTTTACTCGATCGAATAGACTTTCATAATACCAAAAAGTCGATTGTAACATAAAATCGATTAGCAATTGACTCTCATAATTGATGCCTTATGTAATGTAGGATAAATTCAAAAATGCATCTATTACCTATTTAATGCGAAATTCAGCTTAAGATCATAATACGCTGAATATCGCGCATCAAATAAGCAATGTGATGAATTTTTGAATTTTTACCCGTCAATTAAAATGATTGCTCTTATCTTGTAGTTCTTATTTTTCTCATTTAAAGAGATAAAAAAAGAAAATTTAACGTGTTATTACATCTTTCTTTAATTAAATCCAATTTTAGTGAATTGAATGGACTAAATAATTTCGATATGAAGGCGATAAGTATTTTTATTTATTTTGTTTTTATTTTTTCTAAATTAGAGAATTTTGTTTATTCGAATCGACGAGCTATTATAGATCCAATTTGATTGTGTAATTTTTTTTTTTTTCTATTTTTTAAAAGATTTTATTTACATATTCTCTTTCTTCTATGTGTTATGTTATTTTGGTTTGTTGTAAATTTAAATAAAATTATTCTCTTTATCTCTCCGATAGCAGTGTTGACATGATTATAGAAAATTTAGAGATGATTTAATTAATCAAAAATTTTGATTTAAATTTTTTTTTTACATTTTGTTGTTTCTTTCTTTCTTTCCTCAAATTTAATGTTCCTTTCCAATGAGCATTTTAGTTAATTCAACTAAATTTGTATCACCATATTTAGTTACATTCAATTTAGTTGCAACTTCATTCTTTTTAGTTTGTGTATGCCATGTTAAAATCTGTAAAGAGAAAGAGAGAAAGAGAAATTCTTGTACAAGAATTGTGTCTACTCGAAATAATGTTGTTGGTTTACTATATGTACAATTAATTCTGATTGAACTCTAATTAAGAATGCATTTAAATATGTATGTATGTGTATACTCACTTTTGTGCATGATGATGCTAATAATTGTATATCAGAGGTATTTAATGGTGATAAACTTTTTAAAAATCCATCCTCTTCATAACCACCCTTATATGGCATTTCAGCTTTTGGACGTTCTAATAAAAATTTAACACTAACAGCAAAACCAGCCATATCAACTGGATATTTTCTACCACCAATCCAACCATCATAAAATCCAATTATTTTATCATTTCTAACTACTGGACTACTAACACCAAGTTTTGTAACTAAACCGACTGGCCACATTGATACTTTTTTTGTGTATCTCATCTTTAATTAAAAATAAATATGAAAAAAATGAAAAATAAAAAACATTAGAATTTTTTTTTTCTCTTATACTCTGTCTATTAATAATATGCATTTGAGGTTTTATGGAGATTACTTAAGGTGGTGCCATTTTAGATCCCTGGAATTCAAAAAATTCATTAGATATAAGATAAAAGCTTTGTAGATTGTGATAACACTGGCTCATGAAACAGTCAAATTAGAAATAATGAGAGAAGAAAAATTACAAATGTACTCCCATAAGACCTTAAATGTCTTAATATTATTGAACAGAGTATAAATGATTTATTTTATTGTATCTAAATTAATTCATTTGATAGATACTATATTTGAAAATTTTTTTTTATATTTTATTTTATTACAACATTTGTGTTTTTTTTTGTGACGTATTCACAAAATTAATTTGAAATGCTAATATCATACACATAGAATTAACAGCGGGTTTAACATACACTTACCATACTGGCACATATGAAAAACAAAAATTTCAAACAGTTTTCTATGAATTTGTGGCATTAAAATGAAGATAAAAATTTAAAAAACAACAAAAAAAAAAACGGTCTTGAAATGTTTGTATTTTAACGATTTTGAAAAAAAAAAGTAGACGACAGAAAAGAGAACAGCATTCGTTGCAGAACTTTTTGTACGTTTTGACTATTGATCGCGATGAACACAATCCGGAATATGAAAACGTATAAGCGTTCCTTTTAGCATCCACTTTCAATTTTTTTCGAAACTTTACAACGTCTGTTCGTATAAGTGTTTTATAAAAAGAGACACCATCATTTTTTTTCAATGCCCTCTAGTGGCCAAATACGCTCGATTCGCACCATGTAACCAACATCATTCAATTAGACTCATCGAGTATATAGGGCACGCGAAATAATGATATTGTCTTTTATCAACTTTTTTGGGGATTTTGATTTGGGGATTTTGAGTTCGGGGATTTTGAGTTCGGGGATTTTGAGTTCGGGGATTTTGAGTTCGGGAATTTTGAGTTCGGGGATTTTGATTTGGGGATTACATAGCCAACCCGTATATGAAGTTTCATGAAAATCGTAAGTGGGTCCCAAAAAGGAATTTCACACTATGATAGTAGTTTAGAATTTTTTGTCATCACTAAATTTGACAATATTTTCTAAAAGGGTACTTTCATGTCATATTTTCAACGACTCGAATGCGCTGGAATTGTAAACTGAATTAACAACTCTTTACATGCACGTATTGCAGTTATTTGAAAGCTCGATTGAGTAATTTCTGTTAAACTTTGCAGACTGCTTGAATTAATGAATCCCGATACATTTCGACGATTGCATGTGAAAAGAAAATTGATGAAGTTGATTTTTTTTTTTTTTTGCCATCAACATCGACGATGCATTTATGAAAGTACCCAAACTGTTAAATTTTTTTCAAGCAATCGATCATCTTATGCTTAAATTCTGCTTATGATCGGCCTTATAGATTTCATTTAATACTATTTGTGTCTATACTTTTTGATCTATTATGAAATTAAAAATCCATTAAATTATGATTATTGTGTTTTTGAATTGAAAATGCATTTTTATTTTTTTTTTTGTTTTTTTTATAAATAATAAAAATTCAAAAAAGGAAAACAAAACACACATAAAAAATTAATGCTCATAAATAAAATGAATGGTAAAATAAATTTCATAAAATTGAATTCCATTTTTTTGTGTTTTAATGTGTGTGTGTTAACCTAAACAATTTGTGTATTTTTTGTTGATGACATTTTTTATTACATTCTAAAAAACACATAAACGATATAGCTCACTGCATTGTATAACAACGTATGCTTATGCAGTACTATCGTATTTATCAGTTCAATATTAATGGCAATAATTTGCCATTTTTGATCTTAGAGAAAGAATGTCGTGAAAGAAAAAAAAAACCCCAAGCACATTTTCATGAGAAAAATTTTAATTTTTTTTTGTTTATTTTGTGCATTTTGTTTACATGCAATTATTTGGATTTACAAATGTATATAAATGCTTGCTGGGAAACGTGTTGGAGTAGTGTACACATAGCGTTGAATGTTGTTTGTGTACACAACAATTCAAAATGATTTTTGTGGTAATCGTGCCAAAAATTTTCAGTTTTTGTTTTTTTATCCTCATTTTATCCTTTTTTAAGTATCTTCCTGCCTGGCCAGTTTTGTTTTTTTTTTTTTTTTTTTGTTTTTTTTTTTCTTTGCTTCATTTAATTTCACTGTTGAAAGTTCATGGCAAATAAAATAAATTTTCTTATTTATGAGTATTTTTTTGTTTTTAAATAAACTGAATTCAGTATAACCCCTGAAGGTTATTCGCTATACAGGATTAAAGGTCTTGCTCAATAATTATTATTAAATTTTATTTTTTTTTTTGTTCTTATTTTTAGTAGAACTGCAGATGTGTATTAAAATTAAAATATGTTGTATAATAGAAATTATACTTCATACATTAATTCGATGCATTTAAGGTCTTATATGGAAATGACGTAAAGTAGTATCACTTTACGTCAATTCATATTGTCAATCAAATCATTCATCAAATATCATCATTTGTCAAATCAAAAAAATTCATCCTGGGTTATATGATAACTTTACAGATTATGGTAACACCACTGATCGTGAGATGATTCAATTAGAAAATATGAGAAAAGAAAAAGGACACTTTTTTTCCCATAAGACCTTAACTGCATCGAATTAGTGCATGGAGTATAGAAAATAAAAAGGCAGAGAGAATTGATTTCCATATTACTCCAGGCTACGATCACTCGGGTGGATGAATTTCTAAAGACAAAATTCAGAAAAATTCATCATATAGAATTTGTGGCAAATAACTTTCAATTTTCATATTTGCCTTTTTTTTCATTTTTCACTGATTATAACTTTGAATAACTTGAATTTGAATCGTAATATTGCTAAGGTTGAAAAATTCAAAAGATCTAGTATAATTGAAAAATGCATCACTGTGCGCCTATTTGATACGATATTTAGCTTAAAATCATCATAATATGCGCTGGATATCGCATCAAATGAGCAATATGATGCATATTTTTGAATTTATCCTTAATTGAAGGCACTAATGATCATATACCAACACAAAGGTTCAAGGATCACAGGATTTTTAAGTGAAAAAGACGAAAATATTTTTGATTTTCTCACAGCGTTTGAACGGTCAATAACTCTTATCATCTACACTCCACAATTGCCGTCCCCTTGCCCCCCATTCCTCATATATACACAAGCTTTTTTTGGTCTATATCTTTTAACCCCAAACAAGTGGTTGTTCAAAACAAAACACAGAAGATTACCCCGTATATTACCCATTTTGTGTATATTTTTATTAATAGACCGATTTAATATCGTTTTAAAAGTCTCATTCTCTCTCGTTTTTTTTTATAGTCTGTTATTGAAATATTTTTTATCGTTTTTTTTTTGCTATTTTACAGTGCGAAATTTATAGATTAGATTCAATTTTTTTTGTTTTTTTTTTGTTTTAGTTCAATATCGTAGCAAAAGGATTATTAATATATTAATTCCGATATGCAGACAAAACACACAATTATATATTTTTGTCTGCAATTTTATTGCTTTTAGCAATGCGTCGTTGTACGTACGATACAACATACTCATGTATTTGTATACTATAATTTATTTTTATTTATTTTTAGTTTTACCTCCCCCTCCCCCCCTTTTTTTTTTTTTGTTTCTTCTTCATTTTTCATTTCGATTGCCAATAAATTGTATCTAGTATAGATAATAATCGTTTCTTTTATTTATTGATTGCAAAAAAATAAAAAAAAAAAAACAATTTTGTATTTACTCAAGTACTTTATATGATGATGAGGATAAGATAGGAGACCATAAAATTTGTCATCAATTTAAAATACAAATTTAGGGCAACAAAATTTTTTTTTTTTTTTAAATATTTGTTCGAACTAGTTTGTCCGTGTTGTAATGAGAGGTTTACTCATCAATAAAAGAAAATTAAGGAGAAGAAAAAATTTTTCATAGGTTTTTGGGAACAAATTTTATTCCATAATCAGTAAGATAACATATTGGGGCGATTTTAGTGATATGAGAATGTTAAGTCTTTTGGGGATATTGAAATTTCAAAAGGAGGAACAGAGAGAAGTAAAAATGAATTCTACAGTGCAGAGTGTACAAGCAAATGTTCAACGTATTATGTATGATCTTAAGCTGAATCACTATGGCTTATTTGATGCGTGATATCCAACGTATTATGGGGTTAATTCAAAAAGTGTGCCTATCACACTGCTTATTTGATGCGCGATATTCAAGTTAAGATCATAGTACGCTGAATATCGCATCAAATAAGCAGTGTGTGATGCATTTTTGAATTTACCCAAAGTTCCAATACTGATTTCGACAAAATTTACAAAAAAAAAAAAACAATAAATTCACAATATAAGCTGCTTTTACTTTATTCATTCCGAACATTCGGAATATTCCATATATGCATTTCTTTATTCAAAAAGTATATTCCGAATGTTCTTTACCGTATTTCTTTATTCGTTCCGAATATCCAGAACGTATTCTTTTTAATCCTAGACTGATGATATCTTTGATATCACAGATATCAGATTATTTATTCCTATATTTGAATATATGATCAAATTTTGAAAATTTTCACATCAGAGCCAAAAGAAATAAAATCATTTCAATTAAATTTTGCCATTATATGACCAAAATGATTTTTCAATATAAATTTTCTTTTTAATGATCTTAGAGAATTATTAAATAAAAAAATTATTTGAAAAATTTTCTGATTTTCATATTTACTGATAACAAACAAAGTAATGATGTGTGTGTGTGTGTGTGTCGTAATTTTGCAATATATGAAAATAAAAAAACGTAAAAAAGCGAAAAACATATCAAATAATGCAATATATTGTACAAATATTGACAATTGATGTGTGTGTGTTTAGTGTTTCAACGTGTCATCCATGATGTGTGCTTGCTTGTACATTTTAGATACATTTCAGTTACAAAACAAAGCAATGAAGGGCGCAAAATATTAAATTCTATAAATAAAGTACACACAATTGGAAATGCCTTTTTTTTTATTATAGTCTATGTTGATTAATTACATCACACATGCATGTTATCTCTCTCACCTGTTCAAATATTGATACATCATATGTATTATCATCATCGGCAAAATAAAAAACACCATCAGTTGCATTTGCCCTTAACCATTTTAATCCACGATTACGATTTGATACACCACGTGGTATCGCTTTACCTTTTCTATATTTAATTGGCATTGGTGCTGTAATGCATAAAAAAGAAATAAAAAAAAAAAAATTTAAAAAAAAAACGAAAACAGGAAAAATTTTTTTTTATTTACATTTAAATATGCGATTATGTATAAGCACAAATGAAATTTATCGATTCCAAAAGAAATATACTTAAAAAAAAAAAAAATATTGCAGCACAAACATGTTGGTATGTAAGTGAAATACTACAATACAAATCGCATGTTATGTGTTGTCGTGTAAATGCGCACATGCACAAGGTTACTCCCCCCAGAATAATATTGTCAGGGAGTCTACGATTTATTTTACTTTTACCAAAAATATCATTCAAAATTTCAATATCTCTTGAAATTTAACCTTTTTTGAGAGACATCGTGAATGATAAAAGAAAATTTTTTTGGGACCAATAAAGTCCTTTTTATTTTGATTCATGTTCAATATATACGAATTAAATTTGAAAATTCGATTTTTCCAGCGAGATAAATATTAATATCAAAATTTTAATGAATTTATTGTCCTTTTAAATTTTAAAAATTGCAAAAAAAAAAAAAATTATTAGTTTAGTTTAGTTCACAAGGGTGACATGAGATTAGATCGTTAGATTGCCTCGACACTGCAGCTCAAGAAGGCTTATTGTATGTATCTCTCACTCCCGGTATTTCTACATAAAGGCATTTATCCTTTTTGGCAAGGAGAATAACGTACTTTATTGTATAGTAGTCTAGATTTGAAAGATTTTCGAGATTTCTTCCTTCAGTGGTTTTCCATTTCCATCTTTTTAGTTCCATATAGAGATTTTAATTTTAATTTTCGAACATTTAGCCAATAATAGCAAAAAATGCTGAAAGTGCGGTGACTTTTTGGCCATACTGTATGTATATAAAAATTAATGAAAATAGTTTCCATCCAGGTTTTTAGACTTGCTTTTATTGAAAAACAGGCATAAAAATTAATCTGAAGGTTAAAAAAACACACGATCATGATGTTGGCTATCTTTAAAAACTCATCACTGATGCCGATTTGATGCGATATTCAGCTTATTATGATGATCTTAAACTGAATATCGCATATCAAATAGGCATCAGTAATGCATTTTTGAAGATAGCCGTCATTTATTCTTGAATACCCTGCCTGAATATATTGGCGAATTAGTTTGGTGTGAAAAAAAAGAATTAAATTAAAAATTAAATGTAAATTATTGCATTGTATTTTTTGTAGCATTCACCCACATACATAGATAGATATTATGTTGTGTGCATACGTTTTTCTGATGTATCTATAATTTTTTTTTTTTTTTGTTTTGTTGCACATAAAATAGATACACAAACGCGAATTTACGTTAAAGTTAAAGAGCTTATATTGCATCATGTCAGTGTGTATGTATGCCTATATAAAATGGTACTCGTATATGTATTATACTGCATAATATAATGAATTAAATACCTGTTAAATGTTCAAATGGTACACCAATATGTTTTAATGTACTTGTTACTAATGGTGATGGATGTTCAGCATCCTCAATAACCAGCCATAATAAATTAGTTACATGTTTTAATGTATAACCTAGCCTAGTTATTTCAGCCAATTGTTCTGGCCTTCTATATGTTGGGGTTATTATGTATAAGGGAGGCTGCAAAAAAACAAAAAAAAAAAACAAAAAAAATAAAAAGAAGAAAAGAAAAGAAAAAGATTTAAATAAATACACAAAAAATTACAATATATATAGAAATGCTCATATTATACAGATGTACCAAGATGTTTCATGAGTAGACGCTAAACGAATGGTATAACTCTGATAGATTCATGCCGAGAGCTAAAATCAAGTTGAATATGATTACAGAGCGATGTATTTCCACAACGTGTCTCGTTGCTACGGTCATTTAAATAATTTTTTCACATCAGGTAACATTTTTGAATAATTTCAAAAAAATTTTTATTTTTTTCATTTTCATAATCGATTGCTAAATGTTCTAAATCGGCCTTTGATCATTTTCAAAAATTTCCAGTCATTTTTGAGCTATTATGCATGACGTCAATTGCATGACGATCACATCAATCAAACTAAAAGCAATGACATTGCACGTAAGTAGATCAATGACAATCAAAATGCAATCGATATTGAGCGAATGCGTTTTTGCACGAAATCATTTGAAAAATCATTTGATTATAGAATTTTTGACACATCCATCAAAATGTTCAGGAAATTTTGATATTGATCATCGTCATGCGCAATTGACGTTTAGAAATTTGGCCTTTCATACTAATTTAGCCTTTTTCATACGTTTTTGTATTTTTTTTTTTTTCACGATCGTTCTCGGCATGTCACGTCAATTTTTACCAGGTTGAAATATCTACTAATGAAACACCCTGTATATTATAAAATGATTGATGATTATATAATGTACACCTACATATGTAAGTGCAATGTAATGTTATCAATTTATTGTTTGAATAAATTTTTACATTTTATATTCTATTGTTCCGGTAAATGAGAAAAAAAAAAATAAAATAACGGTAAAGTACATTAAACGATCAGCATATATGTATATGAACGATTATAATAAAAAGAATAAATTATTTAAATTGCTTGTATAGCTACGTACATACATCACGAATCACGATCATGTAATTACATATGTTGTGTATACTCTTATACAACACAAGTTAGAATTAAGATTTTAACAGACCGATTCTAGTGTCTGTCAGTGAGATCAGTCATAATGATAAAATATAGATATAGGCTTAGGAAGTCTTAAAAGAACACTTGATTTCACTTTTAAAAGTTTTCTTGAACAAATAACAAGATCAACAGAGGGTATTTACAGAGCTTAAATCAAAAATTATCCAAAAAATTGACTTGTCAAAGTACTAGATTTCGATGGCTCATGTCAATAAATTTATTTTTAATAGTTCTACAGTTCTCCAGAGAACTAGTTATTTAGCTTTCAATTACGTACAGTTCTCCAGAGATCTAGTTCTATGTGTCTTACTTTAGGTTCTAATTACGTCGATATAAAAATTCACAAAAATGACTGCGATAAGTACAGGATATCTAAATAAGGTACAAAGTCAGGGCTTCAAGACTTCATGACAACCAAATAAACGTAATTCTTTTCTATTCCCAATGTAATCTCATTGAGAAAATTTTCCAATAAACTGGATTGAATGTCTGTTATTTTGTATTGAAATTCTCATCAAAGAAAAGAACAAGATCAAGAAGTTCCACTTTATTAAAGGGCCTCTTTTGTGTGCATGTATGTACATACGTTTTTACAGCATTTGTTAATTTATTCTCTGGTTTTTTTTTATTTTAATTTAATTTTTTTCTATTTTTTTATTTCATACCTTTGTAACACATGTTACATGTAGCACTTACCTTTATTTCATTGTCTTGCGCTGATGTTGTTATTAATTGGGCACCAGATAAATTATATTGATAAAGCACTGTATATACACATGTTGTCATTAAAAAGATAGTCAGGTACATTTTAAAAGAATTTCTCATTTCCTTTTATTTTTTTTTTATTTTTTTTTATCTTTTTCTTATTACAAAATAAAAGAAGATTAAGAGGAAAAAGAAGAAATTTAACTAAATCGTTTATACAATGTGAATTGTAAACAAATAAAATAATTTTCTACTTTGATTTTATGTTTATTATTTATTATTAAATTTTTTTTGTTATTTTTATTTAATGATAACGACGACATTGATATTTGGTTTTTGTTGTGTTTTTTTTTTTTTTGTTTTTGGTTTGTCCTGATTTGGTTTTGTTTTTTTGTTTTTTTTTTTAATTTCCTTATTTATGTATGTGTCACAACAATCCGTTTTTATGATGTTACGTGAAAAATCCCTTTCAGTATTTTCATATATGATGAAAAAAATTTTTTTGTGAAAATCTGTAATAAGACAAAAAAACAAGAAAAAAAATAATCAAATTATTATTTGAAAAACATGACAGGATATTTTTTTTTTTATATTTTTTATTTTTTATTTTTTTTATTTTTAAATTTTTAAAATCATCTTTTGTATAACATAGAGAACATATGAAAATATCAAATGTGCAGTTTATATATGAAAATGTTATAGGGTACTTTTAGTAACTCAAGTTTACTTAAAATTTTTAAAATATTTATTGCAAATATGAAAAACATCATATATAGGGCGAATTCCATGGTATAATAACTCTGAGCTTTTTATACCATGGGCGAATTCATAAACTTGAAATGATTGTCGTATATGTCAAGAATCATGAATTCATTACCTTTTTAACGTAATTGTCATAAAGTCATAAATTTCGACACTTTGCATTTATAGCCTGATTCTAGTTTGTGTGACTAATCACAAAATTCAAAAGCACTATTATTGTGACTAACTTTGTGATCGACCGATTAGCTCTTTCGTATTCTTATTTATTTGTGTTATTGGGCAGTGACAAATTCATTTTTCACTTGTATTTGACACTTGTGCTTGTGATTTACACGGCAACAAGCTGTGACAATCTTTTTTTTTTGGCAGTCATTACGTTGTGTAACTTGTAATTTTGTGACTGTTAATACTGCAGAATTTAAAATAGTCACAATTTATTATGATTTTACACACATTCACTAGTCACTGACAGACATTAGAATCGGGCTATTAATTGAAAATTTGAGCGCATTTTGCGTATCAAGTTTAACTTCAATGCACATGATTGTAATTTGCTTGTCTTTTGATGGTCACCATTGATCAAAAAATCAATTGATCATCAAATTGATAATGTTTATGAATTCGCTTATATTCAGTTGAAAAAAGCCTATATTAATCATTTTGAGATTTGATCACATACATACAAAAATGTTAGATTTGTCGTAAATCGAAAACAATTAAATCGCAATTTTAATTTATTGAAATCACCCCATTAGATTGAAAATCAAATTTACTTATGTGTATGACGACACATCATACGTACACATGTACACATACCCAAAGAGTATTAAAAATAAATATAAAAAATAATTTCCTTTTTATCTAATATACATTAAGTACAAAATAAATACATACATATGTAGTGTGATTGCATGAAAATGTAACTTTGAAAATTACATTCGAGTAAAATTTAAAAAAAAAAAAAAACAAAAAAATAACCGTTAAATGCAATTTAAAATTTTCTTTACATTTAAACGTATTATTATTATTATTATACTTTGTTATTAAATATCTTAGAATTTTAAAAATAAAATTTTATTGTTATTATTATATAACGCATACTGCACAATATGTACTTTAAATATAGTCTTTAAAAATAGTAAATTATACACTGTATAATGTAATCATATAATAATGCGATAAAATGGCGATATCATATAACGATTTTCTATATATGTAGGAATAGCGATGGCATACATGCATATGTAGTACATTATAAAATTTTCGAATTATCTCTTTTTTTTATGGGAATTTTATTATTGTGAAAAACATAAAATTTTGCATTTGAAATGAACACAATGTATGCTATAGAGAGCTTTATAGGTGCTTTATATAAATTTTGTTTTTTTTTTTTTTTAATGTTTTAAAATGACAAAATAATACAGTGGGTTCGTATGCACTGTACATACGTATACATACTTGAGATTGCAATCATTTGTCTTTGTATAAAGACTTTTTCATGCCCTATCTGGTACATTCGATAATCTCAATTCACGTGTAATTGTTTTTTTTTTCTCTTACAAATACAATTTTATAAAATGTGATCATTATATAGAACACTTTATTATGTTCTATACACATGATCTGATGTTGAAGGTTTTCATGGAAAATCTGAACAATTTAGGAAATACAAAAATGAATACTATGGAAAATAGTATAGATAAAATTTATAGTTTTCAAAACTGAATGAATTATTTAAGAGGATTTCTCTATGATCTGACAAAATGTCAAGTTTCTTGAAATGTCAACATTTTTTCCAAAATAATTAGAATTATATACTCTGTACACTAATTCAATGCAGTTAAAGTCTTGTGGGAGTACATATGTATGTCCTGTTTGGCTTTTCTCATATTTTCTAATAAGATCATTTAATACGAGATGATTTTTTTTTTTAAATATATCAATATACACAGCGACGTAAAGATCAAATTCCTAAACATCAATTGCATGATAATCACGTCAATTAGACTAAAAGCAATGACATTGCACGTAAGTAGATCAATGACAATCAAAATGCATTCGATATTTAGCGAATGCATTGTTGCACGAAAAAATGCGATCAATTGAAAAATCATTTGGTTATAGAATTTTTGACACATACATCAAAATGTTCAGGAAATCTTGATTTTGATTATCGTCATGCGCAATTGACGTTTATGAATTTGGCCAAAGTAGGACTAACTTTGTCATTTCCATAAGACCTTAACTGCATCGATTTAGTGTATACAGAGTATACAAGTATTTTCCGCTTTTCAATTATACATATTTACAAAATTGCACACGTGTTGCATGGAAATACGTTGAAAATTTGAATTTCACGTATTTAAAATAATAATGTGTATTGGTAATTATATCATTGACAAATATGTGATAATCATATCAAGTATATCTCATAAGTATATCCTGGAATTTTTAGTAAATTAATTTTACGATATTAAATTAATATTATGATAACCAAAGTACACACATAAGTACTTGATATAGTCATTCCTTATCAGTCAATTTAATTAATTTAATTGAAAATTATTTTTAGACATTTGTCATGTTTACATACATTAGAAATTTCTTCTTATGACAAATAATGTACTTTAGAGTATTCGTCGTTAGAGTACTAAATGACTTATTTTATGAATTGCAAATTATTTCATTTTTTCTCTATTAAAAGATACAATTTGTATCTTGTATGTACGCTAAGACAAAAAATACTAATCATGAAATTTGTAATCCGATTTAAATGAAAAGTAAATTGTTGTTGGTTTTTTTCTGACATGACACATCATATAATGTAGAATTAAAAGAAAACTTTTTTTTTTCAATTATCGTGTTAATGATATAAATACACATGTACATATGTATGTATGCACAATGCTAATGTGTATGTGTGTCAGCAAAAAATTTCTGCTTTTCTTGTGTGTACACCATATTATGTATAACAGAGGTTCTCAACCCTTTGCATTTGAGTGATTTCTGGGTAATTTTTTTCAATGGCTCCATAGCTCGTTACGTCGAGCCTTGATCTCCAGACTTCTGGTTTCTGAACAATCTAATCTCGAGGAAATAGGTTGTTGGCCTATTGTCCTCCATATTCCAGTGACAGGGTTGCTGCCTTACGGCTCCTGGACTCTCCTTTTTAGGTACAGCTGCTCCTAACGTGGAGAACCGACTCTCTACGTAAATTACTCTCTCTGGTTAATTTTAGGCCTGTTCAAAAAGTAAACAGAGCACAAACACTGCAGTATCAAGCGTTGAAAAAGTAATCATGACTAAAACAATCTGTTCATTTTTGCATCATATTAACAACACTGCCTTAACATTAAGTTAACATTTGCAACATAAAATTCGATGTTCCAATGACTACTTCATATCAAAATTTTTGACATTTGCATTGAAATGACAGAAATAATTTTCATAGAAAGCAACTGAAACGTTAAAACATCGTAAAATGCAACACTTATGTCAGAGCATTGCAACATGAAGATATCGTAATGTTGCGTTAACACTACAGCAACATCTCTGCAATACTACATCGTCATGATAACTTTTTGGAAAATACCTTTTTGTTTGTTGATATTTGATCATGGAACGATAATTTCTTCACGTATACAAGAAAATCATTATCATTATAAACCCTTCGTCATTTTTACGAGAAATCCATGAATAAATCTCGTCTCATCGAAGATTTTCGTTCAAGTATATCATCTCAAAAAAGTGATGTCGTTCTTGATGGTCATATATATGTACGACAAAAATTTGATTTGAAAAAGTGACAAACGCCCCTCTCAAGTTATTAAAAGGTTGTAAATCTCTGGTATATGAACAGTGTATTATATGGTGCAGGATTAAATTATAGAAAACTTTTACAAGAACAAGAACAAAAAAAAAAAAAAACGAATTAGAAAAAAAGAATATTTTCCTTTTTATTAAGAAATTTTCCTTTTTCTTTTTTGCTTGTAATTTTCTATTTTTTTTTTGTTTTTTTTTTTGGTTTTTCTCTTTTTCAATTTTATCGTAATGAAAATTACTTTTCTCTGTATATGTATGTATGGTTGTAAAATATATCCTTCATACTTACATGGATTTTTGAAGGATATATGAACACACACACACAAATGTGTACGGAAAATTATTAGTACACATTCATTTTTGCATTTCATATCGTTGTGTATATACACACGTTTTGTATTGTATGCATATATAACGATCAGCAACAAAAGAAATATTTTGATTTTCCGCTTATTAACAAATGCTTTTTGTTATGTACGGATATAATATAGTCATGTTTAAATTTCTTAGATGTTTGTTTGTTTTTTTTTTTTTTTTTCATTGTGCTAGTTATCATGCTATATAGAATAAAGATAATCGATTTTGACTGAGCTTGACTGAGAAACAAGTTACTTGCAACATTATACTTCATACATTAATTCAATGCAGTTAAGGTCTTATGGAAATGACATTAAAATAGTACCACTTTGGCCAAATTTCTAAACGTCAATTGCATGACGATGATCAAAATTAAGACTTCCTGAACATTTTGATGTATGTGTCAAAAATCCTTTAACCAAATGATTTTTCAATTGATCGCATTTTTTCGTGCAACAATGCATTCGCTAAATATCGAATGCATTTTGATTGTCATTGATCTACTTACGTGCAATGTCATTGCTTTTAGTTTGATTGATGTGATTATCATGCAATTGATGTTTAGGAATTTGATCTTTACGTCGCTGTGTATATTGATATTTTAAAAAAATTCATCTCGGGTTATATGATAACTTTAAAGATTATGGTAACACTACTGATCGTGAGATGATTCAATTAGAAATTATGAGAAAAGCCAAAGGACATTCATATGTACTCCCATAAGACTTTAACTGCATCGAATTAGTGTATGGAGTATAGATTCTAAAAATCTCAGGTTGAAATGTGCGTTAGCGCCTATACTCTGTCCACTAATATTATGAGCAGTTAAGGTCTTATGGGAGTACATTATGTCTTCTCTCATTATTTCTAATTAGACTGTTTCACGAGCCAATGCTACCACAATCCTCAAAGCTTTTATTACGTATATCAGATGAATTTTCTTTTGAATATCAATACAGATAGTGATGTAAAATGGTAACCATTTAAGGTATTCGCCATAAGACTTGAAGTGCATAATATTAATGAACAGACTATTAGCAATTGTTTTCATATCAAGTTGAGTGAATTTTGTAAATCAAAAACAGAATAACAAAAATTATATAAAAGCTTAAAACTTTCCATTGAACCATATTTGTTGCATCATCTTTTCTGAACTGAGCTATATTACTACACATTTATCGAAATGTGTATGTTGTAAGGCAATTGTGTACAGCTAATGCACAATAATAAGGTGTGGGTGTAATGGGAATTTTATTCACTTATCATTGTATATAAATTCTTGTACGTATCACATCATGTATGTATATATCTGAGCATATGTGTAATGTATGTATGTGTAAAATGAATGTAAATGAAATCCTTAAGTGAATTTTATGATTTTCCATTAGAATTAATTTTTAATTTGATTTATTTTATACTACTACATACATACATGTATGCCATCATTTTAATTGTTATTTAACATTCATCAAAATCAGAGAGAAAGCACAAAGCAAAGCAAAGAAAAATATGCTACTACTCTGTACATGTCGTACATGCATTACCCATCATAATATGTAAAATGTTCTCGTACATATGTTTGATGTTATATAAAGGAAAGAAAATTATATGAATATTTTATTTTAATAAAATAAAATAAAATAAGTATTAAACATAAAATAATAAATCAATATATGTAATCCATTTAAGTACAATAAGAATTTCATGAATTTCATTATAATTTGGAATACTACATTTGTATGTAGTTTAGCAACAAAGTATACAATAGAGAAATGAATCTGAAGCAACAATGATATGTAAGCAAGTATTTTATATTATTTTTATTACAGAAATTATTTATTTATTTTATTTTATAAAGGTTAGAATAGTAAATGAATTTACAATCTTAACAGGGGGAGGGGGGGTGGAAATAGCACTGACTACAAAGGTCTACGGCTATTTGGGGAAATAGTGTCAGACTCATACCCGCGAGGTGGGATTCGAACCCACGGCTGTTGGGATCGTAGACCTAGCACACTACAACTAGGCTACACAGCTGATTTATATTACAGAAATTAAAAATGAGAGAATCATTTTTTTAAATAAAAAAGAGATTTTCTATAAAACAATTTTTTGAAAAATGTTATTTTGTATTTATAATAAATTTTAAATTCAATTTTAAATGAATACTAATTTCAGTTTAACTCAATGGTTCGCAATCCACATTAAACTGTAGATACACGTATGATAGAATCGTCTCGAAAAATCATCAGTAATAATGATTAGGCCCTGGCTAACATTTCGAGTTGGAATATATTTACATACATACGTGCTGTAATTTATGCGTGTAACCAAAGTGTGTAAAATATACGTTACTTGTCTCCTTATGATGATGTATTACGTATGCGTACTCTATATCGCAATATAACAGATTGTAGTAATTTGTATATGTACATCATATTACTCTACATATTAAATTTTATATATTGTCTCTGTTTTACAACATTACAGGATAAAATTAAAATTCATTTTTTTTTTAGTATTTTTGTCAAATTAGTATCTATGTATTTCTAGTTGTAGATTTTTAATTAAATTTTATTCCGTATGCATATAATGAAATCTACAAAATGCATACATCTGATCTACTATACATTACATACAATTTAAATTTTGTAAGTATTTGTGATACGGGAAGGCTATATATGTATAAAGTGTTTATGTATACGGAAGCAAATAATGCAATTTAGGTAATTTCAAAAGGATAATCACACAGGATACACACAAAAACACTTGCATGTACATATGTACATAGGTGTCAGTTATGAGAGTCTATTTCTAATCGACTTTATAGGTGTCAGTTATGAGAGTCTATTTCTAACCGACTTTATGTTCCAATCGACTTTTGATATTGTGAAAGTCTATTCGAGTAAAAGTTTTTCTATTTTATAGACTTGAAAAAAGTCATTGATATTTTTGTGATCGACTTTTTAAAAAAAAAAAAATGACAACAAAAATTTTGAAAATAATTAAAATTTTGACAACACAAATTTAAAAATGTTCATATAAAATGTAAAAAGTAAACAATCAAGTTACCTAATTTTAGTACTCAAATTTTTTTAGTACTAAATGCATGTAAGTCGATTGATTTTACATATAAATACCGTGACTTGTTTTGATCGACTTTTAAAAATCGATTCTATTGTTTGTCGAATAGACTGTCATAATTGACGCCATAGAGTACATGTATCATCTATACTTCCTATTTGTATACACATTACGTTGTGTAATTTTTGCTTTTCATTTAATGTGCATTGGTATATACATACACAAACCACAAATTGTTGGAAAACCCCGAACATATAGAATTTTTGAACTGTATTACAGACAGACAGAATATGTTTACAAACTTTATAAGTTTATGATTTTCTGGAAAGAAAGTATAGTTTTTGTATAACGCTTGTTTTCCTTTTGTAAATGTAATCATGTATGTATATCCCAACAGAGCCTTAATTGTAGGGTGTAGGATTGTACTTGTCTCTGATATATCCCAGTAAACAGTTGTAATTCATTATGAAATACAAAGTGAAATTGAAATGAAATGAAATATTCGTATCCTTTTGAATTCATTTAAATGATACATTATGAATTCATTTTAGTGATGATTAATTCATTTTGAACTAACTTAATGAACATTCACTAAATTGTTTACTGGGATGTACATATTAGTATGTATTTTCATATACAATATACAAGTAAGTTTGTGTGGAATATAGAAGTGAAGATCACATTTATGTATGTACTAAAATTGAAAAATAAACAAAATATATAGAAAAAGTTATTTAACATTCAAAATGATGATTAACCCATGAGAAATGTAAACATATGTAAGTATGTGTAAATACTGAACCTGAACTTGTGAGCACATGATACATGAAAAACATTCGCATATGCTACATATGTTGTGCTGTATATTTGAATATTAATTAAAATAAAATGTAGATTTTATTCTTAATATTAAATAAGAAACAAACAATAAAATAAACTTTGTTTATTTAAAGAAAAAACAAAAAAAAAAACAGAAAAGAATTTTTGGAAAAGTTTGGAAATTGTTAATTATTACATTTCATTTCTTTGAGTTAATTTTTTGTTTTTTGTTTTTTCTTAGGTTCTACAAGAAAAGAAGAAAAATTCAATTTTAACATTAAATTTCTTTCATATGCATATAATCAGATTTTCCCTTTTTTTTTTTTTTTAGTTGAATTTTAATGGAAAGTTATACATAAGTTTTTATTCCATTTAATAAAGAAAACTTTCATTTCAAATATGTATATGTAGAAATCATGTATGAGTGAGTGGTGTACACACACATTTAGATGTGAGGGAAAAATTTGATAGCAAAATTAAATGAATTAAATACATAAAATGTAAAAGGATTTGTTTACATTTAAGAAAATTCCTTTCTAAAGATAAAAATTCAATCAAAATTCATAATTAAGGAATTAAAATTAAAGTAAATAGAAATTTTTCGTAATGAAAATGAAAATAAATTTGGCAATAATTGAAATAATGACAATTTTAAAAAAGTCAGTTACGGAATAGGGTTGTACCTTACCCCAAAAAGTTCACTCAGCTTTGAATGGGTTTCCACTTATGGGTTCAAGTGCTTATTACTACCGATCGAGTCCACTTGCTGACAACAAGTCAACTCAAAACAAATGATTAAGCCCTATTATACAAAAAATTTGAGTTTAAAATCTCTACTTCAAACAAAACTCAGTGGTTCGCAACCCACGTTAAACTGTAGATGCACGTATGATAGATTTGTTGTGAAGAATCATCAATAATGATGATTAAGGCTCTGGCTCACATCGAACTGTTCCGCCATTGATGATGTTGATCTTATATGTTAGATTTCTAAAACGATTTTCATGACGGTTTTGTTTTATTTTTTAAAATATATTTTGAAATTTCCGTTAAATGAATTTTTTATTTTTGTATTTTTTTTGCAAAATGACTTCTTCATAATTAATTTCCTTTTATGAAAATTTTCTCATCGTTAAAAAAAATGTGAATTATGTTGAGGAAATCTTCTATGTAAAAAGGAAAAGTTCTCAACTATTAAATTAAATCAAAAGTAATTTGAAATAAAAAAAAAACTGAAAAACTTAAAAACTTAAAATGAAAACAAAAAAACAAATGCTTTCCAATAAGAAAAATTATTTTCCGCCCTATGATACACTTGAGAGTACAAAAAAAAAAAACCTTTGAAGAAAAATAGTTTTTTTGTTTTTTTTTTGTAAATCAAGAACCTAAGGGAATTTTTTTATAAGTTGCACTTTACTAAGAAGTTTAAAATGTTTTTCATATTTTTTTTTTTTTTTTTGCTTCTTCTGTGAAAAATTAATTTTCAGATTGATCTTGAAAATTTTAAACGATGAAATTCATTTTTTTTTTAGTTCTCCCTTTGATGTGTATGGTAGTGCATAAATACATTTAAAAAAAATTGTATACAAGTAATTCGCGTATTGAGATGAAAATTTAGTTTTCTTCACTTCTAGTTAAGACGTTTATCTTCAAGATGAAGTTGTCCGGTGGTTGAGGTTCGGGATATCTTTAACGGGATAGAGATAACTCGACTACAGCGCACCATTCGATCCTTGAGATAACTAATTTAAAAGTTTTGGACGGATGAAGAAATTTGTTATTGCTGTTAATTACACGTAAATTTTTTTTTAATTACACATGAAGTTGGTTTCATGTAATTTTTGTAAGGGCCGAGTAAAACGTATTTCTATCCTGAAAATTTAATGAAGAAAACCAATTCTAAAAGATATCTCCCGAGGTTAATTTTATTCTCAAGGATAGCTAACTAAATGTATGAAGAAGTCGGGCCTGAGAATTTTATCTTGATATTACACAAGATTTGATCTTGGGTAAGTAATGAGATATAGCACCATGGAACAACATCATCATCAATTACGCAACAGTTTGATGTGAGCCAGAGCCTATAATCATCATCACTGATGACTCTTCACAACAAATCTAGCACAACATGGAATATCATAGTTAGACAATAAAATTCCTTACATGAATCAATAATGTATCACACACACACACACACACACATTTTAAAATCGCATTATAATATCGAAATTATGTCAATGAAAATACCAAATTATACGATGATTATCTGTAGAAATTTTATTCATAACTTCAAGTGTATTTACGTATATAATATTGAATTTGACATAATCAATAGAATAATAATTGCAGAAAATATATAAGAGGAAAAATAATGGCAAAAAAAGAAAAAAAAAAAGGAAAATTAAAAAAGTTTTAAGAGCACTACACGCTGTACACAATATCTGCATCTTTTTCATTTACCTACCATAAAAATTTTCTTTACACAAATTACATGCTTGTGAATTTTGACAAAATTGCAATTTAAAATGTTCCACCACATCCAAAAACCCACTTTCCTAATTGATGAGGGGGGGGGGGGGGGGGAGGGGTATAAGGCTTTGTTGGGTGGTAATGAAAAAATGAAGGATGATAAAGAAAATGATGTTATATAGCAATTTAAAACAATTTCTGTTTTTAATTTTTTCTTTTTGTTTTCAATCAATTTCGAATTTTCTTGTTATTTTAGTATGCAAATACGATGATGTGTGTCGTCTGTGTATGTATAGAAGAAGAAGAAGCTCAGAGAATAGATAAAAACACGAATTTTACGATACAATAACTTTTCCTTCAATTTTATGATAAGTCAAAATTTCGTTTTTTTTTTTTTTTGCCTTCAATTTTTCTGTTGGACTTTTTCCATCTTACCCCCTCCCCACTTCCTCCCCCCCCCCTTACCACCTCCAATCACGTAATTACTCCATCATAATAACAATAAAAGCAGAACAAAAACAAAAATTAACTACGTTAAAACTGAGTGTCATGTTTTTCCATTTTCATTTATTGGTTTTCTATTATTGCCTGGGCTATTATGCTGAAATGTCACGTGTTTTTCACACTTTCATTTTTTTTTTTATTTTGTTTATAGTTTTCCTCATATGGTAGAGGATTTGATTTTTATTCATTTTCTTTTTTTTTTGTAAACTATTAAAAGACAAAAAAAAAATTCATTTTTAAGTAGCCACAAGTGTTTGGGTACACCTGTGAAAATCGATACTATGATGGCTATTTTATATACATATGTATCAAAAAATTGTCAAAGAAAAGAAAAAGATATCGGATTGTTTATATCCTCAAATACTGAACATTAACAGTTGCATTTCAGTCGAATTTTAGTTTGTCTTAATCGATAGATTTTCGTTGATTTTGAGTTAAACCAAAAGTTTCGTATTAATGAGGGGGTTTTAAACTATGAGACTTTTATGACACACATATGAAAAATTGTCTTATGAGACACCGGGTGAAGGAAGTGAGGCGTGTATGAGGTTGCACGGGGTACCTATGAGCTACTTGATACACGCCTAACTTCCTTCACCCGATACACACTGGAAGTAGTGGAAAGTGGAAAGGTAGTATCTGGTACCGGGTTACCTGACGTCTTACTTTTCTTTACCCGATATACTGGAAGTATTGGAAAGTGTCTTTCCGTTTTTATCTAAAGTGTAAGAGTGGTCAATCGAGTGGTCAATGGACATACATACATATATGTATGTGTATACTGTTGATTGAGTATTAAGCCGATTTTTGACTGTATGATGGAACTATTGGATAGAAGTCGTGACTGAAACAGATCGAAAATGTGGGTATCAAACCCTTGAGAGGATAAAATATGTACAGTGTATTTTTTTTATTTTTAAATATAGGCACCGGGTTAAATCATAGTAGATAAGAAAATTACGTCATTATAGTGTTTATGATTTATGTTTGCTTCCGTTTGGTTGTCATTGTTTTCGTTTATAAAACCCAGTAAACTAACAATCTGGTAAAATTGGCGAAAAAAGGGAAAAAGACGAATTTAAACAAATTGAAGGCAAAAGAATACGAAAAAGCATCACTAACAACAACACGTGTCTATGTGTAAAAAAAACGAACCATAGATATTTTGTTTTAAAGGAAATCCTGGGGTAATTGCATAACAGGGTTAGGTACCAAAAAAAAAAGAAGAAAAATCAAATCAAATCAATTTTGAACCAATGAATTGAATTTACATTTTAATGGGGCATTTTAATTTTTAATGTAAATTTAACAGAGAATGAATTTAACATAATTCAATGAATTTGTTTTGAACTTATTCACTTAAATTGAATAATTTAAAATGAACGATTCAATGAAATGAATAATTTCGCCCATCAGTACTAATAAAAATGACAACAAATTACAAAAATGTTGTACAATATTAATAAAAAAAAAATGGCAACAATGCTTATGAAGCGTATTCGTAGCTCATACTCACGCTCACATGTACTAACAAATATAAAAATACGAAATTGTTGAAATTTAAAATACAAATAGAAAAAACAAAAGAAAAACAAATGTATGAAAATTTGTGGAAACACTGAAAATCTCGATTTGAAGTTACGTGTTATTATGATGACATCAAAAGAAAATTTTTCGATTGTCCGTGCAACAATGTATTCTGTACAAGAGGGGTGGAAAACATATTCAAGGATATTCAACCTATGCTTATGATGTTACTCAATTATTGTGTTACTGTGTAGGTACAGGTAACCCTCCTGTAACATGATGATTTGCAAAATAAGCAATACAATGTCACCTTTCCGCCTCCATCACGATCCATCCATGACCATCGACGTAACATGGCATGTTTTAGATAAATGACATATTTTAGGTTTGAAGTTTGGAAAATGAATTTGGCGAGTTTATCAGGTAATCCGTCTTCTTTCTAAATGAATGTATAAAAGAAAATATAGCGAGTACGCAGCAGTGGATTTATTTTTTTATTGTTGTTGTTGTTGTTGTAATTTTCATGCAGTAATTTTACTTTTTTTTAAATACGTTGCTGATTCTTTTGTTGTACGTACCTAATTACATTTATTCTCGTATTTTGTATAAATGTTTTCTTTATATTTTATTTAAACATCAAAGCTATACAACAAAAGCTAGAAAACAAACGATAATACCTAACCTACATACTCTCTTATTTTTTGTTTGCCATTTAATCTACAACATGTAACGACAATGCATTATAAGGACTTTAGGGTACATATACTTAGTCATAATGAAAGCTTTATATCTATCATAGCCTGATGTATGTAACATATACAACATCTTTTGTAAAATTTTATTTATATAATGAATTCAAAAATACAAAATAAAAAATAAAAAAAAAATATATAATAAAAAAACGTAATTGAATACATTTTAGCAAAGGATCATAAAAAGGATTCGTATATGAATAGAAAATTTTTTATTTAACAGAGAAAAAATAAATAAAAAATTCAAAAGAATCAAAAAAAGAAAAAAAAACATAGCAAAAATGTTCATACATTACAATTGGAATATCTATTTATATACACCAGTACGGAGTAATGTGTGTGTACGTTGTCCGAAATACGGGTACTAGCTGTGTGTTATGTCGAATTAGGATCGATTTCTTCATACCTTTTGTTAGCTATCCTTGAGGATAAAGTTAACCCCGGGAGATATCTTCTAGAATTGGTTTTCTTCATTTAACTTAAAGATTAATTATTTCCTGGACAAAATTACTTTCCACAGCCCTTAAAAAAATGACATGAAATCAACTTCATGTGTAATTTAAAAATAATTTACGTGTAATTAACAGCAATAACAAACTTCTTCAACCGTCAAAAATTTTTAAATTAATTATCTCAAGGATCGACTGGGGCGCACTGTAGTCGAGATATCTTGACCATCTTAAAGATATCCCGAACCCCAACCACCGGTTAACTTTATCTTGAAGATAAACGTCTTAACTAGAAATGAAGAAAATCAAATTTTCGGTTTATTTTCAAGATACGTTTAACTTCTAAGATATCTTGAAGTGAAGAAATTGGCTCTTTAAGTTGATTCCCACATTTCTGAGCAATGTCGGGTTCATGTCAATGATTATTGGCATTGCTGTATATAGTTTACATTTACATTTCTGTTTTTTTTTATTTCCGTTCCGTCAGCCGTCAAATTTCAGTCATCGACTCGATACGATTACTCGATCATGATCAAAATTTTCGACAACATTATCAACAGGTATATTCATGAAATGTCATAATGGATTGACATAATTTTGGCATTATAATTCAGGTTTTTGTTGTTGAGAGCGACTGAATTGCAATTGAACTGAAATGTATGAATAAAACCAAGATCCATAAAATAAATAAATAAATTTTATGGATCTTGAATAAAACTATGACGGAACTGTCGTATCGGTTTCGGGTGTTTGATAAATATCAGAAATTTATGATTCAACTTTTATATGACATTTTAACTGTATCCATCTATAATTTATGCATACATATTTCACTCAAACATGATGCTCAAACCCTGGAATTGTACAGATTATTTGCATGTAAGTCATGTACATACGCATACTTACATCCATCCATGTAACAATTCTTCCCCCCCATTTTCAAGTATGTTTAAAAATTTTTTTATTTTATTATTTAATTAATTTTTTTTTTTTTTTTTTTTTTGTATAATCATAATTTCTCTTTTATTTTTGTTGAGGTTAATACAAATAAAAATAATTTTATTATTTACCTTCAGAAAAAATGTTGTATTCAAAAGACTGTTATTAATGTAATTTAATTAAAATGAATTTGTTTTGAACAATTTTTACTTTGAAATCATTTTTTTTTTTTCTTTCTTTCTCTTTTTTCTTTTACATAATTCGTATCTATGTATATACGAGTACATGAAGAACAAAAAAAAAAAATGCAATTATAAAATACTTTGTCATTTTAATTTATTTACATACATACAAATACAGGGTAGAGCTAAAAAAATATGTTTTTAGTTCACTGCAACTCTGAATTTGTTTTTATTTTTTATTTTAAAAAAGCATCATATTCAACTTGTTATGCTATTTATACTCTGTCCACTAATTATTATGCCACTTTAGGTCTTATGGCGATTACTTAAAGTGGTTACCATTTGACATTCACTATCTGCATTGATATTCAAAAAATTCATCTGATATATAGTTAAAGCCTTGTAGATTGTGGTAATACTGGCTCGTGACGGTTTAATTAGAATAATTATGAGAGAAGAAAAAAGACATATGGTAATCCCATAAGACCTTAAGTGCTCTTAATATTAGTGGATAGAGTATAGATTTGAAAAATTTAAAATTGTTTCTATATAAAATTATAAATTAGTTCAGATTTTTTCATTGTCTACATGAAAATGACCCAACTTATATATTCATTCCATAGTAGTATGATTGAGATTTAGAATGTCTAAGCATAGAGAAAAAGACGAACATCAATACTTAATGGGCCTTATCAATAATCGTTTACTAAATCGTTACTGTGTAAGGACTTAGTAAACGGTTATTGGGGTAAAGCCCAATAAGTTAAATTTGTTTGGGCTAAACAAACAAGCGCTACAAAACATTGTCATTTCTTGACAAAATTTCAACGGGGGCTTTCTAACTATTTTCAATTGCTTAATTTCTTGCTTTGTTTGTGTGATCACTTTCAATAAATTTAACACAAATTGCCAAAAGGGTATTTTTTGTTTGTTTACAAATTCAACAACAATTTAAAGTTAAACACAAATCCAATACGGATAGCCAATACAGGATTAGCCAATTTTAAGTGAAAAAGTGTGTGTATAGCCAGTATTTCATTAATTTTTCATATTAATTTTACGTCCATGATTAAGCATTGATTCATTTAAAAATTTTTCATTGTTTTTTGTCCACCATTTTTTTTTCTTTGTGGCACCGTATCAGTAAGGACTATAGAGACTATGGTTCAATGGAAAATCATTGAATTTTCCACCAAAAATTTTATTGTTTCTCTGTAATACGAATTATAGGTATATATTTGAAAATTTATTCATCTACACTATAACTCCTTATTAATTTACAAAGAAATATTTCAAAAAAAAAAAAAAAAAGAAAAAATGATTGAAATCCTTTTTTTTTTTCTTTTAGTTAGAATTTTTTTTTTTTAATTGAGGTTAAATATAGAGAAAATTTTAATTAAAAAAAAAATTTTTTTTATTTTTTTTTTTGAAATATAAAATACCAATTTACATTTTTTGCTTTTTTTAAAATTTTCTATGTCAGTTAAAAAATTATAAAGTTTTTATTATTTTTACTGTATATTTGAGATGTTCATCTATATAGCAACTGTAAAATTGTAGATATGCACGATAGATGCATGAATTATAAATTCATAAAAATTCTTTTGACCTATATACACATTGCATGAGAGTAGAAAAATATTTTTAAATAGTATAAACACTAAGCGCTATAAATATAGTCCCAATTCAGTAAAAAAAAAAAAAAATTTGAAAAAATGTTTATTAAAAGTATGCAATTTTTTTTATTAAGTCCTGGACAAATTGCGGACCTTAAGAGAGTAACGATATTTGTAACAGACAGCAAGGACTTTGGTTGTCGATAATGGCGTTCCTAGTATGTAGGGTCCTAAGAGATGTAGTAGATTCCTCATTGTAGTGATAAGCTATGGACGTGTTGTGGTCTATGCGACGCCTCGCCGTTTGGCAGAGGCAGCCACGCTAACCTAATCTAACCTAACCTAACTTAACCTAACCTAGGTCCTGGCCAATAACACTGGATTATTCTATGATCTTGTATAGTTAAAAATTCAAAGGAAATTGAAATTGTGAAACAGTACTTGGTATTTTTCTGGTTTTTTTCTACCATATAAATTTCAGAGAACATCAAGAACATATAAAATAAATGATATTTGACATTTTGTTATATCGGATCACTTTTTATAGCCATCATATACATAGGGTACAGGTTGTATAAATAAGATGCTAATCATCTGATACCAGAGTATGTTACGTATATAGTTTAAATAAAATTGATATAAATTTAATTTATGGTCTTTAAATTTTGGCGGACAGTGTACATAATTGGAACCTACAATTTTTTTTTGTTTTTGTTCTAAATTTTGTAAATATATGATTACATTTTGATTATACATACACTTGAATGTTTAGAAAAATTGAAAATTATTAAAATCATATAGGCATACACATGAGTCCTTTAAAAATTGGGTCAGAAAATAATAAAAAAAAACAGTAAATATTTATTTTGAGATAAAATTTTGCTTTTTATTTTATACGCAACTAAAATTGTAAAATATGATATGACTGAGTTTAGTGCACGCTATACATGAATGGATTTACATATGTAAATTTACAGTATGTTGATGTATTCTGTCAAATTCCCAGATGATTTCATGTTAAATTTCAATTTCAATTTACACGCATTTCAAATGCATTCATTTAGAATATGGGTACATTCATGAATGCATCGTTGACGTGCGTTAATGACTCGAATGCACTGGAATTGATGTAATGTGAATTGTCAACTGTGACTGTGAATACAAGCATTACAGTTGTTTGAAAGCTCGATTTTGAGTAATTTCTGTTAAACTTTGCAAAATGCTTGAATTAATGAACCCCGATACATTTTCACAATTGCACTGGAAAGAAATTTATGATGTTAATTTTTCTTTTGCCGTCAACCTCGACGATGCATTTATGAAAGTACCCTATGTATTTGCACATGTAATGTGATTCTGTTTGATTTGTACAATTTTCTATCTGAAATATCTATCAATTTTCTAGATCAGTCAAACATCAATGAATGTAACATTTTTGAATCCTTCATGAGGTAGTAGATTATCACTATCTTCATTATCAAGTGCTCAATTTTCTGATCAATATTCTAGCATCATATGGCACGATTAGTTTTTCATAGCAGCTAAAAGTCTTAGCAGTTATTTCATCAAAAATGAAGATTGCCTTCGTCAACTGGCAGTTTACAAAGCAAACAGAATCACCCTGTCATATATCTGTAAGTTAATATCGCATGAAAATTGCATGAATGAGAGTTTTAAAAATTTTGTGTAAAAAGTTTACAATGCGTGCGTATATGTATGCCCTGTATAATATATATGCTCTTGTACACACACATATGTATGTGCAGAACAATCGTCAATGCTATCAAGTTTCAGCTTGAACGATTATGTACACATTCATACATATGTGCAGAGGTGCATATTTTATTTTCTAATTGCATAATATCAATTTCAATTATAAATATGCAGAAAATTAATATCGAATTCACATATGTATGTACATGTGAATTATTTTTTGTTAGGTTAACTTTTAATTAATAAAAAATATTTTTTCGTTGTTTTGTATTACTTTGTCTACAATTGGATGGATATGCGTAATATTTACATATTTATTCATGATTTTATTCTTAATTTATTTAAAAACAGGATAAAAAATGGAACATTTTAAAATATAGAAAAATTATAGTTCAATTTAATGAAAGTATAATAAACAAATTTAAAATGTATGCATTGCACCAATTTTATATGTTGCTGTAGCACATACTAGCACACAATTAATGTGTTTATAGACATATAAGGTATGTATGTACCTTAAATGTTGAGTTCATGCCGAGTATAATGCAAAAGAATTATATGAAAGAGAATCATAACTCAACTTCAATCCCCATCACCATTGCGTAATGGTTATTATTTATAAAGAAAATCATGTTACTATTGAACATTATGGTGTCAATTATGAGAGTCGATTCGACAAACAATTAAATCGAATTTTAATAATAGTTGAATAATTATGAAAAATATTTGACAGCTGAATGAATTGAATGAATTTTTATTCATTTTTGTTGGACCCTGTTTTGGTTTTTGGTTGACACGTGGTTTTTATGCTTGTATTGCAATCAATTGTGATGGTAATTACTACCACATAGCTGTCTATCTTTTACATGTAAATAATTTGGTTGATCATGACGTAACGACCATAGTTGGTTCGCCCGCATTACATGCATAGCACTAAAATTAAGTAACTTGATTGTTCACTTCTTACATTTTATATGAAAATATTTTATTTGTCAATTGTCAAAATTTTTGTTGTCATTTTTTTTTTTTTTTTTTCAAAAATGTCAACAACTTTTCAAGTCTATAAAATAGAAAAATTTTAACTCGAACAGACTTTCATAATACCAAAAAGTCGAAAGTCGATTAGCAATCGACTCTCATAATACCTTTTAAATCGAATACCATAGATGCCAATACACCACTCACTGAGGAGTCACATCAGTCACAGAGTTTCCTTACAAAAGTTTTCATAACATTTCAAATATTTTATTTTATTTTTGTTTAAACGATTACTAAATTTGTCTTCACTTAATTAGCTTCTGACCGTTTTTTTTTTTTTTACAAATTTTCAATCGATTTTGAAATATAAAGCCAAATATGTATGTACCTTTGAACATTGTATGTAAAAGCTGTTGGTTCATTATATCTATACAATATGTACTCCATGAAATATCCGACAAAATGGCTGATGTATTTCAACGTTTTCATATGTTTAAATACGAAATAAAAGAGCCAAAGAATTTACTACAGAATTTGAATAATTATTACAAAGAAAAAAAATAAATGAAATAGAATTCATAAAATTAATAACATTTGTACGTATGTATTTTAATTTTAATTTTAATGAATATGAGTAAAATACACATTTTATAAGTTAACTAACTACCAAAGTAACACACATTTTAATCCATAGATACTCATTACAAGCAAATTCATATTTTCAAAAAATAAAAATAAAAGAAATTCTTTTGATATTTTCTCGTAAACGATTTGAACATACACACACACACATACATATATCGAATGCACATGTACAGAATTTCATTTAATAAATTTACAGAAAAATTCATTACACACATTACATTGTAAATTGCATACAAATTTTTTTTTTTCTCTTATACAATTTACAGGATGTACCTCTACTCTACATACATGCATGGATGTAATATGACGTGTCTTTAGCATATGCGATTGTGTACAAATTTATACTGACAACAAATATATGTACATATAATTAAAACGGATACATAAAAGGAAATTAAGGATTCAAAACTGTTTAACATTCAGACACATTGTAGGAGGAACAGGCTATGGAAAAGAAATTACAGAGTGAAAGCTTTGGAGTCAGGTTAGTTATGTGAATTGGATTTATATAATTAAATCTAGGAAAGAAATGTGAGATTGTGTCTCTCTCTATCATATACATACTTGGTTTACTAATCGAATACAAAATTATAAAAATGATAGGCATGTTCAAAAAGTAAAAACTGCAAAAATACTGCAATTTTAAGCGTTCAAAAAGTAATGCATGACTAAAGCAACACGTTCATTTTTGCATCATATTAGCAACATTGCCTTAACATTAAGTTAAACATTTGCAACATAAAATTCGATGTTGCAATGACTATTTCATGTCAAAATTTTTGACATTTACATTGAAATGACTGAAATAATTTTTATAGAATTCAACACAATTGTCAAAACATCGTAAAATGCAACACTTTTGGTCAGAACATCGCAACATGAAGATATCGTAATGTTGCGTTAACACTACAGCAACATTTCTGCAACACTACATCGTCATGATTACTTTTTGAGTTTTTGAACAGGCCTTTATAGGTGGCATAACCTAAACTAATACATCATCATATCATGCAGTTTAAGAAATTACTTTGTTTTGTATGTTTTGTCTTATTCATATACTTTAGTATATATTTTTGAAAATTTCAATTTCTGCTTTAACGATAAGAAAAATTAAATCAAAATCACATGTTAATTTTGGGATAATTTTTTTCACAGGATTTAAATAATTTTCGTAATGATTTGTACACGTGAGCATACAAAAATATGTAGCCAACAAACAGATTCAATTTTGATTTTAATTCAGACGTTTTTCAGAATAGTTATCCTTCGAGAAGAGCCAAATATGTATCACAAATAGATGGCTTGTGTCATTGATATACGTATGTAGCTTTTTTTAAGACGTTTATTCGGATAACGTTTTAAATGACCATTCCCCATTACAACCCGTTCTGTGCTTTAAAATCTTCACAACAATCCACTGACCAGAATATTTAAATCAAAATAATTGGCTGAATTTCCTTTTAGGACCCACCATCGATTTTTATGAAAATTGGTACATACACTATACTCGATGATCCTAGTTGAATGGTGCTGATCTCATGGCTCAAAAAAGCTCATTTCTAATTAATATGCAAATTAATTTCCTAATCAATAATTTTGGTCCTTATCTTTGAATCGAATATTTACGTAAATTGAAATTTAAAAACAAAAAAATTTCAAAATTTTATTAACACAAAATTAGTTGCGCATTGGTAGGTAAATCAAATTCGAAAAATTTAAAACAAATTCTATGAAATCCTTTTCATACAAATGTATATACAGACAATAGATTTGAAAAATTTCACAATTAACGTGAATATATGAAACTATAAATTTATTCAAATTTCGATTCATCAACCGTCAGTATCTTGCGATAATTCAATAAAATTTATGAATACATACCTATTGTATACCCTTAAATAAAATTCTTTCTATCACTTGAAAAATATTTTCAAAGCACAAATAACGTGGAAGCTTCGATTTTAAATTAAAAAAAAAAAAAAAACGGTTAATTTAAAAGTAAGAAGAAAATTTTAAAAACTGTTAAATTATTTCTTAATTTAAAGACTTAAAAAAAAATTTTTTTTTTTTTTTTTTGTTTAAGAAAGAAAATCCGTGTACTACACAAATTAAAATTATAATAAAATCATTCGCCATTGTCAATATCAAACTAAGCTACAGATCTCAAAAAAATAATTTATTTAAAAACAGAATTTTTTCTCTATAACTTTATCTTTGTAGATTACATACATACATACATTATAATACGTTACATAGAAAATGTTTCTGTTTCTGTTTTTTATTCTTATTTTTATTTTTTATTTTTTATTTGTATTGTTTTAGTTGTGCTAACAATTGAATTCTAGTGTACTGTCACGCGTTTATATTGTAAGTATTTATATATACTTTGTATTTTAAGTATATTCAAAACAGGCCATATGAAAACTACGAAAAGTAGTGCCACTTTATATGTATCATTGTATGTTAATGTTTAAAAAGCTTTCATCTCATATTGTATGAGAAATATGAGAATTGTGATGATACTGCTCGTGAAATGTTGTTACATAATGTGGGTACATGTTTGCACACAGGTGCATGTACTACATATGTTTGCTGTTAATCTAATATTTGACCTCTTAATTGAAACCTAATAGGCCAGATACAATGAAAGCGAGCGTTTTTCCTGGTGGCGACGGTTTGTGGCGTTCAAGATATGTACAATGAGAGCCATGGGTTTTTTTTTTTTGACAGTTCATATATTAATATGTAAACAAATAAGTATTCAAACTCATTCTGAAGTGCGTGAAAAACGCGTCGCTTTCATTGTATCTGGCCTATAAGACATACAGTTTTTTTTTTTTTTTTTTGTGTAATGTGTGTTTTAATCATCCCTGTGACATATTGTACCTAAATATATCCTAATCACCTAATACAGATCATTGCTCGATCTATAAGCGTCTAAGCGATCACTGCGGTATCTACACATATGGATTTTGTTTCGAGACATCCAGATATGAATTGAATTTTAGTTTAGTTTAGTTCACAAGGATGAGATGAGATTGGATTGGGTTGCCTCGACACTGTAGCTTTAGAAAGCTCATTCTATCTCTCATCCTTTGTTTTTGTCTACATAAATGGATTTATCCTTTTTGGCAAGGACGGAGACGTACTTTATGTATAGGTAGTCTAGATTTGAAAGATTTTCGAGATAAGAACCATCCGATAAAGCAAAACACAATTGAATCTGCAATATATATTAAAAAAATGTAAACGATAATATTAGTATTCTAAAAGTTTAAAAGCGATTGCATCAGAATAATTAAAAAATGTGAACAAGATTTTGATATTTAATTGAAAAACGACATTTCCGTATTGTTTATATCTACCATTCGATGTACAATTGCAATTTCAGTATACCAAGTTAAATATCCCTCAATCAAAAGGGCTTGATATGAGAATGAGGTGGAATTTAATGAAAAATTGTGTCACTGGACTGTGAAGTCCGGTTAGAACATTCTGTTCGTTTGTTTTTGTTTTTTTTTTTTTTATTTTTTTATTTACATATTCTGAATTTTTTACATGTACACAAGCATGTGCATGTAAACGATTTTCCATAATTTTCATCAATTTTTCTTTTGTTTTTTTACATTTTTAACTTTTCTTTATGTTGATTTACTTTGTTTTTTTTTTCCCCTTTTTTGTTTTTTCTTTGAATAAATTTGAATTCATATCTAAACAATGAATATTTTAAATTGAAAATATTTCATTTTTTTGTGTCCATGTGTGTATATACGTGTACGTATGTATGTGTGCATTGATGTTACGCATATAAATTTCCATTAGTTTTACTGCAGTTTACTTGCATCTACAGGTAATTTTCGTATGAAAGCGGTAGTTTTGCAATATTTTGCCAAAGCAAGCAAACTTATAAACATTTAATTTCTGCATGTATAATCATGAAAAATACTTAATTCAATGATAATTTTTATTCTTAAATTAATGCCATGACACAACAGTTCTGTGTAATCCTGGTAGAATCTCGGTAAAAAATGTATCTTGAAGGTAAATTTGAAGATTTGGTGAAGATCGTTAATCTTTAAGTTAAATGAAGACAACCAATCTAGAAAATATCTCCTGAAGTTAAGTTTATCCTCAAGGATAGCTAAACTACAGGTATGAAGAAATTGGACATTAGACATTTAGAATGACAAAAAAACAAAATGTAAAAATTGACTTTATAATTTGATGGAATGCGATCAACACAAAATATTTGTTTTTGCAGCACATAACATCCGTGTTAATGCGAAGATTATCCGTATAAGTATTTGAATTACTTCATCATCATCATCATTATCATCGTATATTCGTATATAGGACATGAGTATATGCTGCATGGACAAATTTTAAGAATTTTTATGATTTTATGAATGTACAGTAGAACACTGACAGGATATGCAAAAATATGTATATAAAATATAAATTCATTCACGTGCAATACACGTTGTCTACATGCTAAATTACAACTACATATATAGAGTCGCTATATGATGTTTACGTTAAAATATGTGAACATTCGAGTACATATTATGAACTTTAATAGTGAAAAGAAAATTTTATCTTATTTTATTTTTTCATTGTTTATCATATTAGGGCTAAAGGAATTTTTATATATGTACGTATGAAAATTACTGCATCCCATGAATATGTACATGGGCTGATCCTTTTTGTCCCTATACATATGTATGTATGCATTTTTGTTACTTTATGCATGCATGAACTTTTAAATTTGTTTCCTTTCTGTATATTTGGGATTTTTTTGTTTTTTTTTTTGTTGAATTTTTTTTGAATTTTTTTTTGTATCATGATTTATGTGTGCATTTGTAGCACAAAATTATATTTAAGAATTTTTTTTTCTCATTTTAAAATCAACAAATAAAGAAAATAACAACAAGACAAAACAAAAAAAAAAAAAACAAAAATTCACAATTGCATCAATTTTTTTTTTTTTTGTGTTTATTTCTTTTTATTATTCAAAGAGAAAAAAATAAGGGAAAATGAGGGAAAAGAGGAAAATGAATATATATAAAGGAAAACTTACACCAGAGAATAAGAGTAAGGTGTGGAAGGGGGGTGGGGGGGGGGGGGGAGCGGTAGAGTGTTGTATGTATAAAGGAAAATTTAATTTTGAATTTTTTGTAACGTATATTATATTACAATGTAACGTACACGATAGAGAATGAGGGGGAGGGAGAGAGGGGAATGGTATATGGGATAAACATAAAAAATCTGTACACGGCCATATAAAATCATACATATGTGTGTGAGTGTGTGTGTGTACAGGATTGTGTATAATAAAGAACCAAAGAAGAAAGCAATATATGAAATATATGTATGTCGAACAAGGGTAAATGTGTGTGTATAAAGTAACGAATTTTGGTGTAATAAAGTAATAAAGAAAAGGATATCAACATATTTACATATGTATATAACAGAATTAAAGTATTCCCAAGGACATATAAAAAAAAATATCTACATACATATTTGAACTTTTTAAATGAATGAATAGATGATGATATAATAACGTACATATAAAGTTTTGTACATACATGATATTTAGGGCAACTGATGTTATATGTAAAGGATTAACTGTGCGTTTTGTGCTATATACATATAATAACAGCTTAAAATATGTATATAGTGATACTACTGGCACAATTACCATTTTATCACAATATACAAAATCATATCACATAATATGTATGCATGTATGTATGTATAAAAATTTAAATTAATTTTCTTGTTTTCCCTTTTTTTCCTATTTGCCAAAACAAATGTAAAAATAAAACAGAATTAAAGAAAATTATAGTGAAAAGAAAATAAAAAGCAAAAAAAAAAAAAAAAAACAAACGAAATAACAATTATAAAATCCTTGACATCACTTTATGTTTGTATCAGCACATAATATGGTATATACTGTATACAATATAAACATTAAGGTTAATGGCTAATATCTACATTTATACTTTGTTCATTAATTCGATGCACTTAAGGCCTTTATGAAAATATACAATACATGTCTTTTTTCTTCTCTCATAATTTCTCTAATAATAAGATCATCTCACACGAGTAGTATTACCACAATCTTTGAAGTTATCACATGACATGAGATGAATTTTTAAAAAAAATCTTTATATTCAGTGACGTAAATTGGTACTATTTTAATGTCATTTCGATAAGACCTTAAGTGCATTGAATTAGTGAACAAAGTATTGTACTGATACTATAACTAATATGGTATTGATCATGTTATGGTTTTAATCATACCATCATGATGACATATGTACATACATATGAATGTACATATGTAATTTAGTGTTAAAGCTGTTATGCATTTTAATGTCAAATGATATTTTTTTGTAAATTTGTCAAAAATTGTGACAAATAAAATGAAAATAAATAAAAATTATAAATGGAAATTATTTTGCAAAACAATATCCAAAATTTTTGCAACGATTAAGTTCTTATTCTTCTTCTACGACACTACGACCTTAAAAAGGTCCTATAAGGTCTCAATAAGAATATTCCTTCATTCCTCCATGTCTTTGGACTTTGCTCGATTAAGTTACGTTTAGTATAAATTTTGTGAACAAATAAAAACAAGGAGTAACTCAATTTTGTATTTGCTGACAACAAGTAACTTAAAACAAATGATTGGTCTAAGCCCTATCATATAAAATTAAGTTTAAGTATCTCTACTACAATAAGCTCAGTGGTTCGTAACCCACGCGAAACTGTAGGTGCAAGTATGATAGAATCGTCTCGAAAAATTATCGTAATGATAATCTGGCCCTGGCTTATTGCATCATTGATGATGTAACGACAAGCAAACTGTATTCGAAGGATGTAGGTCAAGCAAGAATCATGATGAGCTCTTCTAGGATGGAATGTGCAAATTATGTAGAAGTTAATCCTTGTCCTGACCAAATTATTTGAAAAAAAAAAAAAAACAATAACAAAAAATTGATAAAATTCTGAAACTTTTGTCACTTTATCTTCAATGAAAAATTTGATAATCTATTTTGAAACTTTTTATCAATCAATGCTTTAAAACGTTTTAAAGATTAAACAAATAAATTTATTGACACAACAAAACCACTTTACTACTTCCCATAAATTTTACAATAATGACAAAAACAAAAAAAAATCAAAGTAACAAGGAAAAAGGAAACTTTGTGAACAGAATATAAAACAACTAGAACTTTGAATTTTCCTTTTTTTACACATTTCGTATATTATTTTTATTTATTTATTTTTTTATTTTTATTTTTATTTCATTTTCCATTGTCATTCAAAATTCCGTCATACACATACGTACGTTATGTGGATGTATATAATGTACCTACCCTCCTTCTATTATTTATTAGCTGTTATACGTACATACATATAACTTGGCTAGCTTTTATTATTTGACATACCCACGTACGTGATTTTAGTGCTTTTTTTGTATTGTATAGAATTTTCTATGTACATACATTTAAATGTATTTCCTTTTGTATTTTCCTTATTTGTTATATTTATTATATGAGCACATCAAAGGTTATAAGTTGATGGTTTGCAAATGAGGTGCCAAACAGTCTAAACAGTATATTTGCCAATTTTATTTGATTTTTTATTTTTTTTTTTTATTACAAACAATAGTATAGAAATATATTTTCCTTCATAAATTTTTCATTGTTCAACTAAATATCTCAGTTTATAGGGTGTTTCATGAAACGATGACATACCAGAAGCAACTGAATGATAGATCAAACAAAAAACAAAAGAAAATGAATGGATTGTGAAGGAGGACAAGAATAATAAGACCCGATTTCTTCATACCTTTAGTTAGCTATCTTTGAGGATAAAATTAACCCCGGGAGATATCTTCTAGAATTGGTTTTTTTTCATTTAACTTGAAAGACTAACTGTCTTCAGGATAGCTAAATACTTTCCACAGCCCCTGAAAAAATGACATAAAATTAACTTCATGTGTAATTAAAAAATAATTTACGTGTAATTTACAAAAACAAACTTATCAGTCCAAAATTTTTAGATTAAAGATATCCCGAATCTCAACCAACGGCTAACTTTATCTTGAAGATAAGTCTTATAGCCTCATCGAGATATCAGACTTTGACTCAGAAGCAGAATGCTATTGCTCCAGAGCGAGATCTCGTAAATCTGATCTGTGAGCAAATTTAACTTGCTGTAGAATTTCTCTAAAATAAACCTAATCGCTCCGGGATGAGTCAAATGTGAAATTTGATCTGTCAGCGATCGTAGTGTTAACTGCAGTCAATAAACTTCGAAAACAATTTTTTTCTTTGGTAACCAAATCTTCGAATTTATCTTCAAGATCCATTTCCAAGATATCTTGAAGTGAAGAAATCCAATATAAGAGATGTATATTGAATCTATATAATTTATTGCTTTGACCTTCTTCCATTTATATCAGTTTCCATTAACTTATCATGTTTACTCTTGAAACACCCTATTAATTCAAAATTTTATTATATGTACTTTTATATATTGAGTATAAATTGAACAAATTTTATTTGGCCTCATCATTCTTATACATACATACATACAGACATACACAGAAATTTATAACCAAAAACCACAATACGTATACTACGCATTTATCATTCAACTACTTCATATGTATATTGCTCTTCATCATTTTCATTTTCTCGTGTTTCATACGATGATGATGATGATACTTATAAAAGAAAACTGAATTCTATACTCTGTCTCTATAACGATATATGTATAGAAAACAAAATAGAAAATCCATAAATTGTATATTCAATACATGTGGTACACACGTACCCACCATAAACGATGGACATACATACACAGTAAAAAGCAGTAAAAAGAAAATCACTAGAAATTTTCTTTCATTTTTATACAAATAAATCACTGAAAAGTCTAGTACTATTGGTACCAAAAATATTTTCAATGGTATTTTTGTCTTGTTGTTTTTGCTGATTTCCTTTTTTCTTTTTTTGGGTTAAACGGAAAAAAGGATCGAAATAAAAAAAATAAAAATAAATTTTTTTTTTTTTTATTATTTACATTGTATGCCAATTGAATATTGAAAAAGAAAATCGAAATAAAGCAAAAAAAAAAATAAAAACGATAAAAGTAAGGAAAATGTTTCAAAAGAAAAACTACTAAGGAGCAAAAAAAAACTAGTATTTGTTGTTTTTTCAATTTTTTTTTTTTTTTTTTTTTTTTTTAGAAAAACTTTGAATTGGATACCATAATACACAGTATTACAATATTATTACATACAGGGAACATTTGTGCAATGCGGAAGTCAAGTACTGACAACGAACATAAGATCATATAAAATTTAAAAGCCAATGCTCTACGCATTGAGTTAGATAGGTAGATAGATAGATAGGGGTAGTCATTCGCCAAATCCCAAGCAAGCACACCATTACGATACCACAACAGGAATTTTTTAGAGATCGAACCACCTCAAGCGCTTCACAAAGCCCAGAAGCCGATATTTTAACCGAAATATTTCCTTAATAATTTATCCTCCTCCTCTACACATTAAGTTAAATATGATTAAGAGTTTCTAAACTGTGTAATAAAACGCCTATTACGCCTATCAGATATGTAAGACACAGCCCTGCCAATAAAAAATTCACAATTATATACAATTTGTAAATCACATTAGGCAGTTAGGGCAGCTGACATACATACGTCATATGTAAACGTAATTAAAAATGTCAAATTTACGTTGTAACTTACATATAATAGAACGTACGTTAAACGGTACAATTATTTAAAATGTAACGTTAACAAGATAAATGTCATGATATGTCTAAATGTCAAGAAGTGTCAAAAACGTATAAAAAAAAATACGTTAGAAAGAAGATTGTACTTATATATGCTCGTCGTTATTCAGTTTTATGGTTATGTTTAAATATAAATTACATATTTATGTTTTTAGAAATTTTCAATTAGTTTGCGTACATCAACGTAAGCAATAACATAACATTTATGTATGTTTGCTTTTACGTTTTACTTGCGTAAAGGGAAATATCCCGTATACGGCGTTTACGTAGAATTTACGTATTTTTGACATTTCTACATGTTAACGGTAACGTTTCTTACACAACGTTTCTCTCTTATATCGAATCCATGTTCATATAGAGAATTACCGAATTTTGTCCAGGGTTGTCTGTATGTACAAAATTTTTGTACATATTACAGTAAAAAGAATTTCTAATCAATTTTTTATTTTCTCATATGTACGTATATGGTTATAAAAAACAAAAGAGAGCAAACCAAAAATTCCAACAACAACAACAATACAAACAAAAAAAAAATATATTGCAAAAGTCAATTACCTTTAGATGAATTTAAAGTGAAAAATAAAAATAGCTTAAAGGATTTTCTCTCGGTTTTTTTTTTTATTGTTTCTAATTTTTTGTGTTTTAACAACAACAACACAAAATCATGTATCACTGCAATATACATTTGGTTATGGAAAAATCTATCTTTGTATCTTTGTATCATGTAATATAGGTTTTTTTGGAAAAATCCACATAGAAAAATAAATACAAAATGTCCTGAAAAATGGAAAAAGTAATTTTCTTATATGTATATGAACATTTTTGTACATATGTTTGATTAGATATCAGATAATAATATTGTGTATCTTAAATTGAAATAAAATTGTTCAAAATTTTGTATATAAGGAAAATTCATTTGAAATTTTTTTCAAATATTTAAAGATTAACTTTAAAAAGTTTTAAATTGAAAAAAAAAAAAAAAAACGGAAATTTTATTTTGAAAATAACAACAACAAAAAATGTACAGATTTTAATATAAAATCAAGGAATTGATCTTGCTATAAAAAAAAAAAAAAATTGATTCTCACAGTTATACAAATTAAAATCAAATCCTTAACATTGCTGAAATAACACACTCACGTTGCTTATACTGGTCAAAATACTGACTAATTTTTCAATTAAGGTCAAGTCACACTTGAACAAATTTTTCATTTAATGCTCTTGGATTTCATATTTGAAATTGATTAGAAATATTTTTAGAATTCTTAAAAGTAAAAGTGGGTAAAGTACATATATAGGCCCCCCCAATGCTTTGAATGATCCTTCATTACTAGAAGGATTACTTCAGAGGGTAGGAAGGAATCTTAAGGATCTTACCAATGTTGAATACATAGAAGTATGTCATACCTCTTGCTAAAAGGATATGCGCGCCTTTATGTAGAAATACTATCGGGGGTGAGGGATACAATAAGTTGATTAATTAAACTGCAGTGTCGAGGCCACCAAACATCATCTCACTCCTCGCGTTTTTACAAAAAAAAAAAAAAAAAAATTAGAAAACCGTTCATTAATGCAATAGCATTTACTTGTGAGAAATATCCTTTACAATTTCCAACTCGTAAAAATCACTACAGGATTGAGAAAGAGGAAATTTTGATTTTCACATTTGCTTCTCAGCAGATCCAGTAATGATCCAATAGTTCGATTTGAGCCAGGGCCTAATCCATCATTACTGATGACTGTTCACAACAAAATACCTTCATGCATTTGATTGTCACATAATTAACATGTGTATGTATGTACATTGAGACTATTGAGAGAATGTATAGGACAGCTAATATGGAAACGTGGATACCGGTGTTTACATCAAGGACTGTAGAATTGTAAATGATGATAATGAATGGATGTTCTTTCTCTCAGATAGTCAACAATCAAAAGTGGCTGTGCGTTATCATTTTCTTTCCAAATACGATTCGTTTTGAATTTAAAAAATTTTCTTTAATGTTTATCCATTTTTTGCGTTAATACTCGTAATGTTGCGTATAAAAAAATTTTTTTTTTTTTTTTTTTATTACACCAAAGAACGCATGACAACAGAATATGAGAAAAACAAAAAAAAAATTTTTCATATTCAATCGCATATGGAGTCGTTAAGTACGTACTTTTCTTTATTGCTTTTCTTTTTGTTTTTTTAATGTTTTCTTATTTTCAAGTTTTTCTTTTAATTCATTTTTTGTGTTCGTTTTTTTTTTGTTTTTTTTGAAAATTTTCCGGGTATCATATAAGAAAGAGAAAAAAAAAAGAAAGAAAAACACACAAACGGCCTTTAATTTTCATAAATTTTCTTTTATTATTTTATGTGTTTTGTTGTTTTTTTGGTCCTTTTTTTCCTTTATTGTACTTTAGAATAATAAATGTTATGTGTGTGTGTGTGTACAAGTAGAAACAGTTTTTCATTTCCATTTTGCTTTTTTGTTTTTTCGTTTTTGTTTAACATTTTTAGTACTTTTCAAAGTGGAACCATCATCAATGTGTGTGTGTGTGTAGGGCGTTCTTCAATAAAAATTTTTATTGCCAATTGGCGTACATTATACATATGATTGTTTTTAAGAAGTTCAAAATGTTTGGAAAACACTATAGAATGTATTTAACAATAAATCAATAAGGAAATTTTGCTTTATATGATTTTCAGTTGAAAACTAAAAAAAAGATAAAAAAGGACTAAGAAATGGGAGACCAATCTTGAGGCCAAGGATAAATATAGAATATAACATTTTATATAGCCTGTATTCAAGGCATTAAAAAAGGAAAAAGGATAAATTCAAAAATGTATCACTGCGTCTATTTGACTTTAAGCTGAATATTGCATCAAAGAGGCGCGCAGTGATGCATTTTCGAACTTACTCGAAGCCTACATTGAACCGTAATATAATATGCGTTTACTTGACCTTAAGCTGAGGTTTTACTACATACATACTTAGTTTCAAATAAACAGAATCAATTATATGACAAATTCTTTTTGTACCATCAGAAAATAAATTCTCCCAGGTCTACTTCAATGACTGTATACAGATCATAGAACTTGTTCTATTCAATTCACTGAGTGTTAGTGTCTAATTCAACAATGACAATGGCGTAACAGCTCAATGTGAGCCAGGGCCTTAATCATCACAACGATGATTTTTCGAGACGATTCTATCATACGTGCACCAACAGTTTCGCATGGGTTGCGAACTACTGAATTTGTTGAAGCAAAGACTTAAACTCAATTTTGTATGATAGGGCTTAAACCAAAATATGGTCTCTATATAATTGCAGTGGTCATTATACCCAAAGTGATTATATTTAGATTTTTATAAAACCTAGCAAATAAAGTTCTTTATCATTTGCATATCTTAATAAGTGAACCCTATTCGAATATTTCTTATTTTCATGTTCTTCTGTATACTCTGTGTAAAAAAAAAAAAACAACATCATCATAGTCTCATGTTCTAATTTTTGTTGTTTTGTTTTTTAAATCGTATTTTTGAATTTAGCTTCTTTTTTTTTATTTATGTTTTTGCTGCTGCTTTGCTTTATTGTTTTGGCTGTTGTTATGTTGTTATAGTGTCTGCTTTATTGTTTTTGCTATTTTCAAATTTTTTTATATTTTTTATCTCATTTATATCCGGAAAAAGCAAAAATTGTATCTTTTATTTTCATTGCTTTCTAAATTGTTTTTCATTTTCTTCGTTATTATTATTTTTTTTGTTTTTTTTTTTTGGTTCTTCCTGTTTTTGTAGTCGCATCTGTTATATGTATTGCTTTCATTTATGTGCTCGTATATATTTTTGCTTTGAATATTTAATTTCTATATGTACATGTTTTTTTATTTTTTTTTCGTTTTGTTTTCATTTATCATTTATGCGGCTACATAATATCTACATACATACAATATCTGGGTTTTGCGATATACTTTCACTTTTTTTTTTATTTTTCATTTTCGTTCCTTTTTTTTTTTTTTTTTTTTTAAATAAAAGAGAAAATGAGGAAAAGATAAATTTTTTTTTTTTTGTTCCTTATCAAAATTATGAGTGATGATGCTGGTGAGTAGCCTATTTACTTAACTTCATTTCTTTATTTCCGTTTTATTATGTTTTCAAGTTTTTGTTTTTTTCTTTTTTTTTTTTTTTTTGGCTTTCGCTTTCCTTTTATCTTTTAAAAACTAAAGAATATCTACATTGTACATATATTAGATTTTTATAATTTCATATCAAAGTATATCAATAGTAAGTTAGTTCACTCTTAATTCTTTCTATACAGTAAACAAACTAACTAACAACTATTACACTAATGCTTGTATTTATCAACCAAGATTATCCGTTGGATATTTTTACGACGGCTAGAATTTCATCGTATTCATCAACATGGATAAAAATTATTTTTGAAATTTATTTTCAAAATGTCAAACACGTCAGCTAATTGTTATATTGATAAAGAAATAATGAGGTTACTTTGATAAGTTAATCAATTTTTGCTTCTGTATATTAATAAAATTCAAATAGTAAGGTTATGTTTGTAGAATATTTTCACGACTGCTCTATGATTATCTAAAAAAATATCTTATCCAAGTTGGTGAATACAATTTATCTCGATCTAGGGATAATCTTGGTTGATGCCTAACAAAAAGTTCAATTAGTAAAACCAGTAAAGAGCTAATACTTTGCTTCAAATCCACTGTCTTATAGTAAAGTATTGTTTATTTAAAACTGAATACAACATACGTCACAAAATAAGTATAAAAAAAAAAAATACATGACTCTGCTACATGAGATTTTTTCATAACATAGTTTTAAAGGCGATCCGAAAGATTTTGGATGCAATATGAGTAGGATCGCGGTATGACATACAAAACTTTAGGAGGAAATTTTGAAATTGAAATAACTCATTCACCAAAAAAATGTATCAAGTAAACCTGTTGCGATCCGAAACAAATTTCATATGGGTTTGTATCGTGAACAATTACATTTTTTATCCTTTTCGTATAAACATGCTTTATTTAATTACCATCAAATGTTTGCAAAACCGTTATGACCATTTAAATAATGGAAGATTTTAAACAATGAAATGCTTATAAGACACATACATATGTATGAAAAATTGTTTTACTGAGACACTGGGTGAAGGAAGTGAGGCATGTATGAGACGTTGCATGGTACCTATGGAGTACCTGATACACGCCTCACTTCCGTTATTCGTTACATTGGAAGTGCCCTAAATGATGGTACCAAAGTGAAAAAATGAAGAGTGAAATGGCTTATTGTAATACATAGGCTTTGTTTTGTATACATAGTTGAATCAACGTTCTATGTTTAATACACAATTAAATGCTTTTATTTACCTACATTTTCAAGTAATTAATAAAAAAAAATTAAAGTGTTTTAGAAAATGAAAAATTAGAAGAAAAAAAAATCATCATTCTCTACAGTCTCACCATGTAATAACGCGGAAGCTAAAAAACGAAATAAAAAAAAAAAATTGTTTAAATTTTTCACATCACTGTCATATGCATGCGTTATGAATTTAAAGTGTACATTCAAATTGTTTTGGTTTTTTTTAAATTTTTAAATTGAATTGCATTATGCGTGTACTGTGCACACACACACACACAAAATTGTTATACTCATGTTGATTTATTTATTTATTTATTTTTTTTTTTGTAGTAATTTTTATGTCACAATAAAATTCATTCTGTGTTCTACATATTTGAGAAAATATAAAAACGCAAAATGCATTATAATCGTGTGTAAATAATGTACATATGTACATAGGAATGTTGTAGGTAACGTTTAAGGCCCGTATTCATGAATGATGAATTCAAAAATTTTCAGTTAAGTCTGAGCAATTATTTAAAAAAACAAAAAAAAAAAAAAAAAAATTCAATAATGAAAAATTTTACGAAATTTCAAGAATTCAGATAAGCTTGGCCTATTGTTAGAATGGAACCTGAAAGGAAACCAAACGTAATATAATGAAATAGAATGCAAGGTATCAGAAGTTAGAATAAATCAAAATAAGAGCTACTAGATAGTAAAACAATGACGTATACTATATAATAAACTGATAGCAATACAAAAATTGAAATTCAGAAACTGGCTGGGCAATAAGTACTGTAGGTGAAGGCAAATCGATTCGGAGGCCAAGATTCAGTCCATATCAAAACAGTTCAAGTCATTAAAACAAAACAGCTTGAACAAAAATAGATCAAATCATTGGTAGTGCACACACTGATAGATTAGCAAGACTCAGGGTACTTTTATAAATGCATTGTCGATGCTGACGGCAAAAAAAAATCAACTTCATAAATTTTCTTTTCAGTGCAATTGTGGAAAATGTATCGGGGTTCAATAATTCAAGCAGTCTGCAAAGTTTAACATAAATTACTCAATCGAACTTTCAAACAATTGCAATGCTTGCATACACATTACACAGTTGACAATTCAGATTACATCAATTCCAGCGCAATCGTGTCGTTAACGCATGTCAACGATGCATTCATGAAAGTACCCTTAAACCCTATTTTAAAAGACAGTTCTTTGAATACTGGCCAATATTTTGTTTTTTTAAATAAAATAAAATAAAAAAATTTTTTTTTAAACACTTACCATTCTTCTTATTATTCAGTCATTTACATGTGCTGCTTTATGTATTTTAATCATCAGGCATCGCATATATTTATATATATGAAAAAAAAAGCAAAAATAACAACAAAAATGTTTTTCATTTGTTTGTTTGTTTTTTTTTTTCTCTCTTCTAATTGAGAATCATCACATAATCAAAATTCAAGAAGAGAGAATTTATTATTAGCCACCATTAAAAATATCTACAAAATTGCTGTATTATGTATATAGTTAGCCTGCTAACAACAAATTTTTTTTAATGCATGTAATTTACATTATAAAAAAAAAAAAAAAACAAAAACGTAATAATGAGGTCATAAAGAAAATTTATGTACAAAAAAAAAAAAAAAAACATTGAAAAATTTGAACTGTGTACGATGAATTTTTTTAAAATTGCACTACACTTGCTATTAAAAACGTTATAATATTTGAATTTATCAAAATTTTATGTACGTTATCCACTTTATATGCACTGGTACAACACTGGCACAGGGCACTTTATTTAGAATCGTTTTATGATGATGATGATACTGTGACGATATGTATACTACTGTGCAATTAATTACTTAATATGTTTAAGGCATTATGGCTATGGGCCTATGGTCTTTACCAATAATCGTTTACTAAGTCGTTATAGTAAGGACTTTGTCTTAGATTTTTATATGAGATTAGCACCTATTAACGACTTAGTAAACGGTTATTGGTAAAGGCCTATATAGTAATTATATCAAAAAGGACATTTTTTCTGTGTTCCAAAAAAAAAAAAAAAAAAAAATTCTTTTATTTCCTTTACAAAATTCATACCATCAACACAAATGCATGTATTCAATTCGATTTAAAAAAAAAAAAAAACCCAAATATAACCGTCAATTTTATTTTAAATTTAAAATTACTGGAATTTTCCAAAGAGGAGAGCACAGATTTGATTGTGTGCATACGTGTAATCACATGAGTTCAATTTATTCAACATTTTTAAAAAAAAAAAAAATTATCCTTCATTTTTCTCATTGTTAACGTATTCTGTAAAAATGAGATTGTCTTCACTCTTTATCACATCACTGTGGATTGTTTTTTTTTTAATACTATGCCATATCACTGCGAAAAACAAACAGAATTTTATATGAATTTTTCTTTATTGAAAATTAAATAAACCTCATTATCGCAAAGTATCATCGTGTATAAGGAAATAAAGGAAAAAGTTAAGTGATATCCAGTCAGAAAGACCTTTATAAAAGGATCAAAATGTAATGGAAAATAAGAGATCCAAAGAGGAAATGCTCACAGGATTGAAATGTGTCGAAGAATGCATGAATGATGAAATAACATCGATCACCAAATACGAGTACAGTGCAGGGTGATTCGCTGTTCTGTTTCACATAACCGGCTAACTATCAAGTGATCAAAAAAGTAGCTATCTTCAAAAATGCATCACACTGCCTATTTGATGTGATTCTCAGTGTATTATGATTTGAAGCTGAATATTGCATCAAATAGGCATCAGAGTGATGCGTATTTGAAGATAGCCAACCTTGAGATAAGACCAAAATCCATGATAGACTGTGGCCACTGTGAGCTTTATTTCAATTCTTTCAAATTTAGTAAATGTCCAATCGTATTGACTATCTTTAAGGATTTTTCTGTTGTTGTTGTTTTTATTTTTTTTAAAAGAAGAGATTCCATAACTTACGCCTTACTTGGTAGGCGCCAATGGTAGTGCCATCATATAAAAATGGTAACAAAATTTCTGATATTTAATTTCAAGGTTTTCTAAGGTCACCCGCCACCTTGTGATATTTTTGAATGTATACAAAATGGGAAAATAAACAGTAACGTTAAGTAGTCGAGTATATTGGACAGTTTTGGGCTTAGAGGGCCTTACTCTCTCCCCCAGCCCACTAACCCACTCACTACAACAACAACGCCAAGTAGGTAGGTGGGTAGTGGTCGTATGAAGGCACTTCAATATTTTGAAACATTTAAAAAAAAATGAAAATGAAAAGGAAAAGGAAAAGGAAACTAAAAGGATATAGGCTATCAAATAAATAAATATTTACTATTGTGGTATTTTAAGAATGAATAATGATTTTTTCACTGTACAAAAAAATTTTTTTTCTGCCCTTTGTTTTTTTCTTGTACGGACACTGAGGTGAAGAATACACACAGAGTACAAAAAAAAAACAAGGATACGCGTTTTCTCTTTTTAATTTCACTTTGTTGTGATGTTAATTTAAAAATTTTTTGTTGTTGATTTAAAATTTTGTTTGTTTGTTTGTTTTTTTCTTTTGTGAGCACTTTGATTTTCTACTTCTTTACATATTTTTTGCCGTATAATGAAACATTTTTGGGCTGTTAATCAAAAAAGTGTCATAAAACAAAAAGGCTGTTATAGCGAAAAGCCGTATAAAGTCGAGTGGCCGGCCATATAACAAAGTATGAGTGTATGTACTTTGCTGATTGTGAACCACTCTGATAGTTCAAGTTATTTATACTCGTATTATATATCCTTAAATGGCTTTATCCTACCTGACTGCTGAATGAGATTAAAGAAAATGCTATAAAAGGATCTCAGATATAAAATTATTGAATATGAAAATTTTCAGGAAGAAAAAAAAAACAACAAAAAGGCCAATAAGGGGAGAGGGAATGGGTATTTGGAAATTTTTATGAAAAATTTTGATTTTGTATGATTCCGTGATCCATTTAAAAATTTTTATTTCAGGATCATTCACATGCAACGAAAATTTAGGGTGATAAAATTCGAAAATACATCACTATGGCTTATTTGATGCGCGATATCCAACGTATTATGGGGTTAATTCAAAAAGTGCCTATCACACTGCTTATTTGATGCGCGATATTCAAGTTAAGATCATAGTATACGCTGGATATCGCATCAAATAAGCAATGTGATGCATTTTTGAATTTACCCTGTACAATTATTAAAGTCATCAGTAATGATGATTAGGCCCTGGCTCACATCGAACCGTTGCACCAATGATAATGATGATGATTGTGGGGTAAATAATGTATAAATGATAAAACCAGATAAAAAAATTAATTAATCAGTTATTATAGGTAAGTGGATATGTAATTCTTATTAGGTGGGTGCGGTGCGGTCACTTTCTGACTGATTTTCCACATTCAAACGATTATTGTAATTTTGAATTTTATTTTTAATGTTTAGCGATATACAATAAAACCAGGCACCAGGCCTGACCTGATCACAGGCTATATATAAATGCTTTTCAATTACAAAAAAAAAAAAAACAAAAAAAATTTCTAACACATTTTTTGAATATACCACATGCAATTGTTGTATGTACACGCACTTTTAGATTGTGCACTTTTCTTTTTACATTTTTGATGAATACAGCAAAAACAAAAAAATAAAGAAAAATTTTTTTTTTTTTTTTTTCAAAAAGTGTTCATGTAATTTTAGTAATTGAAAACGAACCAAAAAAAAAAAAAAAATTTTTTTTTCTTTTTTAATTTTTTTCAAAATTCACTTGATACCCGCCGTTATAAAATAATTTTATTATATAGACATGACACCGTACACTATGGAAATTACAGTCTAAGCAAATTCAAAAAAAAAAATTTTTTTTTTTGAAATTTAACTGACTTTAATTTTTTTTTTTTTGTAATTTATTTTTGTTTCTCACATTTTAATAGGCCCATATTAGAAAAAACGGTAAACAAAAAAAAACTTAAACGTTGATAACTTTTTGTTTTTTTTTCTTTTAATCTGTTTTCCTATCCCCCAATCGCTTCGTTGCTGTGTATTAAGAAGTTTTGATAGCGATTGTTGTAAATATGATTTAATAAAAAACAAAAAAAAAAAAAAATGGTTAAAAATTGTAAATTGTAATTTTTGTACAGGGAAAACGAAAAAAAAAAAATTTTTTTCTTTTTTTTTTTTGTTTTTCAAATGAATTGTAAATACCGATTGTGTACTACCGCCGTCACATTTGCGATACAACATATAAATAAACAAAAAATTTTTATTATTTTCACTGTTCTTTTTTTTGGTTTTTTTACACTTTTTCTTCTTTTTAGCTCTCTTCTGTGCAACAAAAATACAAAAAATAAGAAAAAAAATTGTAAAAGAAAAAATGAACAAAAAAAATTTTTTTTTTCTTTCTTTCTCTATAACTTTCTTTTCTATGTATTTGTACGTTTACTTGCTTTGCTTATTTCTGCTTGTTTTCTATACAAAATAATTGTAATGTATAAAATGTACATTACATTTGCCTGCTGTATATATTTTATTTGTAAAGCTCTGTGAATAATGTACACACACACATAATAATTGAAATAGCACGATATGTGTAGTAGTTACTTGATATATAGCTTCAAAGTATAGATTACAGTAGAAGCCATATAAAAGTGATGTTCATCGCATTCTATACATTTGAAATAAAAATTTGAATTGAACAAATAAACCTCAAACAAAGATTGTTCTGAAAGATATTGCACATAAATAGGTCTGTAAAAAGATTTTTGCAGAAGACTTTCTTCGGCACATCACAATTATCATTTTTATACTTTGTACTTTAATTATTTTCATTACAGGACTTATATGAAAAAACTACCCATGGTAAAATAAACTATTTATAAGGTAAATTTAATTGGAAACTCTATGACGTAAGCATTTGACGAGTTTGCGCAATTGTATGGAAATTACCCATGAAGTTACTATATATGGTTACTATGTGAAATTGTATTTTAAAAAAATCGTTTTTCCCATATAAATTTATTTACAAACAATAAAAGCTATCCAAACGGACTACGTAAAACAAACTTTCAATGGCGATATTTATGAGAAAAAATGAATAAATTTACCTGTAAGAGTTTTTATATCATGATACCAACCAGTTTACATCATTGTATAATGATATTTAAAAAGTTCATACCATGCTGTATGAGAATTTTGAAAATTGTGATAACACTGCTCGTGAATGAGGAATTATGAGAAAAAAAAAAGACACATATGTATACTCCCAATAAGGCCTATACTGAAAATATTTAAAGTACAAAGTATATACGCATGACGTAAAATTTTGATAATAATTGTCTTCTTTATAATATGCTATTTTCTACTTTAAAAAAAACAACTCATGTGGTTCACAATGCAATGTTAAGCTGTAGCTACAAATACAATGAAATTGTCTTATTAGATCACATCATATATCATATAAGTGATTATAACCCTGATTTATATCGAATTGTTGTGCCAAGGTAAAAGAAAATTGAATATATTTATAATAAGAGGTCTATATAGATTTAAAAAAACTGCATCACTGTGCCCATTTGATACGATAACTTAGTTTAAGATCATCTAATACGCTTGATATCGCGCATTAAATAAGCAGTGATGCATTTTTTTTTAATTTACCCGTCAATTATTTATTGACAATCGTTACATCTATAGCCTACACTGTCACCCAACTATATTTTAAAGTCTTATGGAGATTACTTAAAGTGATACCATTTGACATTCACTATGTGTATTGATATTCAAAAGAAAATTCATCTGATATACGTAATAAAAGCTTTGTAGATTGTGGTAATACTGGTTTGTGAAATAGTCTAATTAGAAATAATGAGAGAAGACATAATGTACTCCCATAAGACCTCTTAACTGCTCATAATATTAGTGGACAGAGTATAATTTAAATTTTATAAAATTTTTTTTTTTAAATAAAAATCTGTTAATGTCAATTAATGAAATGATGACGTATAAATGAAATATTAAATCTTATATGGTACTATTTTGATGATATACACTGTAATTTAATACTTTAATAATTTAGATTATCTTTATATAGAAAATTGTGTATATTTATATTTATTTACAATTTTTATACTTTGTGTTAAGCTTTCTCTCTTATTTCAAAAAAGCAAAAAAAAAAAAACAGTCATGTCTCATGTGTGCTATATACGACGTATTCGTATGTGTATTACATGAATATAATATTATATTCTGAATAATTTGTTTTTTTTTTTTGTTTTTTTTTTTGTATTCAGCAAAATTCCATTTACATATACATATTTAATGCATACCGCATACACCCACAGAGGGATTTTATAATGACTTTTATATTAGCTGAATATGATTTCTCGAAATTTATTAATGAAAATATTTAAAAAAAAAAAAAAAAAAATATGTAATCAGGATTATTTTTATAAGGGATGCCTAATATGCCTATACATATATTATTGATGTTTATACTTATAGTATGTTCACACATACCTACTATTTATGCATGTATTTTGGATAATAAAAAATTTTCTACAAATTTTGGGGAGTATTCAGCTGATCAGCGTACAAAATACCACAGTAACTAATATCTGTATAAAGTGTTAAAGAAGAGGGGGGAAAAGCGGGGGGGGGGGTTGTTAGATACAGCCAAGAGGGAATAGACCCAAAAAAAGGATATTATGTACTCGTACGTATATAATGTCTGTTATACAGTCGATGGATCCATGGATACATTAATGTGTGTATGTGTGTGTGTGTTTGCAGCCACAAATAAAAATGGAAAATTGCATGTATTCCGGGAAAATATTTTATAATTTTGTATTTATGACAAAGGACATAACGTATTTGCAAAACACTATCCATACATATGTACATATTTATGTATAAGAAGGGAAGGGATATCTGATGTATTCGGAAATGTTTTAAATAAGTATATATGCTAAATGCCATTTAAAATTGGAAATTATATTCATTAATTTCATTTTGATATTAAAAAATATTTTAAATTGATACAAAAACAGACTGATGGCTTAGAGACAATGGACAGGACAGGGTTGTTGTCTATTATTCCTAGTACCATCAGATATTCCTTTATCAGATCATCTTAATTATTACTAGTTTTTTTTTTTTTTTGTTTATTTTTAATTTAAATTGTTCAAAGGAACTTGAGAATTGTGTTTTTGCCACATCATTATTCATTAGTTGTGTTTAACAACAATTTTTTACATCTTAGGCATCAATTATGAGAGTCTATTCCTAATCGACTTTATGTTACAATTCAGACTTTTTGATATTATGAAAATCTGTTTGAGTAAAAATTTTTCTATTCTGTAGACTTCAAAAGTCGTTGATATTTTTGTGATCGACTTTTAAACGAAAAATGACAACAAAAATTTTGAAAAAAAAATAAAAATTTTGACAACACAAATAAAAAAATGTTCATATAAAATGCAAGAAGTAAACAATCAAATTACCTAATTTTAGTACTCAAATTTTTTTGGTACTTCATGCATGTAAGTCGATTGATTTAACATTAATACTGCGACTCGTTTTGATCGACTTTTAAAAATCGATTCAATTGTTTATCGAATAGATTCTCATAATTGACGCCTTAAAAGTCGACTCTATTGAATAGAATCTCATAATTGATGCCTTAAAAGTCGACTCCATTGAATAGAATCTCATAATAGACCCCTTTTAGACTTTTATAAATATTCCTAGACCCAATTTAAACAAAATACAAAATTTTATTTATATTTAAAAATGATGTTAATAAAAATTGTTTAGAATTGAATATTATGTGACAAAAATTTTGGTATACGACATGCGGTATCTCTATTATCCTGTGTATGATTACCATTTAATATCTCTCTATCTGTATATTTAGTACACTTAAAAATGATGAAATTATCATGTAAATGAATTCACAATAGAGAATGAATTTAAATAAAAAAAAAAAAAAAAATGTTTTTAGCATTCTGTGAAATATTCTAATACACAATATAAAATGGTTTAAAAAGCATTCTACATGTAGTAAATGCTGTTAAGTAACATAATACCAGCTTAGATTATTGTAACAATACATTAGAGATCTGAATTAAAAATGTTTTTTATTTATTAATTTAACTCTGTATTTGCATTTTTATATCACAATGTTCGTTGTAAATTACATATTAGAATTTTTGTTTTGTTTTTTTTATATAACAATAGTAAACAATTTTTATATATTAAAACGTAAAAAGAAAAATGAAAATTAATATCAAATTACTGAATACTAAAATTTATGTACCATACAACTAAGCTATATATGTATAAAGTGATACAGTCGTGTAAGTAAGTAATTGGACACATAATAATGGGCCACAGAGATCGGCTACTAAAGTGCCCAAAAGAGAACGATATTTTTCCATTAGACATAACAAAATACATCTAAGAAGGGCTTAGAACCTTATTGGCTTTTGGATTCCAAGATTGCAGCTTTGATATCAAATGCAGAAGCAAATAGAGCAAAAAAAAAATAGCATTATTGACATTTTTAATTCTATTTACTCAGCTTTTCTTATAAATATCAGAGATTTTTTACTTTAGGGCCAATTTCTTCACTTCAAGTTATCTTGGAAGTTAAATGTATCTTGAAGATAAATCCGAAGATTTGATTTTCTTCACTTCTAGCTAAGAATAATCTTCAAGGTAAAGTTAACCGGTGATTGAGGTTCAGGAGATATCTTTAAGGTGATCAAGATATCTCGACTACAGCACGACACTCGATACTTGAGATAACTAATTTAAAAATTTTGGACGGGTGAAGAAGTGTGTTATTGCTGTTAATTACACATAAATTATTTTTAAATTACACATGAAGTTGATTTCATGTCATTTTTTTTAAGAGCTGTAGACAGTACTTCTATCTTGAAAACAGTTAATCCTCAAGTTAAATGAAAAAAACCAATCTAGAAGATATCTCCCGGGGTTAACTTTATCCTCAAGGATAGCTAACTAAAGGTATGAAGAAATCAGACCTTTAATCTTCTTCTTCTATAGCTCTACAGCCCTAAAAAGGGCTTTTGCCTCTAAAAGACAGCTCCTCAACCTTACTCTGTCTTCAGTCTTCTGTCCCCATTTCTTTATTCCCAATTTTTCTAGGTCTTTAATGCTTCGTAATAATAATAGAAGTCTAACAAGGGATTCAAACAAATGGTTACAAATTTTTAAACAATCTAGTCTTCTTAAGCAGCACATCTAAGTGATCGTATATGATAGAATTATGTATCACTGATAAAAATAGTAAGGATCTGACTCATACCGGAATATTAAGAAGAAATGAAGAAGGATAACATTTAATAATTTTCACAAAAATACAGCAAAGCTTATTTAAACTCAACAAATCCGTAGAATTTGTAAACATATTTGTAAAGTAACACACACACATTTATTGTTGTCTAATAAATTTTTTGATTGACTGTAAAATGTAATGTGACCAATGGCAACCATAAATGATATACAAATAAAATTCTAGACTAAAGTCTAAGGCTTTTAATAGATTTATTACAATATGCTCTGATGTAATAATATACACACATAATCTATGTATTATATAGTGTAGTAGTAGATTACATACATATGTAGTGTACTCTTAGGTCCAATTGTTTATTTATTTATTTTATTGTTATACAGTACAATTGTACACACACATGCACATTTTAATATATCAACCATTAATTTATGATAATGACTTTATAACAGCATAAATACTACATTACACATCATCATTAGAATACACATTATTAGAATTTTCTATTCTGTTTTTCTCGAGATTCATAAAAAAAAAAAAAAATATTAAAATTTTCTTTCTTTTGGCTTAAAATAGGAAAAACGTTTTTTTTGTTTTTTTTCTTTGTTATATGAAATTTTCATAGTTTTGAACTAGTATTACAGACCAGGTACATACACAGTTGTTAGAGAAGCTATGGCTCATCGTGGGCTGTATAGCTGAGGAAGAAGAACCAGATCATCCACCCTGTGTAAGTGAATCACCATTCTCTATTTTGTTAGAATTCTAATTTTCATTGATTCCATGCATGATGGTGAATTTTGTCTTCCTGATTGTATGACTCTAGTACATGACACAATGGTTATCTGAATAATTTTTTTTTTTTTTTTTATCTAATCTCCTATACTACAAGTATTCATGTATGTTTGCGGTCTTCCCTTTATTTGGATTACGATATAATTGAAATCCAATTTTGGATGCAGATAAAAAAAACTAATTATTAAACAGATATCATCACTATATACATCATAGTACAAAAGTATTTACTTAATAGGGTCAGCCAAGAGTACGTTCTAAAAACCACAAAGAACAGCCACAATTTAATGGGGTATTCCCAAAAACAAACTTAAATGACTTTGAAGATTCGTTTTTTATCTATAGAACAATTTTTTTTTTTTTTTCATTCTCGAAGGAAATGATTACACGAATTTTTTCAATCCCTTTTGAATATCCTTACAAAATAGTAAGGCAGAAAAAGGGGCTGCTTGAAGAAAGATTTCTAAATTAAAGAAATGAAAGGAAACTGTATCAATGCTGCATGTACATACAGCAAAAGTCAAATGCTATTGGGATATGTGTATTGATAACAATGATGACACAATGCGATGAGGGTTCAAAGGATCTAAGTATCTGAAAAATCTTTTAAAAATGATTTCAAGTCAAATTTATCAGAAAATTGAATTATGAATATAACAAAAAAAAAAAAATGTCTATATGCGTTATTGCGATTTAATGACGATGCGATGATAATGATTTCAATCATCATTCATCAAATGTGAATCGATGGCATATTTTTATTTATTTATTTTTTATTATTTTTTTTTTTTCTTAGAAATTTGTTTATGGAAAAAAGGATAATGAACATGAATCCCTTATTTATGTTATTATTTACAAAATCAATTTTCTTTCCTATATAACTAAAAGGATCTTTGAGGATATATGTTGACATTTTGAGGAAAAGGATGAAAATATAAATTTGTGATTTTCACACAATTATCAAAAAATACTTTCTTTTGGATACATTGAAATACCTGTAGGGATTACAAAGTCAAGAAAACATTTTTTTAAAGGGTTTTTTATCTTTTTGGTTGGGTTTTTTTGTGCTTTCTTGCCTTTGCCAGCATCTCTTATTTACTTGATATCGGCAATATAAGTCTCTAAGGTCTGATTTCTTCATACCTTTAATTAGCTATCCTTGAGGATAAAATTAACCCCGGAAGATATCTTCAGGATAGAAATACTGATAACGACCATAGCTACACGTAAACGGACTAGATTTGGACACTGGAATATACATGGAGACGTTCAATATTAACAGAAATGGATAAAACGGTAAAAGAACTACGAATAATGGCTCAGGACAGGTCAAAGTGGGCGAAATACATATGTTGAAATCCTATGCTTTTAAAGGAGTATGGAATAAATCTCAAGTATAAAGTGATGGTGCGCTGTAGTCAAGTTATCTCTATCCCCTTAAAGATATCTCCTGAACCTCAACCATCGGTTAACTTTATCTTGAAGATAAGACGTTGTAACTTTTATTTTTTTTGTTTTTTTTATTTTTATTTTTATTAAAGGAAGTGGCAAACAGTGAACTGTCACCCTTCCGCCCCCACCACGAACCGCCAGGGCCTTTTGGCGATAGACGTTGTAACTAGAAGTGAAGAAAAACAAATCTTCGGTTCATCTTCAAGATATCTCGAAGTGAAGAAATCCAACATTATTGAAATAAAAAAAGAAATTTTTCAATTTTCCAATTTAATCACGAAAATTTGACATAATCAATGTTCAATTTATGTTTTGAAATTTGTTTATTAAACTGTCATATCATTAGTTTGGTGTCTGAATTTAAAAGAGCCTTCCAGCAATGTGGATTCTCTTCTCTTCTCATTTTGTCCAATTTTTTTTTTTTGGTATTATGATAACACCTAATAGAAATGGAATTGAAAGGTGTTATCTCAAACCTGCAAAATTTCACATATAGGGAAAATTTATGTCTACATAAATATTGAATTACGTTAGTTACACATGGCTAATAAGGCATTAATATTCTGTTTTATATAGAGACAAATAAAATTTATTACCATAACAAGGCAAAATGTATCGTCCATGATGTTCGTTAATGTGCACATACTGATGCACAGGCACACATCAATAGATGGATGGATGATATATGAATTCTTATTGTTTAGTATGTTATTGTTTGTACGATGAGAGTACATGATTACGGCTAAATAGATGAGATTATCATATAATAATGTTTAAATGATAATATCTACATATATAGTACACCCCTACACAATATACTATACCACATTACACAGTATACATACATGCATGTATTCTTGTTAATATATTGAGGGTTCTGTAATAGTAGATTTATTGTACTATTGCTATTCTCGTCCTTTTTAAAGTATACACACAGGGTGTTCCATATAGAATAAAAATCAAATAGAATATTTTTATTTAAAATTCAAAAAAATTATCTATACTCTGTCCACTAATATTATGCACTTAAGGTCTTATGGGGGTACATATGTCTTCTTTCTTCTTTCATAATTTCTAATTAGACTGTTTCACAAGCCAGTGTAACCACAATCTACAAGGCTTTAACTATATATCAGATAATTTTCTTTTGGATATCAATACGTCATAGTGATGTAAAATGGTAACCACTTTAAGTAATCTCCATATAAGACCTGAAGTGGCATAATATTAAGTGGACAGAGTATAAGTAAAAAATTATCATTTTCAAATTTTAAACGTTATAATAATTTGATTTCGATTAAATATACATATTTTGTTGTAAAGGTTCAAATCTCAATTTTCTAATTGGTTCAACAAAGCAGTTCTAAAAGATATTGTTCATTATATTATGATGTGAATATTCAAAAATTTCAGAAACATTGGATTTCACGGTGGAGAAAGAAAGCTGCATACGAAGCCGTTGAATGCATAAATCGATTAACTCCATTTTATTTTTTTTTGAAAAATCTTAAATATAAGTGTCAAAAGCACTTGGTATAGTCATGACTTTCCTTTCTTGTAAAAGTGAATTTACACTGTTTGATTTGTCGAATATGATTTGATTTGATTTTTGTCGAAAATGCTATCAAATAGTGTGAAGTCATGTGGATATGTCCTATCTTACATATCAAGCCGTGTCAAATTTGACAATTTTAAATTAGAACTTGTTCTATTTCAGTTTGATTTGTCTTTGATATATAAACGTGAAATAAAATTCAATGTTTTGTTTGACAAATCAAATTGGCCTAAATTCTGGCTCATATATGGGACTATTGTTGTGTTTTTTTTTTGCTTCGTGATCTTTATTTTGGAACATCCTGTATATCTGACATTGTACACCTACAAACAGAAAAAAAAAACCCCGAAAAACGAAATTCAATGAAAAGCAAAAGTTTTCATATACGTACATTTCCTATATGTATATTTGGGTGGGAGGGGGGGTACGGGGGTTGGGTGTATTCGATATTTCCCAAACAATAAAAAAAAAACGAAAATTTTCCCTTTTTGTTTATTAGTTCGTGTTTTATCTATACACGAAATTTAAGTAGAAAATTCACTCTAAAATATCAAAGATAAGGGTATGATGATTATACGTTAGGTCTATCCATTATCGGGGTGTGTGTGTCCACTATATCACATTACCAAAAAAAAAAAAATTTTATAAATTTTTTGTTTTTTTGGTTTTTCAAATATTTTACACACTAAAGAATACACGCACACAGACTGATAATAAAAATTTTTTAAAAATTTAAAAATACACCGCGAACATACCCGTATTACCGCGCTGCGAGCAAATCACATCAATCACCAATTTACACGGTTTCAATTTTGTTTAAAAAAAAAAATTTTTTTTTTGTTTTGTTTTTTTTTTTTTTTGTTAAACTTGAAAATCTAATTTAACAGGATAAAATGAAACGAAAAAAAAAAAAAACAAAAAAATTCGTTTTCGCAGAAAATAATGTATACATAACCTTCTAATTCCTAATGGTGTAGTAGGAAGAGAAAATGAATACAAGAAGAAAAATTTTGTATCCATTAAAATCAAAAAGGAATCCGGGACACCTTTAGCAGCCGTTCATGTATGTATGTGTGATTGCCTATTTGCAGATATTTAGGGGTTTATTTGTTTTATATTTACATATATGGCCTTTATTCTCCTCTTTACATACAAAGGAAAGCTTACAAAATATGCATTCCTGCGCAACGCATACTTTCAGCCAACTTTATAAGCTTATATGTGTTGCTCCAACAACCTTCACTATAACATTTGTATATAGACAAGACGAAAGCATATCAATCAACATTGCTATACAGGGTATCCCAGAATCAAAGAACATTTAAAAAACAAAAAAACGATTTTTGTCTCATTAATTCCCTTGTTGTTTCATCTTGTTGAAATCTATCCATTTCCGAGATATTATCAGAAATTGAATATTTTCAAATACATAAAATACATCATTATATCATATTCGATGAACGATATCTTTTGAATTGCTCTCTATTGGAAAAATTAAAATTGAATTTTGAACCTTTACAAAAAAAATTGGTTTGATCAAGAAACTGATCACAGAAGTTATCATCAACACATTTAAATTTGAAAAAATGGCTATAATTGTTGAAGTTTTCATGAATAAGTCACAAGGTCCAGTAGGACTTTTAAATTGAGATTTGTGGGCAAATGTGGCAGCTGACTTCGAAAATCCGGTTTAGAGTCGGTGTTGGAGACAGAAAGCGTCTAACAGAAACGAATGGTGGAGGCTAGGGCCCTCAATGGGCTGTAGTACCATAAAAAATGAAGATTTTTCGAAAATGATTATTTTTTTTACTTTGAACTAATTTCAAAGAATTTTTTTTTTGTTCATGATTTTTTAGTTTATACGGGATACCCTGTAGACACGATTAAAGATTACCACTTCTGATTACCTTGCCATTTATGTATACCTGCAATGACTTATTATAGATTGTATTCACGTACGATGTGTATCTACACAAATTTGAATTTATAAAATATGAAACGTATAATGTTACTGCCTAATGTACTTATGTGCATTATAAGTCCATCAACATCTTCATCATCATCATCATCATAATGTGGTAATTTTTAGTTATCAAATTTCAAAAAAAAAAAAAAGAAAAAAAAAAGGTACCAATTATCCAAGAAAAGTGAAATTTGGATATGGATATGGGGATATTATGCGTGATCTAAGGATAATACTCGAACACGTACATATAAGGTACACATACAGATGCATATAATTGTTACTGACTTTTTGTATAAAGAGGATACCGTTTTTTTTTTTGTCCATAATTTTGTATTTAACCAATCAATCATGCAGGTAGTGTTGGTGTATACTCGCTCTCATAATGGGATACATCGTATCCTTGCATTATCCACCATTTGGCATTTATTATGGCAAAAGTGGTATAAATCAGATGATATGATCAGACTCCAGTGGCTAGGTCATGTGACCGTAGGTAACGATATATAACGAAGTACAAATGATGCTTTATACATACATATGTACCTCAGATGATGAAAGAAGACCTGGTAGGCCCAGAACGTCTAACACATCATCGTTATCTGACATCAAAATGATTCACTATAGCATAACCTTGCACATGATTCTTTGGAATCCGTTGATTTAACCCACGTATAAGAGAATATTTTAGAAATTAACTAGGCGGCTATCCTCGTTCCATTATGAGTCATATTAAAACATCAAAACATGCAATTCTAATGGAATTGGACGAACAATTGAATGTTGTATTTGGACTATAACGTAACCATTGGGCAATATCTCGAGCATCATCAGCTAACAATGATGATCAGGGCAATAATTTGACGAAAAAAATTTCTAAAACTGGACCATCTTGATCTCCACAATTAATTGCATCCAAATTCATCTGCTATGAAAAGTGAATCTATGAAAATTTGTCTTTTCCATCATGTCGTGTTGATCCTTTTAGATTCGTTTATTTTTTCATGACTGTGTCTGGGATACGAATTCGGGTATTCTGATAAAGTCAAAAATGTTATAATAAATACACAGAGTATCATTACATTTGGTTGTACTTTAGATATTCTACACCAAATTTAGATAATTTCAGTGTAAAATTTGATTTACATATAATGGTCACATTTTTTATCTGTCCACTGTTCAGTATACATACATGATGTACGTATAGTGAGCGTAAATATGTTTATGTGTATCTTTTAAGTACTATATATATGAATATGATACAAAACCGTGTGTTCAGTACATATATCTGTGTTTATATAAAATAAACAACCTGAAAGCTGTATATAGCCGCATAAATAAAGATATGGTCATCGTACACAGGTGATAAGAAATTTCCTATATACAAACTGTTTAATTTAAAATTTACAATTTTATCCGACATGCATATGTTCTGTTCTAACTGGCACATATCTATACTTTGGCATACTTCAAAATAAAGGGGGTGGATTAATCTCTCTGTTATAGCTACATACAATGCTACAGATATGTACGATGATGGTTCATATAGTCATCATAATCATAACCCATATACATATAAATATGTAATCGTACAGATATGTGTGTATATCCGCCCCATCATTGCAACCTTGGACTAAGATTATGTACAGATACTTTTAGACAAAAAAAAAAACACAAAAAATTTTTTTTTTCCATCTTTACTTTGTTGTTGTATTTTATCTAGTAGTCTTTATACCATAAATTATAGAATAATATAAAATGAATGACTTTATTACACATATGTATGAGAAGAATATACCATACGACCATTGAATATACATATCTTTAGATTTAAAACCATTTTAGAAATATTCTATAATTTATAGTACTGTATAAAAGGTGTATCGTAGTGTTATACTCTTACCCTCTTTAAAGGCTCAACCAAAATCAACATTAAAATACGTAACGTACTGTAACATAAAATGCGATAAATGTATAAATAGCAAATTAATGAATTTCTTCCGCAAGGAACTAGGAAAAGAGATAAACCAAAAACTACATTGAGACATACAATACAAAAATAAAACGGGCAAATCATTTAATCAACTTTGAGTTATCGCCGAAAATCGAACCCAGTGGGCAATCTCTACGTTGACAGCCTATGTTCCTAGAGGATATGGCATTTATTATTATTTTATTTTTATAGTAATAACCAAAAACACACGTCGATTCGTTAATTTTTCAATCAGTTTGAATTGACAATTTTACGTAACTTAAGGTGTGCCCGTAAGTATCGTACATTTTACGTGGTATTTAAATTTAAATGAAAGAACTGTCATTTTTACAAAAATTTGTTTACATTTTAACATACACATTTTTATTTTGGTTTACTTGACGTAAAAATGATATCCGTTAAGCACACATTTGCATTTTTGAATTTACCCTTGATTTTCGACTGCATTTATACATAGTTCACATCGAGAAGGAAAAAAAACAAGGACAAAAAGGACAAACCCCTGTAAAAAAACTTTTTGAAATATTAATTTGTAAGAGATGGCAAGAGAAAAATCGGAAAACCTTAGAAAAGAGACATACAGATATAATACAGGAAATACGCCAGAAAATCTAAAATGTACTCAACTGGAAAAGAACAAGCGAAGGATATAGGGAATAGGGATATATGGAAGAGTATTCTTCTGGAGGCCAATGCCTCACATGGGGTTGTCACGCTAAAGCTGATGTGATAATAAACATTGATTTGCGCTTTTTGGACGACATTATGATTCTCAGTGAAACACCCTGTTTATATACATATGTATACTCTGAGTAGGTATTTTAATTTTACAAAATATGTAACGGAATTAAGATCATATGGACCCATACAATTTTTTTTTTCACTGTAAATAAAATTCACTGATAACGTGATGTAATGCTGTTCACATTCTGTATGTAATTTGTATCTCTTCGCTGAAATGTAAGTAAAGTGAAGATGGATGATTAGAAGAGTACTTGATAACTGATATTTTTCCAATTTCTCTTATCATCGACGTCATCGTTATTATTGTCGTCAACGTTAAGTATAAAAAAAAAAAAAAAAAATTGAAAAAAAAAAATCATGAACATGGACCGGACCATCTAGTTTACAACAAAAAAAAAAAAAATTTTATCTTTTTTTTTAAAACGGAAATTTCATTCACAATAAAATTATATCCATTCACAATTTACAATTTTAATAACTGATTGTTGTTTTGTTGTGGTTGGAGCAATTCATATATTGATGCCTTTCTTATCAGTGTTGTTTTTTTTTTCGTTTTGAAAATTAATAAAAAACAATAAAAAAAAATTATTATTGTTGTCCACTTGTTTTGTGATAACTTTGGTTCTAGTTCTTTTCTATGTATGCGTAAAAACCTAACATGAATGAATATTATAGGAAAATCGAAACATTAAAAGTGAAAAAACGAATCTAATTTTCGAATTGAATTAAATAAAAACTCTAAATTTATTTTAATACAGTGATACTTCCAGTGATAGTTCATTCCAGAACATTCCACTGGCACAAATTAAAGGCCAGGGTCACTTTAATTTGTTAATTAAATGATAATGGCTATAATGAGTGAGGCATCAATTATGAGAGTCTATTGCTAATCGACTTTATTGCTCATCCTCTGCCTTTTAGCTAAAAGGATAACATACCTCATGTAGTCAATATTAGAAAGGTTGTCTGGATTTCTTCCGTCGGTAGCAATCCATCTCCATCTTTCTAAAGCTACACACTCTTTCAAGATGTGTGTCAAAGTCTCCTCTTCTTCGAGGCATAATCTACAATCTAGGTTTATATTTTCAAACCCTTATATTCTCTGTAGATGTGTTTTGAACGAGTAATGTCCTGTTATGAGTCCAACTACCCGTCTAATTACCCTCCTATCGCATTTAAGCAATAGGAGCGATATCGCTCTGTTTGGTTCTTTTATAAGCCTCCCAGAGTGTCTCATCCTCCCATGGGAAAACCAGTGCTGTTTATGCTGGCTTAGTATCCAGTCATTCGTCGTTCTCCTCAAGGAGTTTAAGGTAACACCTAAAGCAGGCTCTGGTCCCACCAGAGGTGTACTTGAGCCTCTTCTGGCTAATTCATCTGCAACCTCGTTGCCAGTAATTCCTTTATGCCCTGGCACCCACTTCAAACAATCAAGTTACTTGATTTAGTACAATAATTTTTTAGTACTACATGTATGTAAGTCGATTGATTTTTCATATAAATACCGTGACTTGTTTTGATCGACTTTTAAAAATCGATTCAAATTGTTTGTCGAATAGATACTGAAAAAATTCCGTACCAATCAAATTATTATGAAAATTAAAACAGGAAAATGTAATTCGCGCAACATTAAAACTTTGTTTTGACGAAACAATGTTAAACGGGGGATTTCATTGTATGTATGACTTGTTTTTTGTCTTATTCTTGTTTTACGAACAACCAAAATACGTGCCTTCGTTTTAATTTTTTTTTTTTTCAATTTTTTTTTATTTATTTTAATCAGAAAATTCCAAAAAAAAAAAAAATCCATTTATTTCAGATTCTTCATCAAAAAAAGGAAAATCTTAAAAGATTTCAGTTATAAAATTTAAAAAAAACAAAAACATCAGAGGAAACGGATAAAGAAAAGTTTTCCGTTTCGAATCAATACTCGTTTCTCGAATTTATAGTATCGATTCTCGAATTCTTGTTACTACAAAATATATTGCATAACTTTTGACATATCTGATCAGTTAAATTACTTCACTCCATCCATATAATTTTGAAAATTCAATTACCCAACCGCCCCTCCCCCCATCAACCATCAACAAATAGAAACTGTAATACACAGAAAATAGAAAAGAAATAAGAAAATACACAGAAGAAGGGAAGGTAAAAATAAAAACAAAAAATCTGTTTTTATTTGTCAAATTGTTCAATTAATTTCAATTGTCATTGAATAATAAAAAAAAAAAAAAAAAAAAAGTGTTTTCAATTGATTCTACTTTAAAATGAAAAGTTTTAAGTAGTAGACGAAGAGAAAATTTTCTCTCGAAATAAATTAAATTAGAAAAAAAGGGACAAATTTTTTAAAATCATTTAACAAAGACAAAAAACAGAAAAAAAAAACACAGATATCAATTAAACATATTTTAATTTAATTGCATTTAGAAGGAACCTTAAGGCCTAAAAGGACGACACTTGAGGAAATTCTTCAAGATATTGAAATTGATTTTGCTACTGAAATACTACATAAAGGAAAATGTAAATTTTTGTATTTTCATGCATATTGTTTTTTTTTTATATTTTTAATGGAATTTTTATGATTTTTCTTTTTATTAAAATCTATGTAAAATTGTAGTTAATTGCGATTTAAATTGTATTAAATAAACAGAAAAACAAAAACAAAAAAACAATGAATGATGATGATTTAAAGAAATGGCAATGCCAACAATTAGAAAAATGTCGAATTGAGAATGCAATTAATAGTCTAATTGATACATGGGGTTCAATACAAGGTGTTGAATTTGCACCATTAAATAGTGTATTACGTTTAGATGATCATCAGAATTCATCGAATAGAAGATTAGAAGAATCAGCAATATTAATGGCAATAAATGCACATGGTTTACATCAGCAACGTCAGCGACAACATTCAACAACAAGATCATCACATACAGTTATGATTAGTGATGATGATAGTAGCAGTAGCAGTGGCAGTAATAGTATCATTCAACGTTCATTATGTTGTAATAGATTTACATTTAATTCATTAATTCCAAATAATAATAATAATAATAATCGTAATCATTGTAATGTGAACAGTAATAACAGCAACAACAGCAACAATAATGATAATCGTAATGATGGTGATGGTGATGATGATGATGATGATGATAAAATGATTGAAAATAATGTTAATAATGAAATGTCAGATTTAATGGAAACAGCTGTATCAGTTGCAATACAAAAGCAAGGTTTAGGTATCTTAGAAACGAACAGATAATATACCTAATTGATGATGATAATTGATGATTTTTGGTATATACAAATAACGTTAAATGCAAACTAAATGAAAATTTAAAATGTGATTAAAACAAATTATAATAATAATGAATCTCTTAATTGTTTTCAATATGATTCAAGATAATTTTCAAACAAAGATAACAATTCAAAGTTTTTTAACACATTGACTGTCATGTACGTGTGTACGTACATATTTAGTTACTTCTAATCCAAGGATTACTATCCTACATAGACATTGTTCTACAAAAAGTTAAATAACATCTGTATCTTAGATGAGCATTTTTGGCTTTTTTTTTTGGAAAAGAGATAAGCTTCGATTATACGTGATCATCATGGCAATTAAATATTATCGGTAAGCAAGATATCTTGAATTATTATTGTTTAAAAAAAAAAACATACATAAATGCATATAGAATATGCGAAAAAAAATATTCCATAATGAATAAAATTTACTATTAAATAAAAATAATTTTTTTTTTTGCATTTAAAACATTTTTATGCTCACACATGCATCAATTGGCAAATATATATAATGTCATTTTAAAAATCACACACAACTATAAATTATTGACATCATTTTATATTATTTTGAATCATCATGAAGAGATAAAAAAAAATGTTTAATAACACAATTATTGATGCACATAAGAAGAGCGAGCATAAAAAAATGTGTTACGTGTAATGAATACTCCTTCCTAATTATATGTAATATTGAATATCATCGTATTGTATTAAATTAAAATTAAAATTAAATTTTATGTGTAATAATGTACCTATAATCAGAATCTAATTATATATAATGAAATAAAAATTTATCTAATATGAAAAGAACAAAAAAAAAAAAAAACTAAATTTTTAACAAACAAAACAAAAGACAAAAAAAGGATACGATTTAAAAATTCAGTACCGCAAATTCATTTGATGCGATAGAGAAGACCTGTGTATTCATTTCACCCCCAAGATAGGGGTGATTTGTACTTGATTATGAGCCATCAAATAAAATTTTATATTACGTTATGTGCTCTAAGAGAGCTCTCATTAGATAGCTAATTTGATGCATGTAATTTTCCCTTTTCACATGCAACATTCTCACTCATTTATGATTCGCTTGTTTTTACATTTTACACAATTTAAATGGTTTCCTAATAGAAATTTTATTTTATTTTTTATATATATTGAATCATTTAATTTTATAATTTTTTATTTTATTTTATTTTTTTTTTTAATTTTGAAAATTGTACAATTTTTTTTATTTTTATTTTTTGAGCTTATAGCAACAATGGTTAATAATTTTGTTTTATAAATAAATATATTGAATTAACAAAGAGGTAAATAAAGAAAAATAAAAAATAATAAAAAAGATTATTACGCGTTTCCATGTTCAATGATTTGAAGACATTTTTTGTTGTTTTTTTTGTAAGCAATCGATATGTCCTAATCTGATAGTTTATGTGGACCTTTTTCAGTCCCTAACTCTTGACTATTGACACACTCAGCTTAAATAGATAAAATTTAATATTTTAAAAAATCTACATAAATTTATGTTATATCTTTGAATCATTGAAAAGAGAGATATTATTCCAGAATTGTCAATTTATTTTTTGTGATTTTAAGACCAACCCCGATCGTTCTGTTTTTTTTTTAAATGTCTGTATTTACAAATTGAAAAAATCATTTAACTGGCGTTATTGGAATAGAGATTAGATATATAATATTGATAAATATGATGACATAAAAATTCATTACTGTTTATTTAATGTGATATCCAAACGTATTAAAAATCTTAAGCTATGTAAATGTTGCATCAAATAAACAATGATGCATTTTCGAAAACACAGAATTGTTATTTATGACTTTGGAAAAATTACATGGTAAATACATTTTCAACAATTTTACTTTTTCTTTATGTATCGAGCTCAGTTCTAAGGCTTCCAAAAAAACATAAAAAAATTCGTTTAAAAATCACAAAAACGATCAATTCTGAAACATTTCAAAATTCTCAATAGTGTATGATCATAAATAAAAAAGAAATAAAAAATAGAAAGAAAATAATTGAAAATTAAATAAAAAAAAAAAGAAAAGGCTTAAATATCAATAAAATAATAATAATAATAAAATTAATTAAATAATTGATTATTGCTAATAATAATAATAATAATAATAATTAACCAGTAAAATTAGTAGTACATGCTAACGATAATTATTCATTTAAATTTTCTTCTTCTGTCGTTATTTTTACAAAATGTGAAAATAGCTTTATATAAGCTATAATTCATGAAATTCTTGTTTGTTTTGTTTTTTGTTGTTTTTTTTTTTGAAATCTTACAATTTACTTATAAACTTTCCCTTTTAATACAATTTTCACTCAGGAGAATTTAAATATTTCCTCTTAATCCTATTTAATTTTTTACATTTTATTTTTCTGATTTTTTTGTTTAACAAAAAAATTTCTTTTTTTTTTTTTTTTTAAATATTACAAATAAAAAAAAAAGGCTAGTTCTCATTATTGTTCTCATTATTTATTTATAACAGAGACACAGAGAGAAAGAAATAATTACAAGATTTAAAATAGAAATGAATAAAAAAAAATGTAGGTAATTTCATTCATTTTCTTTTTTCTTTTCTTTTAAATTAAAAAATAAAAATTAAATATTTCTACTGATTAAATATTTTTTGTTTTTGTTGTTTTTTTGTTCTCTCTACATTTTTCTTTATAATTTTTTGTTTTGTTTCTCAATTACATGAATGAAATGAAATGAATTTCCCTATATACAATTAGGGATATTATTGTTATAATGTTTTTTTTTCATATTTACATAATTTACACAATAATTAATTATTTATATTATTTTTTTTTTTATAGAGGCACTATTGTGGCATTAGCTCTTCTTTGTCTAGCTCCACGACCAGTTAATAAATATGATAAATCTAATGGTGGTGATAATGTTATTGACGATGATGATGATGATGATGATGTTGTTGTTGTTGTTGATGATGATGATGATATTTGTGTACTGTCAATTTGTTTTAAACGTAAATTTTTTAATATATTCTCTAAACGTGAACGTTTTTCATTAATTGTCTGTTAAAAAGAGAAGAAAAAAATTTTTTTTTTTATTTGAAATCATTCAAAATGTTTTCAAAATGCATTGATTGAATACTGTACCTTAGGTGGAGGAGGCATCAATTGAATAACTGGACCAGCCGTCGTTTTTCTTTCTTTTTGATGATGTTGTTGCTGCTGTGACTGTTGTGATTGTTGTTGTTGTTGAGTTGTTGCAGATGTTTCATTTGTTTTACGCTTTTTAATTTTCAATAATGCAGGATCAACATCATGTGGCTATAATAAAAAAATGAATAAAAAAATGTTTATAAGTAATTTTCATTTTTACAACATTACAAACTTACCGCATACGTTCGTGTTACATGTAATTTATCTTTAAATCGTCTAAATGCATAATTTTTAACGCATATCGGATATGATTGCTTATTTTTAGCAAATAAACGTGCAGTTTTATTAACACGTAACTCACATATATACACATGATCCTCTGATGTACAATCAATTGGACGTCCTAAACAAAATGTTTTACGATCTAATACCCAACATCTGGCTATAACCAATTCAATTGGTATAACTTCATATAATGGTACACGTACAACTTCATTATCATAAAATTTACGTGATGGCTCATGAAATGTCTCATGTGGCCTTAAATAATGATGACCAAATATGTAACGTTTACCATCATTATCTTTCCATAGCCGTTCCACACGAAATATATCACATTCTGAATAATCAATTTTTCCAATCGTTTCATACGTATGCTTTTTAGTTTCTAATACATTGCCATCATCATCTTTAATTGGAATATCACGTAAAACATAAACTGTATCACCTTGACGAATTTGTAAATCACCACGTAACAATGATAAATAATATCGATAATTCTCTTCAGTATATTCATCTAATGGGATCTCTAAATCAACTTTCCTCGGTTCACATCGTTCACACAAATAATCATTATCATCATTTACATTCGCTTTTGTACATTCTGTATGCTGCCATACCAGACATTTTGAACATTGTATCATTAGGCCTTCATCTTTGAATAAACCACAAATACATCGTATTACATCCTCGTGTGTATTATAAACGCCAGTACCACCGCCACCAGCCGTAATCCGAAATGATTTTGATGATTTTTCACCAATTAATTCAACTAATTTCCCATAAAGTTCTTTCTTCTTTTCAGTGTATTCTTTTGAGAGTCTTTTAACAATTAAAGTTTCCTCAGCACCAGGCTCAAAATAATTAATAGCATTCGCAAATACTGAATTAACATCTTCATCGAATGCTTCTGGCGTTTTATAATGGCCCTTTTCAACATTCCCTTGAACTGTAGAGAAATCAATTGATTTCGTAAAGCTACGATGATGATCTTGTGATGATGATGATGATGATGATGATGATTGTTTCTTTTTCGAAGCAGCCGTTAATTTTGTGGTTAATGGTTTATCTTCGTCGTCTACAAAAAGAGAGAAAGAGAGAGAGAGACAGCAAACAATAAAATATGAAACAGAAAGAAAGAAAAAAAAAATGATGATAAATCTTTAATTTTACCTTTAACAGATTCTAATGCTATGCAAATTTCACGAAATATTGCTGCCAATTTAGCCATTTTTTCAACTTCTGGATCGGTAACTGCTTGTGTTAATACTCTTGTTTGCATTGTATTTCTTGGCACACGTAATAAAGCTGAAATTTGGGCAGCCAATGATGATGGGGTCGATGGTCGACTTGATGATGATGATGTTCCATTATTATTTGCTGTACCATTACCAGCAGCTGTTGTAGATGATTTTGCTAAAGATTTCATTTTTAATCGACGCACCTATACATACAAAAAATGAAATTGAAAATAATATCACGCACATACTACTTTTGTTATGCATCTCATATCAACTTACCTTTTCTAAATTTCTCATTAAGAAACAATTTTTTGATTTTATAATTTTCTTTTCTCTATCAGATGGTTGCTGTAAATTTGTGGTAACAAAATCTTTTGATTGTATTCTACCAGAATTTTTTCTAGCCTGCCGTTTTCTTGATCTTGAATGGGCATTAGATGGTATATTTTCAGTTATCTAAAAATATAAAAAAATGAAAAATATTTGATTTGTTTTTAAAACAATCAAAAAACCAAAAAAAAAGGTCAAATTATATATTTTGTATGAAATCTATTTACCTTTTGTTCGAATGGTTTAACTCTTTGTGATTTACCACCGATAACACCACGACACTGTGGTGTTTCACAACGACACAATTGACCCTCAGATGGATTGAATAATGAGAAATTATAATCGTATGTTAATTCCTCATGTGGATTAATATCACGTAAAGCGAATAGTGCCATCCTAGATAAACCATTTACTGACCATTTTTGCATTTCACAATTTGGTGAACATGAATGATTTACAAAACGTCCATCACTACCCATACGATGGCCATCAATTACTAAGCCACCATCTAAATGTAAACAATAATGATGGGTATCATTTGCATATAATGTTGCCATTCTTTCTTTAAATTCCTTTTCGGTAACAACTTCACCAACATATTCCAAAATGTATGTACCCTTCCGAATTGGTAATGTTGTCTTTACACCCCATCCCTTATTTTGTGTCATAAAACGTTCAACACCTGGTGATATTTCATGTTTTTGAATTTTTTGATTTGTACATTTATCACCGCATGGACAATTAGCTGGTGAACATTCAGCGTATACCATTCGATTTAAACAATCATCACCACAACCAGATTCTGGCTTACAAATGCATTGCTGACGATCGAATACCAAATTTGGTCGTACATCATTGTAAACATTCGTTCGAATTTTCTTATAATTCCAACTTGGTACCATCGCTTTAGTGGGCAATTTTGAATTTTTATATGCCCACCAAATATCGTATGGCAAAAGGAAATCTTGTATTGTTCGTCTAAAGAATTTCTCACAATACGGTGGCGGCGGTAATAATGATGGTTGTAAAGGCTGTACCAAAGACGAAGAATTTTCACTACCATTAGTCTCTGATGTTGTGTTTTCCTTTTCTGCTGCTGCTGCTGCCGCCGCCGCTGCTGCTGACATCTTGTTTGCTCCATTTCCAAGATTCTTTTTAGTTCTAACCGATTTGTAGGTATCAGAGAAGAGTCCAGCCGTTAGATACAATTTCTTCCATTTCGTTGTCCTTTTTGTTGTCTTCACCGTTGAATCACTTTCATCGATGACAGTTTCATCAGTTGAATCGGTAATCACATCATTAACTTCTAACGGTGGTAACGGCTCCTGTTCAAGTTCTTCAGGAAGATGTGATGCGGACATGGCAGCAATGTCAACTGATACTGCTGCCGTTTTTTGAGATTCATTCAATTCGATTTTGTTGTTGTTAGTAGTCGTCGTAGTTGTTGTTGTTGACTTTTTGTTTGTGAAATTTTGATTTTTCTTATTTTCTTCTCCAACCACTATTGATGCCGCTGTGACTGCTGTTTTACTGCTGTTATTTTTGGGTGCCATCAATGATTTTTGAATCTCTTTCTTGACCTTTTTATTTTTTACTTTTTCATCAGCCTCTGTTTTAGATGCAACAATTTCCGTTTGTTTTGTCGTCGTCGTCGTCGTCGTCTTTGAATTTTTGTTCTTTGCTGTTGTTGCTTTTGCCTTATTCGTCGCATTTGCCTTATTTTCTACATTATTAACTGTCGCCGTCGTCAGTCTTTTTGATTTGTTTTTTTCCACAACAGTCAGATGTGATGTATCTGCTGTCTTAGATCCCACATTATTAATTTTATTGTTCACTTTTGTTGTTGTCATCTGTTTATTGTTATTTGTTGTTGTTTTTGGCACCGTATTTATTTCTTTATTTTTTGCAGTTAACGTTTTTGTTGTCTTTGTTGTACTTCCACGTAAACTGGTTCGTTTATCCTTTGATGTAGTCCTCCTTCTTTTCTGTGGTTTTTCTATTTCCATTTTCATTTCATTTGATTTCTTTTGAACAACAGCAGCAATTGCATTGTTAACTGCACGATGATTTGGTGAACCTCGTCGATTGTTTTTCAATAATTTATCAATTGATTTGGCAGAATTTTGTTCAACGGATTTTGTTTGTTGTGTTGGTGAGGGAGTAGTCACCACATTATCTCGTTTTTTTAGTGGATCTTGTAAACGATCTAAACTAACAACTGATAATCTTGGTTGCTTACTGTTACGCTCCAGGAATGTATCACTAGTTTCTCCATCATGTGGTACACGATCGCATAGTTTCTCTTGTTCTGGCTCAGATATTTTTGCGAGATTTTCACAATTCTCTGGAGTCATCGCCAACGGTTGTTGTTGTTGATCACCACCAATATCGGCAGTATCTGTGACATTTGTTGGCGGTGGTGGTGGTGGTGGTGGTGCAATTTTTCGTTTCTTTCTCTTTAATGATGGGAAACCAGTACGATTAATTGGTTTCTTACGTTTACGTTTTAATAGTAGATTTACGGTTGTTGTTTTATTAAGCAAAGTCTCTACCACTCCCTTACCGCTACCATATTCTGGTTTTGTTGCCTCAGTTTTTCCAGATGTGGCTGGTAATACCTTATCTAGATCCATTAAATCGGAAACATTCGGAGATTCTACTTCAGATTTTGTTGTTATGATACCATCTGTAACTAATTTGACTAGAGGAATTTGAATTTCTAATTCTACAGTTGGCTCAAATACTCCAGGTGGGGGATGACATGATGTTGTTGTTGTTGTTGTTGTTAATGATGCTGAATTAATTGAAGTAGATTTCAACGAGGAGGCGACTGAAATTGTTGTTGTCGTATCTTTTGTGTTTGCAACTGTTTGATTAGCATTGTTGGCATTTTGAATTTTTGACAATAGACCTTCCAGTCGATTTTTCTTTTTTGTTAGAGTGTCACCTTTTGCATGATGATGACTCTGAGATTTTTGTGATTGTGTTACAGTATCACCAGTTTCATTCGTTTTAGTTGCTGCATGACCTTTTGCATCACTAAGTGATGCAGCGGTAGCAGATTGACTAGATTTACTGCCAGTTGAACTGTCCTCATTACTAGAATTTGTTGTCTCTAAGAGATGACGTTTTTTCGGTGTAACAACAGCAGCTGTCTTTGATCCACCACTTGATTTTCCACTACCAGCATTTGAATTTCTTGTTGATGATTTACCTCCACCACCTGCACCCCCTCCATCACCTGTACCACTACCAGAATCTTTTTCTTTGTTCTTAGCATCTGAATTATTGCTATTTTTACCTTCTAAAGATTTTTCTCCTGGTGTTAGCAGGTAATGACGTTTTTTAAGTGGAAGCTTATGATCATCTGGACTTGCATGCGCCGCTTTTTTATGTCGACGCTTTAATGTTGTCGTCGATGTATGATGCTGATGAAGGTGATGATGTTCAATGGTGTCATTTTGTTTCTTTTTCTTCTGCGATCTTTTATTTTGGCCCTTAGAACTACTCGTTTTATCTTTTTCAGTTTTCTCTCTGCCATCTTTACCACAGCCAGAACTTTTATCACCCGTAATTTTACATAAAGCTGGGAATGAATTTATTAAAATATCAATTTCGGTATTCAATTTTGAATCAACAATGAATCCATTACGACTTTGTAAACGATAACGCATTCGTTTTCTTCGTCTCCTTTTGCTATCATGCCTGCTACCTGCTGAAAAACTGCTACATCGACTGACAGCTGATGATCGTCTTGAGCGTATCCGTTTCGAAAATTTTTCAAATTCTTTTGTAAATGGTATACGTGTTGATGATGATACACTTTCACCACCACCACCACCACCACCACCAATACTACCAAATATTCCACCACCTAGGAATTCATTTCCATCTAAGCCGCCAGCATTTTGTTGTCTTCTCAGTGATGGTAAATCAGCGAAATTCGTTATAAGAAGTCTGCTACTACTACCTCGACCGAAATATTCACCAGTCGTTACAAAACGATTTATTTCACCGTATAATTTCGATTGCTCTTTAGATAATGAAGTTTTACAAATCGATTCCCTGCTACTTTCTTCGCTACTTTGTCCTAAACTTAGTCCAGCTAATTGCAATATGTCCTGTTCATTGACATTTCCTTTTTTCACTCCAGCATGATGCGATGATACTGATGATCGTCTTCTGCGTGATAGCTTTTTACTACGTGATGATCGACTGTAATCGCAACTTTTTGCTCGACTAACACAACTTCTCATACTGCTACGACTTTTACCACTAACATCACTTTTATAACCTGAATAATTTCTAGTTCCCACTGAACCGTAATCACTAACATATCCACTACGAGCAGCTAGAATTTTACTACATACCGTCATTGAATTGCCGCCACCACCACCACCACCACTGCCACTTCCTCCCGCTCCTCCTCCTCCTCCTCCATCACTTTTGTAACCTGTTAAACTAGGACGACGAAATTTCATATTTACATCAATTTTCTTCCACAATGGATCAATGTTATTCGCTGTTCTGTTATCATCTGTTATGTCTGCCTCTTTACTAATTTTTTGGTTTTTTGTACTTTGTTTTGAGGGCGTTTTCTTTCTTTCTCCCCGCTGTGGATACAACACACGTTCAGTTGCTGCATACATTCTTCTATCTAAATTTTCTATACTCAGTTTATGCTGCTGTTGTTGTTTCATAGTGGTGGTGGTGGTGGTGGACGGAACACTTTCGTGTTTTGTCACTGTTGCTGTCGTTGTCATTGTCGTCATCGTTTGATTACGATTTCCTATAACAATCGATTTATTTGTATTTGCTAATCCGTTATTACCATGATAATGATGATGATGATGATGATGGTGATTTTTTGGTGACGGTGATAGACTTTGTGTTATCGACGTTATACCAGAATCTGCTGATTCATTCACAACATTCTCGATTAATGAATTCTTTTTTGGTCGACCTCGTCTTTTACGTGTTAAACATTTTGAATTTTCACCATGTGCAATATTCATAATGTCATTATTATTCGATGAGGAATTAGTTTTCTTATTTATCTGTTGCTGATGTTGATGCAGCTTCTGTTGCTGTTGATTATGATTGAGTAACTGTTGTTGATGTTGCTGTTGTTGTTGTTGTTGTTGCTGTTGTTGTTTTTCATCAATTTCTGTTGAATTCTCAAGCATTTGTGTTGTTTTAACCATAAAATCACGTAACAGTGTTGATGTATATTGCTTTGGTTCAGCCGATGATGGGTTCTCTGAATCTGAACAACTTTCAACGCATTTTATTGCAGCACTAACTAAAGCTGGTAATTCTGTATCACTTGATGATAGACAGCTACCACCACCAGGTAGTACTTCTGTAGCTTCTGATGGTGATGCTGTTGATTCTATTGTTCCTATAACAGTTGATGTTGTTGTCACTGATGATACTGTCGTTACTGTAGTTGTTGTTGATGCTGTTGCTGTAGTCGATGTTTCTAAAATATTCGAATTACCCCGCTGTTGTTGTTGTTGTTGTTGTTGTTGATGTGCAGTAATTTTTATAGAGCTAAAGTTTTTCACTTTATTATTTGTTTGTTTTGTTGTAGCAACAATTTTTTTAGTATCAAAATCTGAATCTGTTGATGCACTATTACATTTCACTTCATGGATAATTTCTGAATTAACCTAAAAATAGGAACACAAATCAAGATAAATAATAAATTTAAAAAAAATTGTAAAAAAAAAATGTAAAAAATAAAACTCACCCTTTTCCGTTTAATTCGTAATTTTTTTGGTTTATCATTTTTACCTAAAATTTCTGTTGTACTACATTCACTTTCACTACGACTACAAACTGAACAACAAGAACTACTTGATGCTGCTAATGCATTTGATAATTTACGTTTATTATTACTACGATGATGATGTTGCTGTTGACGTTGCTGCTGTTGTTTACCAACATTATTATCATTTAAATTTTGATAATTATTCATTTTATCTATAATATTATTACTACTACTATTATTATTATTATTACATACATTATTATTATTTGATGATAATTTTTTTTTATTATTTTTATTATCATTATCATCATTATTTGTTGTCCTATGTATGGCTGATATTTTCATACGTAAACCTACCGTATCAGATCTAAAAAGGAAAAATTAAAAAAAAAAAAAAAAAAAACAGGAGTAAATAAAGTAAATGATTAGTTAACTATCTAAAAAAAAAAATAAAAAAAAAAAATATATGCAAGTAACTTTTGAATGAATTAACAATTTTGATTAACTTACTGTGATACACTAAATTGTGGTATTTTACGTTTTTGTTTTTGTGTAATTTTTGAATCGGAACTAGAATCATCTGAAAATGTATCACTATCCTCATCCTCATCTGAACTATTATTATTGTCAGCCGATTTTGTTGATGAATTAACAACAGTAACAGCATTTTTTTTATTATTAATTTTCATTTTTTTATTATTTTCTTTAACTGAAAAAAAAATAAAAAAAATTAGCTATATAATAATATAAAATAAAATTAAGCCAATAGTAGAATTAATGAGAGATATTATAGATATGAACATTATTGATAATATTAAGAGGAGGATTCATCTATTATTTCATTACAAATTCAAATTCAGTGAATTTAATGAGACTTAGGTATGAGAACCATTTATTTTCATAACAGTAGAGATCAATTATTTAAAATTTTAAAATATTTTAAATGTTACAGTTTGCACTAGGGAAATATTGATCACTGTAAAATGTGGAATTTTTAAACTTTTAGTCAAAAAACAAAACAAAAAAACAAATTTTTTTAATATTAAAAGACATTATTGCAAATTATTTTGAATTCTAATTTAGAAAATATTAAGACTTGGTTTTTTACATTCAAAATTAAATTATTTAAAAAAAAAATAATTGAATGATAGTGTTTTAAAAATTGTCACTCTATTATATCATTGTACAATGCCCATTTCTGTTGTTTTTTTTTTTTTTTTTTTAATACACATAGGTACACATATTATGTGACATTAAATGTATGCAATTAACAAAATAAGAAAAAAAAAAAAAAAAAAACAAAAATTGTGTAAGGTGAATAACATTAAAATTAATGTATTTTACACGTTTTACACATTATTTTGTTCATTTAACGTTTTCTTTCTGTTTTGAGTCAAGACAAAAAAAAATGAAAAAAATAAAAATTTACATAAGAATGTACAAAATCATCACAATTTTAAAATATTTACAACACCAACAAACATAAAAAAAAAACAACCACTAAATCGACAACAACAATACAATCAGCAAAATATAAGAATAAGACGCACACAATCTATATAGGTACATATTATCTAGATTTTTATAACAATGACATTTGTTGACTCTTCTAATTAGGAGGTAATGATGGGTAAATTTCAAAAATGCATCACTGTCTATTTAATGCCAATACCCAGCGTATTATGATCTCAAACTGAATATCGCATTAAATAGGTAATAGATGCATTTTTGAATTTAACCGATATTAATGTTGGTACATGATGTAAAGATTATATTTATGTAGATAGATACATATGATGATGACCAAGAATGCTTGATGCCAATGTCAAAATTTTCTCTTTTCATCCCTTTTATTTGCCTTTTAAGTTAAGTAAAAGTGATTTAGGCAAAACAAAAAAAAAAAAAAAAAAACATAAAAATATATTTTGTTAATTTTCTCAATGTTGTAACCCTATTGTACTTGTGGTGTTATAGCTTTTTATTGAGTTCTCCTTTTCTATTAACAAAAGAATCATATTTTATCGTGTAAGCAATTTTCATTCGTTTGTAATTTCCTTTTTCAAATACTAGAAAATATTCTGTAAATCTAAAAACAAACAAACAAATATATGCAGATATTAATATACGTACATGAAAAAGTGTTTGGTCACCTATTTAATATTTTCTTATTGCTGCTTTTGTTGGTTCTATTTTTTTTTTGGTTTTATGATTGTTGTGGTTTGGAAGACTTTCTAATTTTATGTAAATTTCAAAAATTCCCTCTAATCTCTCATTTGATTAGCAGCACCTATTTTTTTTTTTTTTTTTATTTATTTATTTTTATTAAATCAAATGAATGAATATTTTTCACCATCACCTTTCACATTTTTTTAAAAAAAAAAAATAAAACAAAATTAAGAAATAAAAAAATTAATGTGTGTAGATTGTGCCCTTCTTTTTGTATGTATTAAGAAAACAATAAAAATGTTTACCAAAAAAAAAAAAAAAATAGAAAAAAAATAGAAAAAATTAGAAATGAATATTTCGAGTGTCCTTTATTTATTTTTTATTGTTATTTAGAAAAATATGTGATAAAATTAATGTACAAACAGTTTATTTATATACACATTTTATTTCCCTTTGTAAATATTATGTTATAGAATTTTTTTGCTACTGAAATGACTGATTATTTTTGCCTTCCACTTCCAATCCCAATTTTATTTAGCTAAACTGGATGTACTTTTTACTCCAATTCCAAATAAGAAAAAAAAAAAAAAAAAAGAATTTTACATATGTACATGCAAAATGGCGCCGTTTATTTAAAGTTTTTTTCTTGTTGTTTTTTACACACAAAATTTTTGTACTCGATTGACGATTCTCGTTTTTGAAATTGGGTCTGCTGCTCTGCTGTACGTTTTTTTTTTTTGTTTTTTTTTTTCTGTTTTCTGTTTCTCACATTATCGCGTAATTATCACAGTTTTACGATTATCAATTTAATAAAATCACAATTTAACATTTTTTTTGAAATTTACTTCAATAATTTGTAAAAACTTCAATTTTCAATCCAAAGAGATCCAAGAGATGAAAAATTAATGTACAAAAAAAAAAAAAAAAAAAATTACTGTGAAATACAATCCATATAAAATCCATGAACGAACATGTCACACACATCTGCATTTACATATCAAAAAAAAAAAAATATATGAATTGATCTATTCCCATGCAATTGTATTTGTGTGTACAATATATTACGTGCAATTTATTTTATTTTTTTTTTTTCAAAAAAAAATTTCACTTTTTTTTACATATTTTATATTTTTATCATTATTCACTGTTTATTTATTATTTTATTTCATTTTATTTATATTATCACTGATTTCATATTATATTGTACACCATGCATTTATTAATATATGCAATTGTCAAAATACAAATTTGAAATTTCCTATTTATAACTTGTCTAAACTTGTCTTGTATTGTATAACACTTATGGCTGATGCATTTGCATTTGATCGTCGTTAACTGTCAATTGTGTATGTGTGTGGATTGTGTTTTTTTTTTTGTTTTTTGTTTTTCTTCATATAATATAGATAGAAAAATTTCAATTTTCAAAAATACAAAAATTTATTTGAAATTCAATCAATCGACGAAATTTGGAACTGAAATGAATGGTGATTGGTGAACAAGATCAAAAAATAAACAAAAAAAAAACAAAAAAACCAAATACACTCAAAATGTCAAAATGTATTGGAATGAAATGAGAAAAGGTAACACAACAACAACAACAACAAAAAATTCCCTCTAAAATAAAATATTTTTTTTTAACCTATTTTTGCATCACAATAACCATAACAAAAATTCCAGATGGCTCTTGATGATTCAAAATTTCGAAATTACCAAATAACAGAGGAGCACAATGGAAATTCAACAGCAAAAGTTACAGTTTCATTATGTATCCTTAAATTTCAATTGAAATTCAAATGAATTTTAGAACAACAACAAAATTTATTGTACCGCCAAAGTCAATGTATCATGGTAATGAAAAATTAAAAAATGATAATTTAACGATAACGATAACTACAATTTTGTTGTTATTGATTTCAATTGAGTAATTTCGATTACGACAATACTTTACACTAAAGAAGTCTATTTGGTGATTTTAAGTTTAGGGATTTTGAATTTGGGATTATATAGCCAACCCACTAATTAGTCTAATTCTTTATTACGGGGCAGGGGGCTAGGTCAGGGCCAAAAGTTGGTTTTTTAATTTTCATAGTAAATTTACTTGCCCAAAATGGAAAACAAAAATTTCGGTTAATGTTCACACATCCCCCCTCTGACACCGTGTGTTTTATTATCAACACATTCACTAAAACCTTTTTTTTAATGTGAAGCGAATTCAAATTTCACATTCTCAAATACATAGGTCATGGGCAAATAGGTCTGGTAATACCGAACAGTTGTGCTTCAATATTCAACAATTCCACATTTCTACATTTCATTTCCATTTGATTTTTGTTTTTTTGTTTTTTTTTTAGCCGCTATCAATTGATATTTGACAGTTGACATTTGAGGTTGAAAGGTGTGAAAGGTGTGGTTTATTTAAAAAAAAAAAAAAAAACAAAAAATTGATTTGATTTCAAATTAATATAAATTCCAATTTTATTTTCCTGTTTGTGTGTATTTAAATTAAATTTGGTTTTTTGTATTTTTCTACTTTTGATTTGAAATTTATTAAAATCTCATAAAAACAAAAAACAAAAAAATTAAATTAAATTAAATCAAAAATTTAAAACAAAAAAAATGTCTGCAACATTAAAACCATATTTAACAGCTGTACGTCATACATTATCAGCAGCAATTTGTTTAACAAATTTCTCATCACAAGTTGTTGAAAGATACAATAGACCGGAAATAGAAGTTAAAAGTCGTAAAGAATTAATATTAAATCCAGTTATAATATCACGTAATGAACGTGAAAAAGTATTAATTGAACCAAGTATTAATTCAGTACGTATTAGTATTGCTGTTAAACAAGCTGATGAAATTGAGAAAATTTTATGCCATAAATTTACACGTTTTATGATGACAAGAGCTGAAAATTTTATAATATTACGTCGTAAACCAATTGATGGTTATGATATTAGCTTTTTAATAACTAATTTTCATACAGAACAAATGTATAAACATAAATTAGTTGATTTTATAATACATTTTATGGAAGAAATTGATAAAGAAATAAGCGAAATGAAATTGGCTGTAAATGCAAGAGCTAGAATATGTTCAGAGGAATTTTTAAAGAGATTTTAAAATGCGATAATATGGAGTTATTTAAGTAGAAATAAGAGGAACGTGTGAGGTTTGAATGGATATTTTTATTAAATTCATGAAATCACCATTTTCCAGTTAATTAATCGTATAAATATGTATTTACTTAATTTATGTATTTTTTTTTTGGTAAAAAATGTTTGAAGTGTTTTGTATTCAAGATGTGTTATTCAGCTGTTAAAAGAATCATTTTGTCATACACTAATCCATGACGATGAGAATTGAACAACCACACAGCTGTGAATAACACAATTATCATTCCATCATGTCCGTATTTTATTTAGAAATGGAGAAGTAGCAAAGATCAAACAAGCTAGTGAACAATCAATTGATTATTAATTGCATCAATTCAACTTGCTAATGTTCAATCATTTTTGTTCACAAATTCGGCTTTCTCAATAGAGCTTTACAATTCAATGTTGTGAATGCAATACGGCGACAGGATGGAACTGTGAGTTATCGAGTATTATCAATAATAGGCAAAATTCAAAAATGCATCACATTGCTTATTTGATGCGATATCCAGCGTACTATAGTCTTAAGTTGAATATCACATCAAATAGGCAGTGATGCGTTATTGAATTTACCCATAATGTTGAACACAATGCAACTTATCAGGGTATAAATTGCACAAGTCGATCGATCAAGAAAAAATCGTTCTGTCGGTCATTTTTGGTACCAATAGAACGATTTTTTCTTGATCGATCGACTTACGCAATTTATGCCCAGATTAAAAACTATTTATAACGTTGTATCCAATAGCTGACAATGTAAATTTTTGTAGTAAGTATCTTGCATCATTATCTTGTTGCCGTTCAATTTAAAATTGAAATACAAAACACTTCAGAATACAGTTAAGGTTCATAAATAGTGAATTATCGTAAATTGTAAATATTCAGCGCACTAAAACATGAAGCTGAATAGTTGTAAATGACGATTATTTATACATAATATGTATTTTAAATATTTGTTGTAAGCTATTTCTTAATTTTTTTTTTTCTATTTCTTTTTTTTGTATTGTAAATTTTATAAAACGTTTTTCATATATTTTGTATTATTGTAATATATAGAATAATTAATTATTATACGTTCATATCATCAAAATATAACATAATTTTTTTTTTAAAAAAAATTTTATTTAACTGAACTTTCATGAAATTTTGATTTTTTTTTTGTATTGCATAAAATCTATTTTAATTGTCTAAAGTACAAACCAGTGATAGATTTAAGACTGTAAATGAATTAAAAAGTACATTATTGTCGATTCAATGTAATATTTAGCTCAAATTATAATAAGCTGGGCATCACATCAAATAGACGGGAATGTAGAATAAATTCAAAAATGCATCACTGCCTATTTAAGATCATAATACGTTGGATATCGCATCAAATAAGCAGTGTGATGAATTTTTGAATTTACTTTGTATTTTGTACTGTGTTCTCAAAGCTAAAATTTATACCAATTCGTATCGTTATTATTACTTAATCATGATTGATTACATAATATCATCAAAAGCATTGAATTTAAAAGAATCTAATATTCGTAAGCTCAAAATCCATTTCCTAGAAAATTTAGAATTTATATACCCGTATGTACCAATTCGATTAAACTTAATCTCATCATTAAAGGGTAAATTCAAAAATGCATCTACTGCCTATTTGATACGATATTCAGTTTAAGATCATAATACACTGAGTATATATCGCATAAAATAGGCAATGATGCATTTATAAATAAATCATTCAGGTAAACGCTATTGGCATTGGCAAGAGATTAAGTTTAAAATGTAAATTTTTTAATTTTTAATCATAGCATAAAGACATCCATGATCATAAGACATCCTCTCAATCGTACAATTCATAGAAATAATTATAAAAAAACAAAAACATCTCACGAATACAAAAATAATTCTATATAATAAATGTATATTTCTTGCATTTTTAGATTTATTGCTGATAATTTTATCAAAATTAAAATTTGGACAATATAGTGAATATGCGTATGTGAACATATTTAATGGATCTAAGAATGATAATTAATTGAAAAATTTAATTTTGAATTTTTGCTCATAAATTTCAATGATTTATATATTATTATTATTATATAAATTAATCCTGCCAAATAAACGATTAATAACGATATTGTATAAATTGTAATAGTGTAGAATTTCTATATGATCCCCGGTGGTAATCCCTCAAATTTGAATTTCTAGATTCTCTCTTTATACATATTTTTTTGTTATGTATTTACTTTGTTTCTGTTGCCAATTGCCATAATCAACTCACAAGAATTAGTACAAATCACCCTGTTACTCGATACCTGTACAAATTGGTGCAAATAATTAATCCAAAATTTATGCAATTTAAACAATTCAATGTTTTTAAAGATTTGTAACAGAAATTTTTATCATTAAAATTCTAAGAAAATAATTGGCCTATAATGTACCATTTAATATTTGAGCCTGAATTGAAATTTTTTTTTATTTTTAGAATGATTACAGAAATTTTTAATAAATTTAAATTTGTTTCCCTGATACACCTTTCCCCTTCTTAATGATTATAATTGAACCAATAATTATTGTGTTTTAGGCATTACTATATAAAATGATTTTGTTAACCAATTTCATATTAGCAATAGGGTAAACTCAAAAATGCATTACACTGCCTATTTGATGCGATATCCAGCGTACTACGATCTTAAGCTGAATATCGTATCAAATAGACATTAGTGATGCATTTTTGAATTTACCCATATTTGTATACTGTATAACAATATCTTCATGTTAAGGTCATTTAGATCAAACAAAAAATTACATATTTTCGTTGAATATTGTTGTATACTGTGTAATGTGTGTGTGTGGTGCAACATTAAACACAGCTTTTTATTAATTTATACTCATATCTATAAATCTGCGAATATATGCATGTGTGTACAACACAACACATACATTTATAGCTTTACATTATTGTGTGTATTTATTACGATAACGAGATCACAATTTTAATTGAATTGCTAGTGTGATTTTGATTGACTCTCTGTTATTAATTTATATGTACTATATAAAAAATGGCCTTAAAAATGGAAGCAAGGTCAAGTTTAAATGATGAAAATATAAATGAAATTATGATATAACAGAAAGAGAGAAAAAAAGAGGAAAAAAAAATTACATAACGATGGCTTAATGCTTATCAATATTAAGGGGGAAAAACAAGTCCAGTAGTTTTTGGTAAACTTCTACATACTTAGGTTCATCGTAAAATGCTTAAATGGCCGTTATTTCTGTGTTAATTGTTATTAAAAAAAAAAAAATGCATACATTGCATGTACTCTGTTACAATTGCATAAATTTTTATGAAATATGTATAAACAAAATAATTGCAGGGTAAATCAAGTTGCGGCTATTTTTAAATTTTAATAATTTTAGACTATCTCATTTGCATCAAATGGAGCTGTGTAAACGCTGTAATTCAATTTAAAGTGGAACAAAATACATTTATGATTACGTATCTGAGAGACCACATCATACTGTACCATCTTCTTATAGGTACACATCAGATCAGCCACCACACATCAAATGAAGCATAAATGACTCATAGATTCATAGATTCAAAAATTGAGCTGAAATGACTTGGATTTGGTATTTTATTCTGAAATAATGATGTATTACATACACAGACGACACACCTTCTTAGTTTTGTTCCATTGGCGCAACAGCTCGATGTGAGCCAGAGCCTAATCAACATCACTGATGATTTTTCGGAATGATTCTATCATACGTGCACCGTGCACCTAAAATTTAACGTGCGGGTTGCGAACTACTGGGCTATAAAATAGACACAAAAATACACACCTGAGTACATAAAAAAGAACTTTCTAGAGAAATGACTCGCAATCATATTAAGTTAATATGGAAAATTTTTATTTTTTTTTTATTTTTTTATTTTTATTTATTTTAATTCAATTTCAAATTCAGGTGAATACAAATGTACGTCATACTGCTGTTCATACACTTAATGTTGTGTTCATATTTGCCAGATAACCTAGACCCAGAAATATTGATATACCACACTGCAGTACACAATTTATTTACATTAATGAAAACCAAATATACTGAATTATATTTATTTGTCTGATAAACTTTTTTAAATCGAAATATCAAAGTATATGTTAGGTACCTTACATATACATAGGAAAAATACACACATTTAGTTAACAAAAGATAATTTATTTTATTTTTTTTTTTTAATTTATTTTTATTAAAAGGAAGGTTGGATTGGCTAACCCTTCTCGTTCACCCACCACGACTTGGCAGGGCCTTTTGGCCATCAAAAAATTCAAAAAAAAATTCAATTTGACCTACATACCATAGAGGGTCCATATCTTAGAGGGTCTTCTTAGATACATAAACAAAAATTATTAACTACCATCATACATATGAGGGTTTTCGTTATTATCAATTGTTTAATGATTTGGTAATGGTCTGGTACTGAAAAGTGTCCCCCCACAATATTTTTTGCTTATACTATTTCAGGTTATTCCTATAGAAAAAGAAAATAGTGCATAGGCCTCCCTTACCCTTTTTAAGACACCAGCTTACCCTTGGCTTACACAAGGCCCTGTTGTGTATACCATCCCAGTTTACCATTTTATATTGTTTTTAATTAAATTTCATATTTACAATTTTTTTATCGATGATTTTAATTTAAAACTCAAATTGGGGGTGTATAGGTGTAATTGGTATATCAGCCAGGTATACAATTTTAATTGTTTGTAAATAAAAATAAAATTCAATTTTATTATTTATTGTATTCGTATATTTACGACAATAGAAAATATGAGTCATTACGTGTTGGTATATCAATTTTTATATACTTAATTCCCCAGTGAGCCCCCAGCTTTTCAGATAATTATACTCTGTCGATTACTCAATACTTACTCAGTAATGATAGTGATCGATCATCACTTTTGCTTACTAGAACCTATTGTGGATATATTTAGACCTCTATAATAGAAAATGCATAATTTTGAAAGATGGGGGGGGGGGGGGGAGGGGTGTAGAGAGCAAGACCCTCTGAGCCCTTGTCTGAGCACTCAGACAAAACTGTTCATTGTACTCGAAAAAATGCATACAGTTATCGTTATATTTATTAAAGACTTGACCGTTAAAAAAATGATTATGTCAAAATGTCTCCAGCCAAACAAACAGGCATCTAAAATATTATTCAAGGGCCATTTTGTCGGGCAGACAGAATCGTCTAAGTGAATTCGATTGAAGAGAATTGAATCCGGGTTTTAGAAACGGATGTATGAGAGCTTATACAGAGAAGTTTTAGCGGAAGCTAAAATTTGGAATTGTAGTAGCGACTAAGAAGAAGAAGAAGAAAATTTGTAACGTTCATAGTTTCATATTGAAAAATTCTTCTTATTGCATTCGTTGAAGAACTCCATTGGGTACATATTTTGTAAGTTCACATGTAAATATAAAAAAAATTTAAATTACATCATCTGTTGAATTTACAGCAACTGCACAATATTTTTTAAATTAAAAAAAAAAAAAAAAAAACAAAAACAAAAATCTGTTCAATTGAGAATATTAAAACCATATTTAAAACACCTGAATGCTAAATGTAATTGTTTTAAAATAATATGAAAAACAAGTGATGTTGTGTATTTGGAGCGATAATAAAGCTCGTATTCTTTTATTATACCAGTAGACTAGTGCTTTAGCACTCACATAGGAATATGCAAGGGCGTATCCAGGATCTGAACTAGAAAGGGGCAACTCATTACAGGACAGGGGCAAAAATATTACATTTTATACCAAGAAAAATCGAATATTATCAAAATCATCAGGAGAATTTATACACCGTACTCAAAATGATTAAAACAAATTCAAACTCACGTATCGCACATATACAAATTTAAAGGGCAGCGTAAGATGCGAATTTAAATTGTGAAAAAAATAATTTTTTATTTCTTCTAGAGGGTGGCAATTGCCTTCATCTGCCCCTAGCTGGATACGCTAATGGGAATATGTGTATCAATTAAATGTGTGGATTAGATTGAATTAAATATTTGTGTACCTATACTCGTATATTTACTTATGTTTATAATGTAAACAATTCTACACAATATAAAAATTCTGGATTTAAAGTAAAAATTATTCATTATTATAATACAAGACGTTCTGTTAAGTTAACAACGTAAAAAAAGCTAATCAAAAAATTATTTACAGTGTTCTCTATCAAGTTTTATTGTATAAAAACGTAATTACCAGGTAAATGAATAGAATTTTATTATTTTTAAATAATATTTTTAATAAAAAGTCAAATTTACAAACAAACAAAAAAAATGTGAAATTACATCATTGGCTCATTAGCGGTTGAATTTTGAAAATAAAAAAATAAATAAAAAAAATAAAAAATATTTAAAAATTACACAGTGTGACTGTTTTTGTTTATTTTTGTAATTGTTTTTTTTTTTTTATTTTTCATTTAAATTGTGTTTAAATAAATAACAAAAATGGGAAAACAATGCAATGGGAAAATTTTTCATAACAAGATTTTTGAAACATTTTTTTTTTTTTTTTTTTTTTGGTACGTCTTTTCAAGTGTTGGTGTGATTTTTTTCAAAAAATTTTCGGAATTTCGGATTTAATTGATCGTTATTCGGTTATTATAAATACTCTCTTGTACGCATATAAAATACAACAATTTATAAAATTTTAAATGATTTAAAAAGTTTGTCTACAGAATATAGAAATAAAAAATCTTATGATATTTGGGTTAGTTCAAAAATGCATCACTGTGCCTATTTAATGCGATATTCAATTTAAGATCATAATACGCTAGATATTGTGCATCAAATAAGCATTGTAATGCACTCTTTGACCCATTATTTAAATTTTCAAAATTAAAAAGAGGGTACGTTTAAAAATGCATCACTATATGCATTTTACATTTACTTAAATATTCAGTTTAAGATCGTTTGAGTATTGCATTAAATAAGAAATTGGCATATTTTAAACATATTCAGAAGTTTACATATATAAAAAAGCTTAAAGAAAATACTACAATTTACTAATACAAACATAATAAAAGAATATGAAACAATTTTACTGCAAAGGATGCAGATGCTTTCATAAAATCAGTATACAGATCTGAGATCACAGATGTCCAATCATCATGTACAATAGAATTCATGAGTGATGACATTAATCTGTTGGTTAAAACAATGTAAATTAGAAATTTGGTTAAGTTTCAAAATGAAACACTGTTTTGTGATGCGATACCTGGTAGGTATATTAGGATTGAGTTGTGCCCAATTAGCATATAGAGATGCCATTTTAATGCCATATACGGTCGTGAGTACCTTACCTATGGAAATCCTGGGACACTAATAGGTATAGTGATGTATTTTTAAATTTATCCTTTATTAGAGTATTACTAATTCGTTTGGATACGTTTTTGATCTAATTTCTACATTGACAAGATCACTGGCATGAACAACACAAATATGATATTATAGATATCAGATAATAGAAATTAACGAATTTATTTCAAACTAAAAAAAAATACGGATTTCAATTACAATTGACACATAAACATCAAATTTGTGGTTTATTAAATTCTCATAATAAATTCAATTTAAATTACGTAACAGGGTGGTATTGTAAAAAAAAAAAAAAAAAATCATTTAGATATGTTAGATAAAAGCTGGCATCAATTTTCATTATTAAACCACATAGTGCATTGGGGTACTTTCATAAAGGCATCGTCTACGCTAAAGGCAAAAAAATCAACTTCATAAATTTCATTCCAGTGCAATCGTGGAAATGTATCGGGGTTCATTAATTCAAGCAGTCTACAAAAATTTAACAGAAATTACCCAATCGCTTCCAAACAACTGCAATACGTGCATGCACAGTTGAAACTCAGCTTGTAACACACGTTGACGATGCATTCATAAAAGTACCCTTGGTTTTATATAATCCACGTAGTATTTTTCTGGTTTTTTCGTTACGTGATGGGTCAATTCAAAAATGCATCACATAGCTTATTTGATGCGTTATCCAGTGTATTATGATTTTAAGCTGAATATCGCATCAAATAGGCAGTGAATGCGTTTTTGAAGGTAGCCGATATTTCAAATTTGTAAAAAACTAAAATCATTGCATTGTGTACTTACCATATTTGATGATCGTGACATGTATAAACATGGGTGCCATGGGTGGGCTTCGATCGCAATCTACCTGTTTGAATTTTTTATTTATTTTTAAATCTAGTTTTCATTTCCTTTTTTTATGTATTTTTGCTTTATTTTTTTAGTTTTTCTTCTTTTTTTTGGCAACGTCACATTAAAGGAAATAAAAATTAAAAATTCAATCAATTAATAATAAAATAAAACAGGATAATGATGACACGATCAATTAATTTGCTCATATTATTGATATCATTAGCAGTTGTCTGTTATTCAGTTAATGTTAGTTTCAATCAAGTTGGAGATATTAAAATATCATATGATGGAAGTATGTACTTATATCATTTTGTATGTTCTGTGTTATGGAACAAATATGTAAATAATATTGCATTTTATATTTTTAATTTCCAATTGTAGGAACTCTATTATGTGATCATATAACATGTCCACCAAATACAGATCGTTGTATTGTTACTAAAAAGACATTACAACAGGATACAACTAAAATTGAACGTTGGGCTAAATGTTTATCATTAAATAATCAAATATTATTAGAAGATCGTAATATATATGATAATCCGATGCCAAATTCAAATGTTGATGTTTATGTTGAACATGGTACACAGGGTACAATTGGTTATTATAATGATACTCAAACAAGGCAAATTGTTGAAAATACATTAAATCAAGTTCAACGTAATTTACAAATTATGCAAGAGAATTTATCAAAACAATTAAATCAATTGGGAAATTTATTTAGACGTTAAAGTGAAAGAAAAAGGCAAAAAATTATAACAGATAATGATAACAGACAACATTGCATTTTATATTATGGATCATTTTTTGGATTTAAAAAAATAAAAATAATAATAAAAATAAATACTAAAGATCTTGTTTGGTTTAATCTGGTTCCTTTTATATACATACGCTGCTAATCCTTATCTATTAAAAGGGTACTTTCATGAATGCATCGTCGCTGAAATTGTAATCTGAATTGTCAACTCTTTACATGCACGCTTTGCAGTTATTTGAAAGCGTTTGAGTAATTTCTGTTAAACTTTGCAGACTGCTTGAACTAATGAATCCTGATACATTTCCACTGGAAAGAAATTTATGAAGTTGATTTTTTTTGCCTTTAGCGTAGACGATGCATTTATTAAAGTACCCTAATTTTTATTTTTTCATCTATGCTCAAGAACAACAGCTTATTTGATACGTTATCCAACGTATTATGATCTTAAGCTGAATATTGCATCAAATAGGCACAGTGATGCATTTTTGAAGATATCCCCATATGTACATGAATTTATTTACGTAAGGAATAATAATCAAAAATCCATAATTCAAATAAAATCCGTTAATTAAAAAAAACAAATGACCATGACTATACAGTGAAAGTTCTAAAATAGGATTTAAATTTTCTGTTTTAGTCTTTTCTAATATACTTAACATGAGCAAATGATAATTACCGATGTTGCCGATGTAAAAACAAAAAAAACAAACAAAAACAAAAAGTAATCATCATTTTAATTTACATTAAACTAGTCTGACACTTAATAAAATTCCATAAGAATAAAAAACATAAATTCCATTACAATTTTAATATACTCGCTATAATATGCCTTTATTTGATACTATACTTATATAGGTAGGTAAGTACATACTAAAACTAATATAGGCCCAGTCTTTTATACTTGCCTGCGCCTTGTCATACACACCACACGTATTATATGTTGACCATAATGGATACTAAATGGATAGTTGGATAAATAGATGGATAGATTGGGACATACACATAGCTATATTTGTTATTTTTTTTTTTTTTTTTACCATAAAAGATTGTACTATGTGTACATTAGAAGAATTTGCCATCATCATCATTGTCATTGTCATTGTCATTGTCATCATTGTCTCATTGTTATCACATACCATTATTGTAAGGTAAACATTTACAGAGATGATTACACATAAATGCCGGCTCTTTATAACAACTTGTAAAATCAATTTTTGTCATCAATACTGCCCTCTGTTCTGTGTGCACTAATATTAATGCATGTCTACATATATGTACGTGTGTATATGTATGTCGTTTTGTGACGGATGATGAGTACAAAGAGAACAGAAAAAAAAAAAAAACCAGAACCAAGGGAATTTTAGACTTTTTAGTGTTGTCCAGGGTTCATTGCAAAAAAAAAAAAAAAACGTCTATAGAATTTTTATATGTATTTATCGTAAGCGATAACAATTTACGCTTCTTTAAGATTTTTTTTTTCTGTTTTTTTTTTTTATTTTTTCATTTTTGTCTCAATCTTGTATTTTTAGCTTTTTGTTTTTTGATATGAAATTACTGACAGTCCATAAAATATGCTCGTAGCAAAAATTTTATATCTATTCTTGTATACCAGTGTATAAAAAAAAAAACAACAACAAAATATGGCCAATGAGGACAAACGTTTCATCTTTATGTTGAGAAGATGTTCATATAAAGTCAAATAAATGACATACACATAAACTAATCATTTCAGACATATATCAAATAAAATTCTTGAAGTCTTTTTGTATATTTTGTTTTTTTTTTGTTTTTTTTTTAAATAAAATTTCTGTTACGATGTAACTTTGGACACGAATAGCATCTACATATGCTAATTGGGTGCAACTCTGTTGCAGACAACAAACAACAACAATTTGGGACCAGAATTGACCAGAATTGACTTTAATTTGATTTTCAAAAACAAAATTGTTTTTTTGTGAATCACTTATGAAACAACCTGTATAGTGTATACCATAACTGATGGTCATTTACTTTGTATACAGAGTATTAAATAATCAACAAAAATGGATAAAATTATTGCAAAATTCTTGATATCATGAAGTGACCATTAAAATAGATACCATTATAACGTGCGCGGTTCAGATCTATGTAGAAGAAAATATTTTTGTTATATGTAAGTATATGGGTCGTCTCCGCCTGTGTATCTATTTTGAAGATTTTTAGAAGGAAAGGAAGTATAAATTTTGACTATATAGAGAGAGAGAGAGAGAGAGAGAGAGAGATGGTGGCGAGCGATGATAAATAATGAAGGACCATCGAATTTTCTTCTTCCTTTTAGCTCTATAACCCATTGTGAGTTTTGGCCTGCACTACATATAAGATCTCGCCATCTGTCCATTTTCTTTAGCCAGTGTCTCCCAATTAACGACCTCTAACATTCTTGTATCTCCGTATTTACATTGTCTCACAGCGAATTTTGACCTTCCAATGGTAATCAGACACGTGATGTTTATATCCATTTTATCACCTCTTGTTTTTGATTATTTTTTTGGTTGATTATCCACCTACTGACTGATGGCCCACCAAAGACTGTAAAGCTAAAGCAAGATATGCATATATGCATGTCCATCTATTTATTTGTATTTAAATATTTTTTCTGAAATTAACGTAACAAATGGTACAGAATGAAATTTTTCAAAAACTGATTTTTTTGTTTTTTTTTAAATTTGAATACATATAATTTGCTGTTTTGTTACTTGCCGTTCTGACCTCTATGGCTATGGATACTATCAATATGCATAGTGTTGCTGTCGTCATGATCGCATCACACCAAATTCAAAAAAACAAAATTTGTGTAATTTACAAATTTTGTACATGTTTTGTTTGTCGTTAATAATTTTCATTATATACTTTGTAATTATATAATTATGTACCATATACCATGGATTATCATTATCATTACACTCTGCTGTCGCGTATCATATCATCATTATTACGATCATCATCATAATGATGATACTCTTTGAGCCACTCCTATATACCATCTACATCATCATCATCATCATTCATACACAGACACACACTATTATTTTATTAACCATTCATTATTATTATTGTTATTATCATCATCATCATCATCATCATCATTATTATTATTATACTGTTATCAAAACGTACAAGAGATTTTCCTTTATTATTTTACTACCTTCATTCTATACAATGTTATAGAGGACATGTTTATGGGTATATACACAAACATTTCTGTAATGTGGGAATATTTTCAAGACAAAATTTTTTTGAATTAATGGTTCCTATTCTATGTACATATGTCAGATACATCAGATCAGAAAAATAAACTTAAAGTGAATTGATTTTATGAAACAGGGATAAATAAAACAAAAAAAAAAAATTCCCAAGGGAAAACATAATGAAAATGAAAAAAAAAAATACAAAAATTGCAATATCTCATAAACAAAATCGTAATGGGAAAAATGCATTGTGACATTTTCGATTGAAAATTGTCTCTACTTTCATCCCTTGAAATTGTATCCACGTTTTTGTTTTTTGGAACACCCTGTATACATATGCATATGGGATTACATGTTGTAGAAGTGGGACCCAAACACTTTAACCAGTAAGATATGCTGCATGGTGAACCGGAGGGCAAATCGGTAGACCAAAAAGTAAATGGAGGCAATGATATATTGATGAAGGACATAAAGGCATTAAATATGCAAAATTAGACGAAAATTCTAAATGATATGCTGATGGAACCCAAAATTCTGGATAGGCTGTAGAGCCATGTGGAGTAGCAGTACTAGCAGAATTTCGGTGATCACTTTTTATTTTTGTTAAAAATGATCATTCTCTGTATTTTCAAAATGGACAGTATGAGAATAGGATAAATTCAAAAATACATCACACTGCTTATTTGATGCGCGATATCCAGCGTATTATGATGATCTTAAACTGAATATCGCATTAAATAGGCACAGTGATGCATTTTTGAATTTACCCTAATATTTCATTTTGATTCTAAGTTTCTTAGCTTTTAAGCCAAAAAATGTGTACCTACATATATACAATATGCATGTCTACTGTTTGATTTCTACATATATAGCACGATTGATTATACAGAAAATATTTCTGCTAAAGTAAAAAAATCAAAAAAAAAAAAAAAAAAAAAAAATCCGAAATCAATATTACATGATCGTTTTCATGGTATTACATTTACAATTTGCTATAATAATTGTGTTCTACATAAAATTGGCACACACAATCTACATATAAAGATACATATGAAGATACAGTCATATTCATACATCGTAGAACCTTTTAATTTGTACACATATGCGATTATATACATACATGTAGGTAGAAATGAAAATATATTCATACATGTACATATGTATTCTGGCCTCTCTGGGGCTTAATTTATTTTTTTGCACATATTCGTATGTACCGTGTACCAGTATATCATTCAGGTGCTTAGATATCATTAATTTTCAATTTCATTTTGAATTCCTATATGAAATCGAAAGTGTCCAACTTTCGATATTTTTATTATTCATAATAAGTTTAAGTATATTGTAATGGAAATTCTTCATATGTATTTGCAAATACTCTGTATACCGGCCATTAACATGTACGTACTGTACGTACACATGCATATACTAGCTGTGCCGTGTAATTGATGATGTGTGTGGGGGTTGGTTTTTTTTTGGTTTTTTTCTGACAAAAAATATATTATTGTACTTATACTGTAAATTTATAGAATTAAAAATGAAAATGTGTTGACAAGTGAGTTGGTGTCATTTTTACACAAATGGTATTTAGAAAAAGAAAAAAAAAAAACAAAAAAAAAAAATTGGTATCTGATATATGGACTCATGTATATGACCGTTACAATAGTACAAAGAAAAACAAACAAACAAATAAACAAAAAAAAAAAAATCGATCAAAAATTGCCTATTCACAAAAAATACATTAAATTCCATACCATAATCATATCAAATAAAAACAGAACAAAAGGATATGTCCGCTCTGTAATGCATTTAAATGTGTATGTTTGTTCGTTATTTTTTGTAATTTTTTTTTTTAAATTTTTAATGTTTACAGGTAATATTTGTACAATGTGGTTTACAAAATTCTTGATAAATTCTTGGTAAGCGAGATAATATCAGCTAATGTTGAATTTTAAGAGGTCCAATTAGCTAAGACATTCTTGAAAAACTAAATTTTTACATTGGAGGTCATTTGGAATTCTTTAGAACATCAGAACTGATAAGTGAGTACTTTATTACCGATTGAAGTGTTATGATTAGTTGTTGAAAATTACAAAAAAAAAATTAAGAGTCTCCCATTAATACGAATGTTGCCTGTATAAAATATTGATCATGTATGTTTGTGGCATATATTATTGCTGTTAAGTATATTTATATGCATTTAATATCTGTTATATATATAGCTTAGTTATTATAGGCCAGCTAAGTGTTATCTCAATTTGTATTTATGTGTCTCTCTACACTGTATGTGCAGACAAAGACTTAGGCTAGATTTCTTCATACCTTTAGTTAGCTATCCTTGAGGATAAAGTTAATCCCGGGAGATATCTTCTAGTTTGGTTTTCTTTATTTAACTTGAAAGATTAAACTATCTTCAGAATAGAAATACTTTCCACAGCCCTTAAAAAAATATGACATGAAACCAACTTCATGTGTAATTTAAAAATAATTTACGTGTAATTAACAGCAATAACAAATTTCTTCAATCGTCCAAAACTTTTAAATTAGTTATCTCAAGTATCGAATGGCTTGCTGGGGTCAAGATATCTCGATCACCTTTAAGATGTCTCCCGAACCTTACCCATCGGTTAACTTTATCTTGAAGATAAACGTCTTAACTATAGAAATGAAGAAAATCAAATCTTCGGATTTATCTTCAAGATATCTGGACGTGAAGAAATCCAGCATTATGAAAAAAGCATTAATGTGATCATATTTAAGAAGAAAAGAAAGGTGTTGAAATCATTTGAATTCTAGTACTTGCATTTTTTTTTTAACATACAAATTCATTTCTGCATACAAAATGATATATCTGCGATCACACATTCACAAATGTCCATACTACATACCTGAGAATATATTTTTAAAACAAATACAGGTGGGTGTCATATTGTGATACCTGAAAAAAAACCTACAGATTCTACAATTAAATCTGCATACAATGCAATTTTTTTTAACTTAAAAAAAAATATCGTATTGTATATGTATGAACATGATATTAAAGGTGCTAAAAGATATTCAATTACTTTTTATTTCATTTTATCACAATGAAATGCATTTCATTTTATTTTTTTTTTGTGTAATATTTGAATTATATACACAAGAGATTTGGTTTTTTTTTTTTATACATTACGCATGCTATGCAAAAGAAAAGAAAAATACACCAGCAAAACTGAAATATGTATCTATACACATAAAATGACTGGTTATTAGTGAAATATGTGTCTGGAAATTGAAATTCCAAAAAACAAACAACAAAAATTATTACTAACATTTTTGTATACCTACAAAAAATAATTTTACATACAAGATTTTTTAGATTTCTAAAAAAAAAAAAATCATTAATTTTTGGCTTTTATTTTTTTATCTGCACTGTAACATAATTTCGAATTTTTAGAATATATAAAAAATGATTTTTCAGAATATAAATTTTCATTTTTCTCTCATTTTTTGTTTTTTTTTTTTAATGAGAATATTTTTGTATGCTTGTACAGTGTACACATATACAGGCATTTATCGATTAATGCGATACTGATGATGGAAGATTGAATGATTGATCTAAAAACTCCTATCATATATACAAAAAAATTGAGTTTAAGTTTTTGCTTTAACAAAATCAGTGGTTCGCAACCTACGTTAGATGCATGTATGATAGAATCATCTCTAAAAATCATCGAAATGATGATTAGACTCTATGGCTAGAGTATAGATCAAATAAATGACTTTGAAATGTTTAAAAATTTCTGTTACAGGAGGTCCATATACCCCCAATTTCGAATATAATGAGATAATTCATTTCGTCGTCAAAAATTTATGAAATTCATGTTACTCAAGAGGTGCATGTATTTTACTTAAGAAAAAAAAAAGAATTGTGGTCTATTTTTTATTGGAATCTATACAAAAAAAAAATGTATGAAATGGATATTATTGTCTTGAGGGTATTAAAATTGAAATGTGCTGCTATAATCCAAAATTAAAAAATAAAAAAATAAAAATAATAATAAAAATGAAAGGAAACTGTTATTATGTACAATAAAATATCTGTTAAATATAACCTACATACATATGTGATATTTTATAATTTTTTGTTTTTGTTTTGTACATATACACCTCATATATAAGAGTGAGTATCTGTGTTGTATTAAAGGTGTTAAAAATAGTACAACATATAAATTAATAGATTTATTGGGGGACAAGCATTGATGGATTACAACAGAATTGAAAATTATATTATTTTCATAATTTATTATTATATAACATATGTATGTATGTATTCGCATATATGTGTGTATTTTAATATAATATAGTTTGTATATAGAGTACACATACACACATGACATAAATTTAACTTTAATAATTTAAAATTTTGAAATTTCAAATTTTAACGGTTTTTTATTTTTATTTTATTTTGTATTTTGATTGAGTAACAATTGTTAATAGATATATTGTTAGACAGATACATAATACATGAATGTATACCAGATACGTGCTAAAAATTTTTTACAAGTTTAATATTGGGAGTATCTACACCTTAGATATGTCTTTTATAGTATATAAAATAATTTTTTGTTTTTTATTGTATTGTTTCATTTTTTTATTTACTTTCTAATATTATGTAAATAATTTAATTGTCCGTCTGGTCCATTATATAATGTACAAGTACACCTTGGATATACATATAGTATATCGTGTGTGTGATACAATATAGACAAAATATTATTTACTACATATCAAAAGGCTTTATGTATATTTGTTAAGGCTAATGTTTCATTATTATTGACCAAATTCCTTTAGGTGCATAAGGTTTCAACGATTGATCTTCATGTATCTCTATTACGAGCCAGACTTCTGAGCTGTTTGTACGATTTCTCAGTTTCTTTTAGCACAGATCTTCTCCATATAAGTGAGTGGTCTAACTCTACTTTTAGTACATACCTTGCGGGTTTCACTCTAATACGGCATGAAATATCTCATCATAATTTTTTCTTAATATACTATATGTCCAAGTCAGCCATATTTACGCTTCATTATTTCTTGATTAATGCTTGACTATTTCATAATTTATCTGCTAATTACTTTATGTATCAGGACTTTTGATTAGTCACAAGCTAGAATCAGGATTTCAATTTTTAATTAAAAATATTTAGGAGACTTTTTCAAAATAGCTTTATAACATTTTTTTATTTTGATGAACTCCCTGTACAATACATAGAAATTAATTTAAGTTAAAATAAAAATTGAATATTTTTTTTTGTCTGTTTGTGGTAATTAAAACGTTCAAATAAAAATCACGTTCATTAAAAGAATGGCATGATCTGGTATGCATTTATAACGTGTGACATGATCGTATTAGTACATGTAATGTAATGCCTTGTGCTATGCTCATCATTTATGTATGTAAAATCTTGCGTTTACCAATGCAAATGAATGAATTAACAAACTGCATAAACCGTAGCATATAAATATAAGTGATGTTATTGTTTTTTGTCATGCCATCATGGTTTTTCCTTCCTTCGTTTTTTTTTCATTTGGATAAGATTTTTGTATCCCATACTAATTTTTATTCAAAAAAAAAAAAAAAAAAAAAATAATAATAATGAGACACCCTAATGTAAAGAAGTTATTACTATTAATTTTTTATTTTTAAAAGCTAAAGCATTACGATTATTTTAATGACAATGAAAGGACTTAAGAGAGTACATAAGGGTATAAACACCAACAAAGTGTAATTTGGTTATTTAGATCAGACTATAAAATCTTCTCTGTATATAGGTATGTGCACACGGGTACTGTGTATAACAGTTAATGGCCTTTCTTAGAGTTTTCTGTTTTTAATTATTTACACACATAATGTAAAACATGTATGTATGTATATGCACGTATGTATGTTGTAAGATTGCGAAAATGTTCAAATCTATGCATACACACATGTACATAAACATGTTACGTCCATTTACTTGGTCACAAAATCTTTCATATTATATTATCCAAAGAATTCTTTTTAAAAAAATCTAGTGGGGTGTCTCAGAGTCAAGATAACAAAATAAAAACACTATCGTGTAATTGCTAGAATATTGCTATCAAAATATCGTTTTAGATTCTCCACTTTCCCCTTAGAAATTTTGTTTTTTTTTTTTTTTTTGAGGTAGCTACATATATACGCGTATTTTCGAACATATGTACATATATTTATTAAAAGAAAGACTAAGCATATATGCTACTCTTCCACCCCCATCACAACCCGCTATCAGGGCCTTTTGACGATATCGGCTTACAAACTAAATAACAAAATATTTAGTAGACCTAATGCTAAATGAATATTATGTAAAGAAATTTAAGGGCTAACAAATTATATAATACAAAAGCTTACTTGACTTGAAAGTTATACTTGACATCTTTTGAACCATCTTTTAAATTTAAGTTAAATTTCTTAGCTCAAATGAAAGCTGAAATTTGGCTCCTTCTAATAAAATTTCATATTTTTGAAATCGATTGAACAAATCTAGAGTTGTTATTGTTCAAAATTTCTCAAAAATTTTTTGATTTTTATGCAAGAAGTGCAGTAGTTTTGGGGAGCATCATGTATATAATCTTTAGTGTGAATACTCAAATTTGACACCATTCATGACTTTGACACCATGTATGTATTTAATGAGTCCAAAAATTTTTAATCTCCTACATTTTAGAGGGGAATTTAAAGGGGGCGTGGTGAATTTCAGAGGGGGAAAAGAGTGACTTTGGTAGATTTTTTTAAAGAAAAACTCTGAACTGTATATAAAACAGACAGACAAATTTTATGACTTTTACTCTGGGACACCATTGCATTGCAGAATTTGGAATATTTTTTTTTTTTAGTTTAGTATTTTATTTTCAAAGTGTTAAAATTAAACTTAAAATTTCTTTAATGTTCATGTACTTTTGTATATGCATTGCAAAAAAAAAAAGGTTAGGTAACAACAAATACCATTTAATATGCATTTTACTGTATTCTATATAACATTTGCGCGGGTATATGCGAGTAATATTGTCATTATATCATTGCCAATTGTTATGATCTTACACTAGACGTACATGTATGACTATATACGAGGGCAAGGTGAAAAGTTCTCGACCGAACAGTGAAAGACTTGTGATTTTCATAATTAAAAAAATGATTTTAGTTTTTTTATTTGATATTTCTTGACTTCAATATAGACTTGATCCAGCATTTTCACAACATTAATATTGTACCCGAAGATAAGAGTCTGGAAGGCAATAACATCTACAACGCTCTCAACTTCTTCATTGGACCCAAAGCGCATCTCAGAAACCCTCGTATGTATATGTACGTTTTTTTGTTTTTTTTTTTTTAAAGAAAAACTGAACTAATTTCTTTTCACAACAATTTACCATGAACCATGAAATCAACAAATTACTTTGAAAAAAAAAACAAAAATTCTTTTAAACTTGAAAAAACGTTAAACGTAATAAATACGTAGGAGATGAAATTTTTATTTTCTTCTGTTTGTTGTGTCATTTAAATATACAATATAAGGTGTTGGCTTCATTAGCAAACACCTACGGTCATTTACAAAAAAAAAAAAACAAAAAAAGTTTTATACTGTGTGTACTCAGCATTGAATAAAGAATTCAAAATGTTAAGGTAATGAGAACGGTCAAAATGTACACATCAAATATCTGCATATGTTAACAGGGTGTTACAAAATTAATGTAATAGAGACGTATTTTTCTTAAGCATCTTCTTCAAGATATTGTGAATTGAAAATTTTTACGATCACAGAATGCATGATGTCATCTAATTGGCTTTATCCTTTGATAACCGCATACTATGCTCTTTTCTTATAAATTATTTTTAATTTGAAATACAATAAAAATATCCTGAATTGATAAAAAGGTCCTAAAATCAAAAACGCTGAAAATTTTATTAAAATCGAAGGATCATCATCATCATCATCATTAGCTCTACAGCCCTTTTGGGGACCTTGGCTTGCTCTAAGATCTGCTTCTGGATCTGGATCTATCCAAGGCTATGGTTTTTCCAATTTACCACGTTCATTCTTCTTAGATCGCCCTTTACTTCATCCAGCCATCTTTTCTTAGGTTTTTCTAAGAAAATCAAAGGATAACATCTTGAAATCTGAATTATCAGGAAAATCAGATTTTCCTGTACAGAAAGATCAGGATTATATGTGAAATGTGTATACAGATTAAAAATTAACAATAAATTTCGATCATATATAATTTTATTTCGAATTTTTTAAGCTCGAATTTTCATTTTTAAATTCGAGAATACAAAAATCTCTGTGTGTTTTTTTTTTTTTTTAAACTTATTTCCATAACTATACTCCATACACTAATTCGATGCATTTAAGGTCTTATGGGAGTATAAATGTATTTTTTCATTTCTCGTAATTTCTAATAAGATCATCTCACAATCAATAGTGTTACCACACTCTATAAAGTTATCATATAATACAATATCAATGTACAGTAACGTAAAAGTGGTACTACTTCAATGTCATTTCCATATAAGACTTTAACTGCATCGAATTAATGTATGGAGTATATCGCAAATCGTTATACTTATTGTGTAATTGGTTTTAGTATAGTTCTTGATTCTTGTATTGATCCTCTATAAATTGATTTTGCTATTAATATTGGTAATTGCTCTTCTAAATATTTTTGAATTTCATTTCGTATTTGTTTACCATCTTTACCATTTATTTTTGATATTTCACCATTAATACCATTCTCTAAATAAATATCTAATGGATATATTCCACCCATATAATATGTATCAATTTTACTTTCTTGTGCAATCATATGATTTAATGAATTAAAGCACATATTAATTCTTTCAATTTTCCTTTTATCCATATGATATGAACGTTTTGTAACAATACAACGTACTGTCATATCTGGACATGTAATACGATCACATGTAATTATTCCTTTTTAAATAAAAAAAAAAAAAAAATACAATTACTACAAAATTTCAGTTTTTATTTTTTATTTTTTTGTTTTTTTTACTATGCCATGGACATACTTCCATCACTTGCAATTGCAATATCATCTATTTGACTATAAAAGGCACTTAATGACAAACAACAATAAATTGTATTCAATAAAATGTAAGAAATTAATACGAAATTTTTCATTATTTATGTATATAGAAAATTAATTGAAATTTTAACTTTTTTATTAAAATGAAAATCACTCAGTTAAATGTCACTGAAAAGAATTTGAAAAAATAACAAAATACTGACAGATCGGTCAGTTATCAATTTTTATTACTTGTTATCAAAATTAAAAAGTTTAAAAAGGTCATCATTTAATATCTCTATTTTGTATTAGGGCTGTTTCATATTGAAGAGCGATGAGCGGTGAACGATGAGCGTTGAGCGATGAGTAATCATAGCTCGAACAATGCTTTTTAGTGCATTCATTCAGATTGACTAGCGATGAGCGGTATCACTGAGCGTTGGTCTTACAACCAAATTTGTTTTGGTTTGGTAAATCATTTCAATGCACATTTCAACACGTATAGACGTAAAATGTCAAAGATGACAGAAAATGCATAGCCAGTTTATCTTTTCTTTTTATTAATCTGATTTTTAACACTGAATTTCCAAGCAAAAATAGTTTGCAAAGTGTTTTTATACAACATTTTCATCTGTAAAAAAAATAAAATGTCATTTAGCTTTCTCAGTTCAGACTGAAATACACATCGCTCATCGTTAACCGCTCATCGCTAGCCGCTCGTTTCTAATCGCTCTTCAATATGAAACAGGCCTTGCTCATCGTTCACCGCTCATCGCTCTTCAATATGAAACAGGCCTTAGTCACATTCACAGTGATGTATTAAACCCTTACAAATTTTTTTAATTATTTTTGGTTAATTGAGATATGACCTTGTATTTCGGGGTTTCGCTGTGTTGTAGTTTCGAAAGAAACAGATATTTGTAAAAAATTGTTTCATTACAAAGTGTTTACAGATTATTTTTTGGTCTATGATGTGTACTAAGTACTAAGTAAGTACTTCAAGATTGCGCGTTTGTGTACTAAACAAATTATCATTTTGAAACAGAGCAAAAAAAAAAAAAAAAAAACAAAAACAAAAACAAAAAAGAGAATAAGACGAGCACATAAAAAATATAATTTCAATCTGTAAAATGAAAATAATCTGTAAATGACATGTAAAATGTGTATATGTAGATTAGAGAATATTTACAATGTTTTAAATGGAATTTTTATTTTATATACAATTTTTGTGGTATACAGGTAACCCTCGTGTAACATAGTGACTATGTCCTGTACAAAATTGTGCTTTAAGTAGATCATATAGAGCGCTCTGAAGCCCTCGAGATGATTCGATCTCTAAAAATTTCTGATATGGTATCGGATTGGGCCTTTCTGGCTATAAACGTGCTTGCATGAAATTTGGCGAGTGGCCACCTCTACCTACTCGCCCATCTAAATCATATTGAAGCCAATGGACACCTCATAAACCGATTTGAGTACAGAAGTTCAGGCATGACGAAGTATTCATTAGAAAAATTGTTAATACTGTGGTTCAGGTACAATCTGTAAATTACATCATAACTAAACCGCATAATATCTGAGAGTTACCTGTATATATACGCAAAAATCTAGTACTATACACTTTCACATAATAGGATGAAGATTAATGCATATCTGAGGTAGTATGAGTCCATACAAAGATTTAAAAAAAAAAAAAAAACAAAATTAAAATTTCTCATACTCAATAACTTTACTAAGTGATCTTGTACATATACTCGTATGCTTGTATGAGGGCTAGAAGAACAGTAGATAAAGGAATAACGTTTTTTTTTTTTTTGAATATTGAATTTATGGTAAAATCATGACATTATAATCCTATCAGGCATAACTATATAAACTTATGACATTAAGAAGAAAAAACATTGTCGGATTAAAATGTAAATTTTTTTTTTCATGTTTTTTAAAATGCATTATCTGTTGCGTATACGTGCATGTAATGTACGTTACATTTGCATTGAGAATTCAAAAAATATTTTTTTATTTTTTTTTGTGCATTACATGGACACTTATCATAGGCATATAAATTTTCTTTAGATTTTTGTTTTATTTATTTATTTTTTTTTTTAAAATAAATTTCATGAGATTTACAGCACATACTTGATGCAAAATGAATCTGTATAGTATCTATACTATATATTTCGAGCAAAGCCAATCGAGTAGGAGAAGTAAACGTGAAAATATCTCTTAAAATAGAGTATACAGTCGAGATTTGGTCAAGATAATCCATTTACATACCTTACATTTAACGGTCATATTCATTAACTATAAGACAATTCGTTCAAATATTTTTACAACTATTAAAATTTCATTATATTCATTAAAAAGAATAAAAATTTATTTTTAAATTTTTCTTTCAAAATTTTGAATAAATTAGATTATTTGTTATCTCTATTTAAAGGTAATCTTGGTTGATGAAAACGGCCCTAAGTATCTATTTCGTATTTAATTTACGATGGTGGTATTGAAGGTAGTGTACTTCTTGTGGAATGAACTCTTTTAAAACATTTTTTTTTTGGATTCGCATTTATGTACATTTCCTTATGAAATGAAATAAATGATTGGTCTATAAAGCCCTATCATACAAAAAATTGAGTTTAATAGGCCAGGAAACGACGCGTTTTTCACGCGCTTTAAAATGAATTTGTGAATTAATGGTTGTTTGTATCTAGGTAGATACAATGATAGTCACGCGTTTTTGTGGCACCACAAAGTTTGCCGAAATTTAAATTTTGTGGCGTGTTGTTTTTCTTTTTTACATTTGTGTTGCCTGTTTTAATTTTTTAGGAACAAACAAACAGGGAATTATAGACAAGTTGACATGAATAATCTTAAAAAAGTTTCTTTGTTTCTTATATGAACTTTCAAAAAAACGTGTGGCTCTCATGGTATCTTGAATGCCACAAACCGGCGCCACAAGAAAAAACGCTCTCTTTCATTTTATCTGGCCTATAAGTCTCTATACTTCAACAAACTCAACAACCCACGTTAGATGCACGTATGATAGAATCGTCTCGAAAAATCATCGTAATGATGATTAGGCCCTGGCTCACATTGAGCTGTTGCGCCATTGATGATGATGATGATGATGATGATACATTTCCTTATGTCCAATAGCATTATTATCCTTGGCATAAAAATAGTACAGATAAATTAAAAAAATAAAAATCTTAAAAATTTTACAAAAAACTTTTTTAATTATCGCCTTCATTTTTATTTTTTTCCTATAACAAAGGTCATATAACTTCAACGTAACACATTGAATACAATGGAAAACCTCTTTCTTACAAGTAATACCCATATCCCATATGTATTACACGCATAATATTCAGTTTAATTACATAATAGCCCAGGTATTGTCCACATTATGTCATTTTCATTTCATTTTCCATTGAAATGTTCATTAATTAAAAAGATTTTAGTTTTTTTTAGAAAATTACTTAATAGAGTTTGAGGATAAATTGAATGAAATAATTGTTACAATTGTACTTATCACATCCATCATAAAAAAATTTTGTTGTATTTCAATTAATTCCAATTTTAATTTCATAATTACGTTATTGAGATGTCGAATTTTTTGTATAATCAAATAATAATGAAGACATAATGTGAGGCCTGACGCACAGTGAGAACGACAACGATAACAGCAATGATGCCATTATGGGCGAATACAAATGCCGTTTGGCGTTTCAATTTACCCAAATTTTGCTGTTGTCGTTGTCGTTCTCACTGTCTGTCACCAGGCCTGAAATAATGTATACAAGATGATCAAATTCAAAATTTTCATCATTATCATCGGCATATAACACTTAAATGTGGAGTCAATGCCAAATCATTGTGTTGGGATTTTCCGCATGACAATTCTATTGTACCAGCAGTTTAACGAATAATGATTGTGAATCGACTCGTCTTCTTCTTTTTGTTTTTTTTTTGCCTCTACATTTATCTTTGACCATCACAATCTCTTTCCAGATTTGGAACATTTTTACGTCCTGTTGGAATTTTTTTTTACAATTTATTTCTATGGGAATCGTCTCTTCTGCCTTCTGAATGACCTTTTAGCCAACTTAGCATTTATGCAATATAGAAATGCAAAATCACCCTGTATGCAAGTTGCAAGAAGTGTACACAATGAATATGAAGAGTCTCTCAGATATGCGAAAGCGAAAACAAAGTTTCTAATTTACATTTTCAAAATACAAAAAAACAAAAAGAAAAAAACAAAATAAATAGTATCTCTGCTAATACCCAGCATTTTATTATGATACAATCAATTTAACACGTCATATTTCAATGAATTCATTTTATTTATACTCAAATGTGATATCCATTTGGGAGGAAAAAAACAAATTTGTTTTAAAATGCTTTTTTGTATTTAATTTTTTAAACAATTTGAGATTCATTAAGAAATATAACAATAAAAAATTTTTAATTGAAGATAAATTTCAATTATTTGCACCTTTACATACAAATTTTTTGATTATATTCATGATAATTGATTGTTTAACCCTAGGATACATGAACGTATAAACATGTGAATGAATGAACGCAATTAATGTTGACGTCAAGGATTTTTGTTAATATCTTGACATTACTTATACTCTGTCCACTAATATTATGCCACTTAAGATCTTATGGAGATTACTTAAAGTGGTTAACATTTTAAATCACTATGACGTATTGATATTCAAAAGAAAATCATCTGATGTACAATAAAAGCTTTGTGAGGATTGTGGTAATACTGGCTCGTGAAACGATCTAATTAGAAATTATGAAAGAAGACATATGTACCCCCATAAGACCTTAAGTGCATAATATTAGTGGATAGAGTATAGTTACAATATCAAATTTTATAGTATAGAATTGATTTGACACACACATGATTTTTATTGTTTTAATCTAGTTAGAGTACAGATTAATCTCAATTTTTATAATATGATAAGATTTATAATTGACCATTTCGTTTGAATTATGATGGATCTGTCGTGAAGAATTATAAGTAATGATGATGATTAGGACCAGGCTCATATCGAGATGTTGAATTACTTGTAATCGCTAAGTAGACACCATCAATGTTACACAATAAACAGTCGAACTCGTAAGCAAAAGTCTTTTAGGACTCATTCAAAGCTAAGTAAATTTGGGAATGGTCACGTAATGATGCCGTGATGCCGATAATAGAGGTGAATGATGAATGAGCTTGGAACCATATATGCTTTCGAAGTCAATTGTATGCTATTAAGCCTACATCTAATATAAGTACACGATTATACTTTTTTATTTATGCATCCTAGGGTTAACTACTTACTACACTTCTTTTCTACTTCGTGTAACAAATTTTCTCGCATACATGAATAGAAAACGAAAATGTATGAAAAACGAAATTCATCATATACATGAATGAAAGTAAAAATATTTATCAAAACGTTTAAAATACACGCTATAAAATTAAGTATCTGAGATATATATTGATCTGTCTGTTACAATATTTCACCTAATTCTTAGTTTCTTTCATAATTGATGCGCTTTTCAATTTTCATTTATTTTTAATTTCATTTTTTGTTTTTTTCTTTTCTTTTTATCTTTGTTTTAATACAGCGGAACAGCATATTAGTACACACATAAACTGAACAATTGAAATTAATAGCCGCATATATCGCTTTAATAAATCACCAAAATTGAAAATAAAACTAAATATGTAGAAAATGAAAGGAAAATTTGTAATTAATTTTCATGTTTTTTTTTTTTTTAAATGTAAAATTCGATGTTATCATGAAACAACGAAGTCTCATATACACACATACTCGTAGATTTTATATTTAGTTGGGCTTTTTCTAACGTTTTTTTTTTTTTTTTTTAAATTTTATTTTTTTATTTTTCTGTGTTTATCATGCGATACAAATACGTATCATGTTCCATTGTCTGTTTCTTTTATGAGAGATCGTAATAGTTTTGTTTGATTTTTTTTTTGCTGGAAAATCTGAGCGTGATGTGTGAACATACAGAAAAAAAAATATCAAAAGTAAAAGATTCTATCTAATGCATATGTACCTGTAATAAGATATCTGAAAGCACAGAGAGATACAGTGGGTTAGAGCACGTGATACGAATGGATGAGGGAAGAGCAGTAAAGAAGACATTTATGATGTACCAGATCAGTAGTAACAAATGCAAAGGGAAACCACGAAGGAGATGGCTAGATGCCGTAGAAGAGGACATGAGAAAAATATGGAAATCAGAAACTGGACGAGAGTTGCCCAAGATCGAACACAGTTTGGAGAGGAGGATAAGTAAAGGAAGCTATGGCCTACCAAAGGATGTTAAGCTAAGCAAGAAGAAGAAGATAATTTACCTACAATGCGTATGGTATGGGATATATGTAGGAGGGTGCTTTCAATGATTCAACACTGATTTCATCAAATTGCCATCGAATTTAAAAAAAAAACAAAGTCTTGTAAAACTACAAGTAAACAATTTAAAAACCAAAACCAGTTCAAAGAATGGAAGCTGGTGTCGGATATAAAGCTAAGCACTCTTCGTTTATTTTACGCCACATCGAGAGTTGCAACTAGGTTAGAAAGTAGATAGGTAGGTAGGTAAGTAGAGGTTTTTGCTCGCCAAATCCTAAAAGCAAGCATACTTCTAAGCCAGTCGGGCCCATTGCAATACCACACCACACCAGAAATTTTTCATAGATACTTGATTAGAAACTAGAATTCAATCTTACAATGATCACATTTCAAGTGAACACTGTATACGACTGCAAGATTGCAGCAAAGCTTGAATTAATAAAAATCGCGGTATTATAACCCATGTACAAATGATTGAATCTCCTTATTATTCACATTTGTATGTAGATATTATAATCAAAAGATTTCCTTTTCTTTTTTTTTTTTATCTTTTCTTAATTTCAATTCATTTTTTTCTAATTATTACTTATCATGAATTTGTACATATATGATATGTCCATGAAAGAGAGACAGAGAAAATGTAAAGGTAACAATAAAAAAAAAAAATAAATAAATAAAAAATTTGTTTTCTATTATTTTTTTCAATTTTATTTTTAATTGTTTACCTGCAGATACATACGAGTAAAACCTCTGCGCTTTGACATGATATGCATACATACATTAAATTTTAAGTGATATGTAATACCCATATCCATCTATGTAAATACATTTTATGTGGTAAAAGTATAACATATCACGGATCAAATCACGCAATCAATTATTACCGTAGCTGTATTTTATATGTATGTCATAATCTCAATTTCAATAATAATTTCAATAATAAATATTTGATTTTTTTTTGTTTTTTTTTTTTTTTTTTTTAATAAAATAAAAAGTTAACTAAATACGGGGGAAAAAATTTTTTTTTTTTTTTTTAATTGAAATTCAATTAATAAAAAAAAATAATATAAAGTAACAAACCTTTCAAATATTACGTAATAAAATTAAATGAATTTTTAACGTCTTTCAGACGAATGTCCGGCAAAATAAAAACGAATTTTTTCTTTTTCAATTAAATCTGCTATTACGTCTAACTCATATGTCATGTTTCATGTACGGTATTGTATCATAACACAATATTGCCCAATTTACCAATATATTGTATACTATTGTTAGTCATGACTATGTAAGTGCTTCTATCTATTCATCAAAGATACTCAAAAAAGTTTTTTTATAGATTTTTTATTGTTGTTAATTTCTTCGTTATCTTTTATATGCCATTCGTCTAATTCGGGTGAATTAAAAATTTCTTTTTTTTAAAAAAAAAAAAAAAAAAAAAATCAATTACACCTACATGTGTTACTGATAATGTGTAAGAAAGTAGTTTATATACTCTGTCTACTAATATTATGCATTTAAGGTCTTATGGGAGTATATTATGTCTTTTTTCTTCCTTTATAAGTTCTAATTAGACTGTTTCACGAGCCATTATCACCTCAATCCGCAAAGCTTTTATTACATATCAGATGAATTTTTTTTGAATATCAACACGTCATAGTGTTGTAAAATGGTAACCACTTTAAGTAATCGCCATAAGACCTTAAATGGCATAACATTAGTGGATAGAGTATAGTTTTCACTATACGGTCAAATACACTTAATATTTAGCTATAAGGAACTATTTGACTATATCAAAGCTATACCTAAATCATGTTAAGGAGAATTCTTTATGAATTCGTTTACCCTATCGTACATATGTATATGGCCCTCTATTTTCCTTGCAACGTTGTTGGGGTGCTACATAGATATTGTGTTCTGTTTTCTATGATGGATTGAGAGGACATCTAAAAACTAAAAAAAAATCTATTTTTCAAATGTTTTCTTCGGTTCAATATAATATCTCAGTATTCGAAAACAAAAATGTATTTAAAAAGGGAAAAAACAAAAGATTTAGGCGAGAAACTTCACAAGGCTACGTTACATTTTCGACTCGTTTTGACAATGTATCCTTCATCGAGGCGATGAATGTTCTATTATCCACATCTTTTCTATCTAACCGATGAATGATATAAATTTTGAGATGACATTCATCATGTTCTACAACATTTCAACCTTATTTATGATCTAATGATTATTAGAATTCCAAAATATGGATTAATTCAATTTTATTCATTAAAATAGGGCAATTTCGTGTAAACATTTCAATCAAATTAAATCAAGCTGAATATATCTGGAATGAGACAAAAACAACAACAGCTAGCAATAGAGAGTACAATGGAAGAACCTTACGGAGGACGTATGCTCCATAGGGGATCCAAACGGATAATCAAAACAAAATTTGTCAATAATATACACAGGTATGTATGTACAGTAAGATTGTTACCTTGCTTTCTATCTGTTCTTGTAGTTTTTGCATCATATTACATCATGGGAAATTTTTTGTTTTTTTTTTTTTCCATTTTTTTTGTATCACACTTATGTGGAACCGCTTAAAGGAAGGAGAAATAAAAAAATCGTAAAGAAAATGAATATTATCGCTTAGAAAATAAATTTTTAAAGATTATGACACAAATTTCAATTATTATGTGAGCATAATAAAATTATCACAATCGTATCTCTTTGATGGATTTTTATGTATTTCTACATACATGTATATCCGATCTAGATATACATTTGATATCTTTGAATAAACATTTGAAAATTTTGTACGTAAACATCTGATCATTATGCGATGATGATGATGATCATGATGATGATGGAATATATTAGAATCTAAGCATATGACGAGTATATCTGTGTCCAATGTAATGTTTTTTTGTTGTTTTTTGTATGTTGTAGGATGACAATTTCATGGTACACCAATTTCATGTACACACAGCTAAAGATAAGAACTATTATTTATATTCAGTTTAGACGCGATTATTATGTTTTTCATCGTTTCATGTTGTGGGCACACAGATTGTATTTACACACGTATCCAATATTTATTTTTTTTTTTTGCTTTTCTTTTATCTATAAACCAAAAGAAAAGTTCTTTTATGACATAAAATGTACAGATTATGGGGTCACCAATCAATTTATATGTGAACGGATATGAAATGTACACAAAAAGAAATACATATGTATGTATGTGACGTATTAACAGAGCCGGCACTGTCAAAGATGACAAATAATATGGATTACAAAATTCTCAAGTGTGCAACAGGGCAACATAAATAATAAGGAAACAATTTGTAAGCATCACTGTCATTAGTTTTATATTTGTTTCATTTTGTACTTGATCTAAGGGCCAATTTCTTCACTTTAAGATATTTTGGAAGTTAAATGTATCTTGAGGATAAACAGAAAATTTGATTTTTAAGACTTATCTTCAAGATAAAGTTAACCGATGGTTGATGTTCGAGATATCTTTAAGGTGATAGAGATATATCGACTACAGGGCACCATTCGATACTTGAGATAACGAATTTAAAAATTTTGAACGGATGAAGAAATTTGTTATTGCTGTTAATTACATGTAAATAATTTTTAAATTACCCATGAAATTGGTTTCGTGTCATTTTTTTAAGGTATGTGGAAAGTATTTCTATCCTGAAGATAATTAATCTTCAAATTAAATGAATAAAACTAATCTAGAAGATATCTCCCTGGGTATCCTCAAGATAGCTAACTAAAGGTATGAAGAAATCTAACCTAAGGGAGTATCAAATCTATATTTCTTGCTCAAAAAATGTCAAATGAAATCGAATGCCGGCCCTGTGCTTTATACAATGAATAATGATAATGCACGTGTATACAATTTTTTACTCATTTTTTATTTAGTATATTCTAAAAAATTATCCGTTTTCGTTTTTCTTTTTTTTTTTTTTGTTTATTCGTCATTCTTGACAATTTCTGTATAATATTTTCTTAATACAATAATTAAACTGTTATTATTGAAAATATGTAAAAAATTATACAGCAATTTAAATACAATAAAAAATAGAAAACAATATACCAGAGCCAGAGCTATGGGTTCTTTGACTTTGAGAGAGTTAAGATAAACCTTTATATGCGTAAAATGATATGATATTATACAAGATCTATTTTGGTTACGGTAGAAAATAACATTTAGTGATGACGATGCTATCGATATGATAATAATGATGATGATGATGATGTTGTTGTTTTTATTATTATTTCTTTTTGATTTTTTTTTTCTTACCTGTTCACTAAACCATTAAGCCCGTATACATAGTTTGAAAAGGGATTTTGCAAAAGAAACAAAAAAAAAAAAAATTGTTCTTTCTAAATTTTTATTTTTCTATTTTTTTCATGCATCTCTGTTGTGACCAATATCTAACGGTTAATTTATTTTTGATATAATATGAATATACTTATATGTATACGTAGATGTCTAATATTATTTATTCAGTTGATTAGGTAGCACTGTCAGATTTAATTTAAATACAGTATATTAAGCATTCATACAAAAGTATTCTATATATTAAAGAATACATGCACGATCATTTACATTTTATTCTATAATAAAATTGTATACGAATCTATAAAGTGGTACATGTGCAAGAGTAAAAACATTTATTTGAAAATAACCGTCATAATTTAAAATTTATTAGATTGAATACTGGAGGCCAAAACTCGACAAAGCAGCTATAGTTGTAGCGTCATCGCATAAGAATCTAAATTATATGAATATCACATACATATGTTCAATGGACAACTCCATTACAGTTGCACATAAAAGCATATGTACATGGTCACATACATATTTGTTCAGTTATTGCAGCTAAATATTTAAAATGATTAATTTATTTAAAAAAATTTTCTTTATGGCAATTAAATAGAATTACTTAAATTTGAATTGAATGTAATGAAAGTGTATACATAGGGCGTTTGGGATTGACAAATGATTGGAGAGAAGTCGTTTTGAATAGAGTTGAGACGAAGACTGCAAGAGGCCAGAATCCTCCATGGATTGTAGAGTCACAAAAATAATTGAAAAATCCAATAACAAAATACACAGTACACGTTACACGAGTTAACGTTATATGTTGTGTGCTATGCATTTTAATATGTTGTGTGCTATGGTTGCAAATATTAATTGCGCTTTTAATAATTTTTTTACAAATAACAGTTTTAACTGCAATTTATAATCCGTCTCACTCCGAGATGGAGCATACGGTTTCCACTATAGTAGTCTATATCGGATTCGATTTAGTGCTGTGGTTTTAATGTTTTTGTCCACTCATATTCTACCTCTTTTAACACCTTCTGTATCGTCCGACGCCAGTGGGTGTTAATTGCAATAATTACCAAATGAAATTAAAATTGTTCTGTTTAACAATTTCCAATTAGATACCAAAAAAAAAGTGGTTATACAATACTACAGAATTTCTAAATTATGAACACAATTCGAAATTGATGATCATCACAAATCAATATTTCTTATCTAAAAAATTTTAAAAACGAAAAAATATTTAATTTGGTAATTTGTCATTTTTAAAATCTGTAAAATGAACTGTTGAATAGATGTGCACTAATGAATCTCATAAATTTGACTATAAAATTTCAAAGTACACATACATGAGATCATACATATATTTGGGTACCAAATGTATCTCATTTAATCATCATAGTTAATTATCACGTAATTTTTTTTTTTTTTTTTTTTTAATCATCAAAATTAGATTCCTTTAAACATCGATTATGATTTTTTGTCTGAAAACAAAAGATAACCAAACTCTGTGTACACACATTCAAATGGGCCTAAATAGAGCTTACTCATACCATTGACAAATTAGTATTCTTTGCATGGATCATCGTAGTATGACTGTGGTCATACTCATGAGATTATTTTATGACTAGTATTTGAATTATTATCACAATCAGACTCAATTTGTTTTCATTCATTTTCTACCTCTACGTTGTTTTGTTTTTTTTTTGTTATTTTCAATAAAATAAATTCGTTTAGATACTCTACATTATGTAGAAGATGATGATTATTTCTATATGGATATAGCTATACCATCCTATGTCGATTTATTGGCTTTTGGTTTTCTCTTACCCATCGTATAAATAATGAGGGTTTCGTTTTTCTTCCTTTTTTTTTTTTTTTATTTTTAGCATTTCTGAAGGTCGACCACAATATTTTTCAAATATTCATTAGATCAGACAACAATATAATTATCTAAAACACATGCCATACAGTTTTTTGTATGCGGTTATAGAAAACCACAAAAACTTTAAAAAAAAAAAAAAAAACAATTTATTTAATACAACAAAATGTACTTGAACTACTCAAGGGGAAGAAAATACAGGGTAAGAGGTAATTAAACTGTTTATTTTGTAAGTGGTGTAAATTCAAATTTTTTATAAATTTCAAAAAAGATATTTTGAATTTTATCCTGATACTAAAATACTTTAAATAGAATTATTGAATAATTTGTAAATTTGGTATTCATTGAAAATATGAAAATTTACATCTTTAAAGTATGTGAATTAACTATACTATGTCCACTAATGTTATGCACTAAAGGCCTTATGGCGATTACTTAAAGTGGTTACCATTTTACATCACTATGACGTATTGATGAGGGCTTCAGTAGCTCAATAGGTAGAGTATTGGCTTCTGAATCACAAGGTCCAGGTTTCGAATCCAAACAAATGAAGAAAAATAGAAAAAAACAAAAATGTTTTTCATCATTATTGTCTGCACTGTCGGCGTATGATAGAATTGTCATGAAACATCATCATGATGGGGCTAAAGTTCATTCAAAGACTATAAAGTCAGGCATTATTATGACGTATTGATATTCAAAAGAAAATCATGTGATATAAGAAAAGCCTTGTAGATTGTGGTAATACTGGCTCGTGAAACGATCTAATTAGAAATTATAAGGGACCAAAGAAACAACATACATAATGTACTCCCATAAGACCTCTTAAATGCATAATATTAGTGGACAGAGTATAGCCGTAATAATTTTGAACTTAGACCACTTTTAATATTTAAGTGGATCAAATTTTTTTTTTTTTTTTGTTTTAACTTTTCTGACTATTAGTTAAGCTTTAGTAATTGAAATACGTGCATGAATTAAGTTCCTTTTTCTCGTCAAAATACTATCATTGGTTATTTAGCGTGTATTTATGTCATACTAACAGACAACTTTTTTGTTTATGTTTTTTTGTAAGAAAATCTTTTATATATTCAAAAATATCTGAGACAAAAGAATCTGCCAAATAATAGATAAATTTTTTTGTTGATTAGTTTTTAAATTAAAATTTTGATTAATTTGTTGGATATATTTTAATGTATATGAATTTAGCTGTTTATTCTCTATCAATGTTCTACAGTATACAAAAACGAAAGATTTAAGCAAGAAACTTTCTATACAAAAACGAAAGATTTAAGCAAGAAACCTTCCTAATTAAATACACGCATTATGTTTAGTCTGTCTGCGTAATAATTTCCTGTATTTGTGATATGTGATCACAAATATCTGTAAAATATTGTAAAAATCTGTACTAATATGTGATGAACAAAATTTGATTGTAACAGAATGTGATATCATTGATTTTACTCCCCATGATATTTCTTTCATTTATTTTTTATTTTTCCATTTATTGCTATTTTGTTTTTTTTTTGTTTTTAAAAAATTATTCTAATAGATATCTTTTATTTTTCCCCGTAACATTATCACACACATTTTTTTTTTCCCCCAATTAATAATTTTCAAACAAACAATACATCTTGTAATACAGGCATGTCTTCTAATACAAAAAATTACAAACAAGAAAAATAATGTTTACATTGTAATATATTAAAAACTACATAACATAACATTAAAGGTGTACATAAAAAAATTATTTTCTCACAATTTGTTTCTTGTATAATTTCTTTAGTTGGCCTAAAAGATTTGTGAATTGTTTGAAATGCTCTATTGAATGAAATGTATTTGTGTGTCGTTATAAAGAAGGTGTTTCATATTGAAATACTGATGAATAGAATTATATTAAATTATTTTTAATCATCTTGAATAAGAAGAAACGGCAACACACACATTCTGAAGGAAAACGTGTGGCACTAAAAAGATGGGAGGTGGAAAACCACTGATGGCAGAAAACTTGAAAATCATTCAAAATCTAGACTACACATAAAGTACACGTTATTCTCCTTGCCAAAAAGGATAAATGCCTTTATTTAGGTAAACAAAGGATGAGAGATACAATAAGCGTTCCTAAGTTGCAATGTTGAGGCAAACTAACATTATCTCATCCTTGTGAACTAAAATAAAGTAAATTCATTGTATGTACGTGCTTATCCCTAATCGCATTATAATTCGAATTTTAGATACTTCCAATAAGGAACACTAAGGTCAAATTAGAAATCTTTAAAAGAGAATAAAAATAACTGATATTATTATCGGTCCAAGAATTATCATTAACTAAAATAAACGATTGTGAAACACCCTATATAAGCGTACATATACAAAAATTGTATAATATGCGAAACATTCAGGCATATCATGATTGTTGATGTTTGACATGAAAATTTATGCATTCATACACTCATACATACTCGTATGTAAATATAAAAGGTCACGTTCAAGTCCTCATGAATTTCTTTGTTATTCATCTGTTAAGTGTGTATGTACGAGTATCTAGCAAATAAGTACATTATATTTTGTAATTACTGTTATTATTACATTTTTATAAAATTAATTTGGTTCTACTTTTTAATTTAACAAAATAAATTCAGATTTTCTTGTCTAAAGTCTAGACCAATGCAGGCATTTTATATTTTCAAACAGAGACAAAACAAATTTATTTAATCAATAAAAATACAAAAATTGGAAAAAATCAAAATGAATTAAAATAAATAAATTGAAAAGAAAAAAAAAATAATAATAAATGAATTTTTATACAAAAAATTTGTCTTTGTTCAATTATTGATGGGCTAGCTTTGTTTCTTTTGAATATATGCACAAATGCCTAAACTAATGTTATTTGATCAGGGCCGGCGTTATCTTATGCTTCTCATTCATGTATGTAATGATAATACAAAAAAGGATAAATTCAAAAATGTATTAACTGCCTATATTTAATGTGATCATAATACGCTAGATATCGCATCACATAAGCAATGTGATGCATTTTTGAATTTACCCAAAAATTTTTTAAAGTTTTAATATTTAAGTATAGAAGTTTTATTACAACAGGAGCAAATAAAGGGCGGGCATCTCAAATCTCAATCCAGCCGGTCCTATTGGGATTATTATGTTTATTAGAAAAGTATTCAATCAAAATTTAGAATTCAATACTTATTTTGTTGTACCATTATTGTAGAATAAAAGAAGTAAATTATTTGCATTTACTTGAATGTACACGATCCAAAAAGAATGATCGTGAGATATTATTTGAATTTGAATTTTTTTTTGTTTTCATTTTCAAAATGAAAGAAATATATACTTTTGGTTTACGTTAAATATAATTTACTGCAAAGTAGAAAATTTCTGTATTTTTTTTTTTTTTTTTGTGTTTTTTAGAATGACATGGGAAAATGAACTATAAGATGGAAATTTTTTCTTTAAAAAAAAAAAAAAATTAAGAACGTAAGAAAAATCTCTTGACAATCAATTTATTTAGTGTACTCGTACACCAAATAGACAAACATTAATAATATGTACATGTCTCGTACAACGAGAACAGATTTTTGTTTTTTTTTTGTAGTCATTTCCCTATATGTTAAACATGCAGATTTAACATATTATTTGTTGATTTTCTGTTATATGTATTTTACTTCTTCGTTTCAATTTTTTTTGTTTTTTTCTTCAACTTATTAAAAGTCTTTATATAGAGATTTCTTATATGTATTATCTACTTGTCGATTGTGGTGACGATGATTATACTGTCTACTACATCATCATACATACATATACGTACATATGTATACAATTACATATTATAGAGACGTGTAGAGACCCTGACTGATGTTGATAATGATGATGACGGACGACGAGATGATGGCATCTTGATGATGATGAAGTTCAAGCACCCACTCTTAAAAATAAAAAGAAAAAAAAAAATGTTTTTTTTTTTGTTGTTGTTCTTTTAAAAACGTTTCAAGAACGATCAACGATCGACATTTGATTCCTTTTAAATGTATATAGTGGCGGTGCGAACAATAATAAATGAAATATGTGTGTACTTTGAGTTTTTTTTTTTTTTTTTTTTTTTTAATTTTGTCCCTCGTTTTTATACTTAAACACTTAAAAGAGCCCAATAACACCTTAACAGTTTGTTATGGTGTTTTAAACGTTTTTTTTTTTTTTTTTTTTTTAAATTTTCATTAAAATAATTTTATGTGTGCAATAATAATGATCTTGCATTTTAGGTACGTACCATTCTCGTTTATTTAAATACACAACTCCCTCTATATACAATACAACGTACTATACATAGCGATGTCAATCAATGCATATCAATGCATATTGCAATACACATACGTATGTAGTTCGGTTAGTTTAAATTGATCTATTGGTGAGTTTCAATTTTGTCAACAAAATTTATTGGGTTATGATAATATTAGAAATTTTAGATACAAAATTTATACAATGGCCACTGATGTATTGCATTAGCCAAAAATTCATTAATGCATTTTAAATGCGTTCAACAAAATTTTTTAAACTTTTGAGCGATGTTGCCATTTTGAGTGTTGGCCGTATCACTGTCTATTTGATGAGATATTCAGCTTTAGATCCATAATACACTGAGTATATACAATCGCATAAAATAGGCAATGATGCGTTTTTTTAAAGATAGCCAAATTTTAAAGTTTGCATTAAGACGATATTTAAATGTTATGAAACTCATAGTAGATTTTGTATAGATTTTTTTTTATTTTCATAAATTTTCTATACAAATAGATTTTGATCCTTTCAAGATAGAAAAATGTATCTCGGGTTAATTAAAGTAAAAAATTTTAAATAATTCTAACAATTCATATATCGAATCTTATAATTTTGAATCTATGAAAATACAAATCGAATGTATAAAAATTCTTTTCATGTATGCCCATGTAATCTTCTGGTGTTGTTACGAAGAGCTATCACATTAATTTGTACTATGGCCAAGCATGTATTGCTTTGGTGTTTATTTACAGATTCCATGAGAAATATAAAGAAAAAAAAAATTATTTTTTGTTTTGTTCTTACATTAGGATGCAAATGCAAAGTATTTTTGTAATGATGACGATAATGGGGGTTCCCTGTATATGCTTAAAAGTTAACAATCTGTTTTGTTTGTTTTTTTTTAGTTCAATGAGAAAATAAAACAGAACCAGAAGTTTTTACTGCTGTAAATTGAAGAAGAGTTTTTTTGAAATCCTGTGCATGCATATTGTGCGTATACTATTTAAAGGTAACATTGGTGTAGAGGTCTAAATGGTATTAAAAAATTTTAAAATCATTTTGACTAGGTAGGTAGAGGTTGCCAACCGTTCATTCCCAAGCAAGCACACTTAGGCCAAAAAAGTCCCATCATTTTGACTATATATTCAATTTAACTTGAAAATTATTTAAACGCACACTCCTTCAATCCTTTTCTCATTTGTTTTTGTTGTCCATTAATCATGAATCGTGACGTCTACGTCTATGTACGATGTGTACATATACTGATTACTGATACATCGAGCTGTTGCCCCATTGCTGATGATGATGATGATGATGATGACATATACGAGCTTATACATCCATACAATATGCAAAACTATAAAATATGCACATTTTAAATTCCGAGTACACAATGCACATCATAAAAGTCATCAACGCGTCATCGTTATACAGAAATTTCTTTTGTTGTTATTTTGATTAATTTTGAAAAAAAAAAAACAAAACAAAAAAAATTATTTGAAATAAATTTTTTTTTGTTTTTGAATGTACCCATAGAAAGGTACATTTTTTGTGATTATGCACATGAGCGCTGTATTGATTGTATTTAAAAAAGTCTAGTGTCGAGGTTTCTAACTACTTATGCGTTTTTATTTGAAAGTACGGAAATATATAGTTTTCATTTAAAATGCACATCCTAATATACGAGCACCAAACATTATATTACCAACAAAATATTATAGGGTGCCTAATAAATTTGAACAGAGTACAATTCTTATAGATTAACTATCAGATTGTATTAATTGAACTTATTGAAGTCTTTCATTTTATAACTTCAGACACCTTAATACAATATTAGTCATAATGTGACGTCCTCCAGTCTCTTACATTTGGTTGCTTTATTTCTTATTTTTCGTATAACTGTAATTGTGTTTAAGGTCAGATGTAAACTATTGTATTTCTGTCTGTAATATTCCTTCTTAGGCCAATGCCATACAAGCGTTAAAAATACGCGCGCGGTAAAATAACGCATGATATAAAGTGTACAGAAATATATTAATACTGTCACATCAGCGTAACGTGCGTTATTTTATCGCGCGTATTTCTAACGCTTGTATGATATTGTTGGCCTTAATGTCATGTTTTAAAGTTATTTGATTCTTTTACGTTTAAAACTGAAATTTATTAGACAACCTAATACTGTGTTAATTGTCATCCATATCAATACAAAATGTATTCTATACTTTGTATTTTAAATATTTTCACTACAGGCCTTATGGAAACTACGAATAGTAGTACCACTTTACATCTTTATTGATATTTAAAAAGTTCATCTCATACAGTCTATATGAGAATTTTAAGAATTATGGCAACAATGCTCATGAAATGCTCTTATGAGAAATTACAAAAGAAAGACACATATACATACTCCCAATAAGGCCTGTACTGAAAATACTTTAAGGACAAAGTATAGATTTTAAAATTCAACATTTTATAGAATAATTTCTAAGTTTGCTATGGATTATAATAAAATATACACACACACAGACGCTGTTATTTATAAACAATTTTATATTAATACAAGAGTGTAAATAATTTTACACAGAGACATACAAATTAGTTCAGAAATTAGAAAACGATATGCAAATATTGTATAAAAATAAAATTTCCGCTCTTCTTAATTAATTTTTTTCCTTTTTTTTTTTTTTGCTTTTCTTTGTATGTTATTTTCTAATAAGATTTATTATTACGTATGTAGTTGACATGCAATCATTTTTTTTTTTTTTTGACATAATCCTATTAAAAATACATATGCGCATATAAGTACGTGTGTCTGTGTGTGGGTCGTTCAAATATTGGTCGAATGTATATGTGAAACATGCAAGTATATAGAGGACATATGCAGTATATCTACAGCTCGTACAAAGAAAAATATGTACAGACATAGGTAGAGGTATGTATGTATACTGCTTCCTTCTTTAAAATAATATTTGAATATTTATAATAAATCAAATATGTTGTTCATTTTATAAGCTTTTCGAATGCATCATATGCATAACTAAATTTCTTGTGTAACACTTAAGCCTCATACAGATAGAAAGCGAAACAGAGCCAAAAATAATAAATACAATACAATAAAATGCCATATGATTGTCTTTTTCATCATCATCATCAATGACGCAACAGCTCGACGTAATGGGCCTTAATCATCACAACGATGATTTTTCGAAACGATTCTATCATACGTGCATCTACAGTTTAATGTGGGTTGCGAACCACTTAGTTTGTTGTAGTAGAGATTTAAACTCAATTTTGTATGATAGGACTTAGACCAATCATTTGTTTTAAGTTACTTGTTGTCAGCAAGTAGACCCGGTCAGTATTAGTAAACACTTGAATTCATAAGCGGAAAGCATATGGTACTCATTCAAAGCTGAGCTGAACTTTTTGGCGTAAGGTAGTTTCGATGCCGATAGTGCAGACAAATGATGAAAAATATTTTTCTATTTTTCTTCACCAGGAAGGTCGAATGTGGAACCTTGTGTTTCAGAAGCCAATACTCTACCTATTGAGCTACTGAAGCCCCCATATCTCCTTCTCATACAAATCTCAAATCTACAACTTGTGCTCCCTATGTATTATCTTTGATATATGTAGCTAAACTTATATTATATACCAATGCCATGTTATGATGTATACTGCACTGCGCCAGGCAAAAATCAAAGTTATAGCTGATCATTTTCTAATCTGATCGCTCCTCAGTTGATTGTTGTATCAGTTGTGAAATATTTGTTTGTTTCAGCATTGATTTAAGCTCTGTTCTTTTCAATTTCAAAACGCCTTCTGTTTGCACTTGACTTTATATATGTATGTAGCTACCTATTTGTTCAATTACGTTTTATTTTCTCTTGAACACTTCTACAAATGCAAATGACATGTTTGTGTTTTTTTTTTATTCTTCTCAAATTAACCAAATACCGTGCATATGGACCTCTTTTTTTATTAAAAAAAAAAAAAAAAAAAAAAATCAAATTATTATGGTTGTCAATCAATTTTATGTATGAATTATCAAAACTGTCAATCACAATATACACATAAACGAATAATAACAAAATAATAAGAAATTTTTGTCCATTTCTTGGTGTACTTAAGTTTCGTTATAGATGTTTGCTTGCATAGGTACTTTCATTGGTCATTGAACTCTAATATAAAGAAAAAAAAAAAAAACGAAAATAATAAGAAAATACCTTAAGATTTTAACCCCAAATATTGAAAAAAAGAAAAACCCATGTATCTGCATAACAATTGAAAGAAAAAGATACAAAAATCAAAATAACTGACAATTTATGCTTTAATTCAAATTCAAATTTATTTTAATTTCTTATTTTTATATGGGATGGACCAAAAGTATCTTCCTTAATCATACACAGATTAATGGTTGATGGTGATGAAAACAAAATAAAGCCATTAATAGTAATATTATCGGCTAAGTAACTCAAACAAATGGGCGATCTATACAAAAACAAAAAAATCCTATCATACAAAAATTGTGTTTGTTCCCCGTATAACAAACTCAGTATCATCAAAAGCCTCTGGCGGGTCCATCCTCCTCTTTTTAATGAAATAAATAAATAACAAACTCAGTAATTCACAATCCAAATTAAATTAAATAGATGAAAAATCTTGAAATTAACTTGAAAAATTATCATCACCAATGACATGATTCTGATATTTACGTCGAGCTATTTGCATCGATAATAATGAGGAGATTTTGTACACTTGCCAAGATCTCTTTTGTATAGGGGAGATCTCAGTCAAAAGGCTTCTGGGCTTTCTGAAGTGATCGATACGGTTCGATCTGTGAGAAATTTCCTGGTGTGGTATCACAATAATGGACCATTTTGGCTTAAGTGTGTTTGCTTGGGAATGAGCGGGGGGCCATTACCTCTACCTACCTACTAATTCATGTCATATAAAATGTGTACAAGGAATAAATTATCTTTTACATTAACAAAAAAAAAAATAATAATAATAACGTTCAAAATGTTTGCAAAAATATATTCAATTTCTGAGGCACCCTATACTATAAATATATTTGATATATTGGATTTAAACTATGTATGTGCATTCAATTCTTCAATAGTACGTGCTTCAATTTTTAATTCACGAAATAAGAAAAAAAAAAAAAGAAAAAAAAAAGATCAAATTACAATTACAATTATTATTATTAGTTTTTTTTTTTCATTATTATTATCTAATTCTGATTTAGATATGGATAACAGATTTTATATACACGTTATTTACACATAATACTTAAATTAAAAATTAGATTTAAAAGAAATTTTTTTTCTGTATTCAGAAGGAAACAAGTACATATGTATGTACAGATTTATGTGTAACAATTCAAGAATTATAGATATTTAACTGAAGCATTAGAAGACTTTGCTTTAACTGAGACATTGAGATTGCAACCTACTAACATTTGTACATACATATATCTAATCTTCATATTTTGCTAAATCATTTTAAAGTTGAAATCTAATTACAATTGATGTAATAAAATTGATATTCTAATGTCCATTCATTTGACTTGAAAAAAAAAATGAAAAAAAATCAATTTTATTACTAATGATATTTTATTACGTGTCTGTATACATACATATGTATGGGTACTTTCATGAATGCATCGTTTTTTGCCATCATCGCGACCCCCGAATGCGCTGGAATTGAAATCTGAATTGTCAACTGTACATATGCACGCATTGCAGTTGTTTGAAAGCTCGATTGAGTAATTTCTGTTAAACTTTACAGACTGTTTGAATTAATGAATCCCGATACATTTCCACGATTGCACTGGAAAGAAATTTATGAACTTGATTTTTTTTACTGTTAGCGTCGACGACGCATTTATGAAAGTACTCTACGTAGAATAAAGTATTTAGTTCTTACTTAAACTAGCAGTTTGCCATTGCGTTTAATTCATTTTTTTTTTCATCGTTTTGTACATTTATTTTTTTCTAACAATATTCGGATAAAGATGACTTAATAATAGAATTTCAACATTTCTAATGTCCAAAATTGGCGAATTTACATGACATGATATGAATTTAAAAAAACAAAAAAAATTTAATCATCGATTTATTCTTGTTTCGACGTTTGATTGTCGTATTGTATTGTTTCATTGGACGTTGGAAGCTATAAAAACACATGGAAATCTCGTAGCATATTAGTACTTCGTTCGATTTTATTTCCAAATCCAACTCTCGCATTGCCTGTCGATGTTGAATCGCGCATTTTGTCTCAATTTGAGAGTAAAAACAAAGGCTACATACATGAATAAAAGCCCTTAACCTTAGACTTATTATTTTGTTTAATCCTAAATGTATAAAATTTCACTGCATTTTGTTTCATATAAAAACAAAAGATTTAAGCAAGAAACCTTTTTCTAAGTATATTTCCTATATACATGAAATTTTATGAACTGCATTATGTACAAAAGCAATTTTATAAATTTAATGAACTGTGACAGCAATTCTTTATAAAAGTTAAGAGATTATTAATTTGGTATTCTGGGTAAGTTAAGAGATGTCACTGACCAGCTGATCTCTTAACTTTTTGAAGATTTTAGTTAAATAGATTTTTGTATTCTGAATAAGAGGATAAGAGATGTTTCTAACCTTAAAATTCTATTAACTTAGCTGGTCCTCGACAATGATCTGCTAACCTCTTAATATTTATTTGATATATCCTTTATCCTCTTAAAACTTAAATTCTCCACATATCTATAAAAAATTTTTAAAAGTTAAAAGTTAAAGAAAATTTTACCTAGAATTGTTACCTGTATCTGTTAACAATTTAAATTTATACATTAATATTTACAATATTGTCAAATTATGTCAAAATTTCTAAAATAATAACATTACATAGTAATTATGATCCATGTACATTGAAATTAACTATTATAGACAAAAAATAGATACAGATAAAAGTAAATCTCTATATAGTATCTGTTGGAATAAAATGAATTATGTACAAAGTAATTTCTAAAGAAAATAAGGAAAATTGATCCAAAAAATAAATTTATTAGAATTTTTATATATCTTTTAACATTATGCCATTATATCGCGTCAGATACACACTACATAGCATACATATATAAAAGTGCATTTAGACTACTTGATTTATCAAATATGATTTAATTTGATTTTTATCGAAAATATCGTTGTCAGGTAGTGTGAAGTCAAGCGGATATGTCATATTTTATACATATCAAGCCGTATCGAATTTGACAATTTTTAAATTAGAACTTGTTCTATTTCAATTTGATTTGTCTTTGATCTAACATGAAATAAACCTTAATGTTTTGTTTGACAAATCAAATAGTGTGAATACACATACAAACAAATGGAAATGACACTTGTCGTGGCAAGTCATATATAACAATCATTCTTTTATCAAATCGTAAATCATAAAATTGACAAATCAAACAGTGTAAACTCACTTTAAGTATGTACACCATTGTATGTATGATTATATGTGGCGTAAAACTAAAATTAAATCAAATACGTGTGGTATCATGGTTCAAAGAAAATCAAGTAAAAAAAAAATAAAAAAAAATTATTAACCTAACATGATGCTAGCTAATATGGACAAATGTAGTAAATATAGATTATTGGATAGGAGAGCAGATTCCATGTACAAATGATGTTACTATAGCAGCATACATATATAGGGTACAGTATACAAATTACGGGTACAAATTTATCTCATCGTCATGTACTCTGAAGTTTTTTTTTTTTTTTTTTGTTTTGTTATTTCAAAAAACGTGATTGTTATTCATTATCAAGGTAGAAGAAGAAAAAAAATTTTTTTTTTTTGTCTTATTCAACGTATTGTATTGTTTTCTATTTTATTCTAAAATACGGCAAATATTCAATCTACGTATATAACTGATTAGAGCAATTTTTTTTTTTTTTTGGTTACAAACTAAAGATGGTATTACATCGCATTAAGATGTGATGACACAGAAGGAAATAATTAGCGAAATTGAATAACAATGTCATTCATAATAACCTTGAATTAAATCTTCTTCGATGGCACTACAGCCCATATCGAGCCATGGCCTCCTGCAACTTCGCCCTCCATGTTGTTCGGTTTTCAGCAGCTATTTTCCACTTGTCAACTTGTAAGATTTACTTTGAAATATTCACAAAACAAAGTTCATAACCAAAATTAAATTTGTAAAGTAATTTAAAGTAAATTAAATTAATGAAATTTTATAAATGATAATTTACAATAGGCCGGAGATGACCGGAAGAATAAGATGTGAGGATAATATAGAAACAGATGCCAAGATATTGGGAGTGATAGCATGGAAAAGAAGATATGCCCAGGATAGAGATAGATGGAGGGAGCTGGCCGTACAGGCTAAGACCCATAATGGGTTGTATAGTAAATGCTAAAAGGAAAAAAAAAACATTTACGAATATCAAAAATTACATATTGACCATAGTGAAAATGTAAATTGTTAAAATGATCAAAATACCAAACGCAATACACATTAGTATACTTCACACACGCTCTTTATGGCGTATTCTTTTACTAGGGCCCGATTTCTTCATACTTTGACTTAGCTATCTTGAGGATAAAGTTAATCCCGGGAGATATTTTCTAGATTGGTTTTCTTAATTAAACTTGAAGATTAACGATCTTCAGGATAGAAATACTTTCCACAGCCCCTGAAAAAAATGACATGAAACCAACTTCATGTGTAATTTAAAAATAATTTACGTGTAATTAACAGCAATAACAAATTTCTTCACCCGTTCAAAATTTTTAAATTAGTTATCTCAAGTATCGAATGGCTTGCTGGGGTCAAGATATCTCGATCACCTTAAAGATATCTTCCGAACCTCAACCATCGGTTAACTTTATCTTGAAGATAAGTCTTATCTAGAAGTGACGAAAATCAAATCTTCGGATTTATCTTCAAGATACGTTTAACTTCGAGATATCTTGAAGTGAAGAAATCTAGCATAAAGTTAATGAAATTTTATGGCTAGTTTTTATTATTTTTATTAATTTGATCAAACTAAAGTTTTTGTACATTTTGGTACGGGTATTAGTTTTTTTGTTTATTTTAGTTCTAAAACCAATTAATTAATTATTTTACATCTAATTTATATGTACTCAATTATTATCTAGATATCTAAACGATTTGAGAAAACTCATGTACATACAAAAAGACTGGCGTACATTTAGAAGTGTGTCAAATTGAATTAAAAAAAAAAAAATGAAAAACGAACGTATTAGTAAAAAACAGACTAAGACAAAAAAAAAAAAATTTTTTTTTCTATTTTAAATTTAAAACGATAGAAAATCCTATGAATTTGGATTAACAGACAACACAGACAACAAAGAATACACACGATCATTTTAATATTAAATAATTGCTGTTACAAATACAAGTATCGAATCTCAAAACAATGGAACAAAAAAAAAAAAAAACACTTTGTTTTGTTTACACAACATTTTTTGTGTTTTGTTTTTTGTTATCAGATCTTTTTTGAGTTTTTTGTTTTTATGAGCACAATTTTTGTTTATACAAATAAGCGTAATTAATTCAAAATAAAGCAAAATTAAATCAAACAATAAATGGTGAGAAAGAAAAAAAAAATTTTTTTTTTTTTTTCTGCCCATTATTTATTATGTGTTGTAATCGCAAGCCATTTCTAAAAGTGATAAATGATTTCTCATTTAATGATGATGTACAAAATTTGATGTAATGAACTATTAAATGATTATAAAAATTTCGCTGTTTTTTTTTTCTTGTTTTTGGACTAACAGGGTACCAGGGCATACATTGATTGACCGATCATAAATAATTTTGATTATTTAAAAATCAAAAGAAAGTGAATCTCGGTCAACCTATTAGCGATCTGATATTGTAAAAAAAAAAGGACAACAAATTACATTATGTAATGTACTTAAGTAAAACTTCATTTTGGTCGTTATAATTCAAATTTGGCTGTTCAAATTCGAATTATAAGGCCAGTTCAAAAATTAATCATTACGATGCAGGGTTGTAGAAATGTTGCTACAGTGTTTACATATGTTACATTAGATATGTTGATTCTTGTGTTACGATGTTCTGACATATGTAAGTGTTGCATTTTATGATGTTTTGACGATTCTGTTGCCTTCTATGAAAATTTCAATGCAAATATCAAAAATTTTTGATATTAAGTAATCACTGCAACATTGAATTTTATATTGCAAATGTTAACTTAATGTTAAGGTAGTGTTGCTAGCATAATGCAAAAATGAACGTGTTGTTTTAGTTATGATTACTGTCTTAGGATCCACCATCGATTTTTATGAAAATTGGTACATACACTATACTCGATGAGTCTAGTTGAATGGTGCTGGCCTTGTGGCGCGAATCGGGCTTATTTCTCTACTAGAGGGCGTTAAACTACCTGATTACCTTTTGAACGTTTAATACGACAGTATTTGTGCAATTTTTACTTTTTGAACAGACCTCTGTATGTATGGGCGGTTTCAAAAATTCAAAAGCCGAAATAAAAAATTCTTTTAACACTTTTTGTTTTCTAAAATATCTAAAAAAAAAAATTTTTTTTTTAGATACAAAATGTGCATATATAATGCAATTAAAAATTTGATTGATTTATGTGTACATGCTATAAGAAATTTGCTATATTTATGTACTTACATGTGCAATAACAGAAATTTTTTGTAATACAAAATTGACCTAATTTAATGAAATTAAATAAAATTATAAATTCAAAACACAACAACAGATACATATTTAAATATACGAATGCACCCGCTTTTTTACAATTCATATAACGAGTATAACAGCAGGTTTGTGCATAATGTATACATAATTGCATGATTTTTCTCTTAAAAATTTCAAACGTTCGCTAGCCAATTTTAATCCAATATTTTGCTTAATCATTTAAACGTATAAATGTGTAACACATATTGATTACTATATGCGGATTTGGTATGCATGCATGCATGTGTATTTGTATACATTAAATATATTGTAATGGTCTAATGATTAACTAGAGTGAACATTTGGTCAAAAAAGAAAAAAAAAATGAATCAGAAATGCAAAAATGCTACAGAAGAAATTCACTTTTTCTTTTGTATACAACATAAACGTACTCTAAGCATAAAATAGAATAAAAATAACATAAAATCACTGGTACTAGTACCACGTGCTGTGATCCTTATTTTGGATGTTGTTGATCATCATTTATCTAGTACATATAAAGAATGAGAAAAAATTCGTTAAAACAAATGAAAAATTTCAATTTCAATTATCATGTACATCGAATATACAAAAAAATTTAGATGGATAATAGAACGAAAAGGAAAATTATCAATGAGAAGTTTATGGAGTCAAAGAAATCGAAAACACGTAATTATATACACTAGATCTAGAGGACTGATAAAGTGATAACACATAGGTAGAGACATAAAAGAGTCAGGATAACACATAATCCCTGTGAAGGCAGAATATGAATTAATAAATTTTTGATAATTTTTGATATATACTCCAAACACTAATTCGATTCAATTAAGGTCTTATGGAAATGACATTAAAGTGGTACCACTTTACACTGTCGCGTATTGATCTTTAAAAAAATTCATCTTGTATTTTATGATTATTTTACAGATTGTGGTAACACTACTGATCGTTAGATGATCTTATTAGAAAATTATGAGACAAGAAAAAGGACATACATATGTACTCCCATAAGGCCTTCACTGCATCGAATTAGTGTATGAAGTATGAAGAAATCCATCATAGAGGAAAATATTCTCTCTCTCTCTAGTTGACCCTACAGTCTTTGAAAAACCCTCGCGGGCCTCTTGCAAAATTAATTGTTAATTTCCAGTTAATTATATTCAGTGCGAACATCGTCAAAGAAATTTTGCCACCGTATTCTTGGTCTGCCAATCGGTCTTTTACCTTCTGGTTTACCTTCCTAGACTCTTTTTACGGTACGGTTACGGTACAGAGTCCAGAGGTATTTTCAGAGCGACTAACATAGCCAGAGAAAATTTTCATACTGTGTGATGAGAGAATGGAAATGAAAATGACATCGATACTGATCTAATCTGTGTTTTGTCTTCTTATACCAAAATATTTATATTTGTAAGGTAAGAAATTTTCATACTTGATCTACACATTGAACAATGGAGGCCAAGAAATTTCTTAGCAATCATAAGGAAAACAAATTTACAAATTTTGTTCTGTCGTATTTATGTATGTATGTGTACAAAACGTTTTTATATGCGACACATACACAGATCAAAGTATATCTACAATTAAAGTAGTACAAGAGCACTACATATAGAAATTTTTATCACAAACAATATAAAAAAAAAAATAAAAAAAAATGGCAAACAAAATACAAGAAAATGAAAGAAAAAATTACATACTATACTCGTATAGATACAAAATTAGATGCATGTATGATAATTATTAAAAAATATGAAGGTTAAATGATTGTGCTCATATACAAGCAGGACGTACACCATCATATATATGCATTCAGACGTATCTTTACACGATCATGATCGTGTCACGTGTAACAAAACAATTCAGCACATGGTAGACAAAACTTTTGCTTTCAATAAAATTAAAAGAATTTAAGAAAAACAAAAAACCCAAAGATATCATGCAATTTTTGTTCTATTTTTGCTTTCTTATACTGCAATATGTCTGCATTCCGTACTGCATAAAATGTTTGTCTCTCCATCATATGTTTCTCAAATGGTTTATAATACATATGAAAGGCAATATAAGAATTGAAAAGTAAAAAGAAAAAATATTTTTTCACGCTACATTAAAAATTCAATATGTAATGTCGTGTTAATTGGAAATTTTTTATCATCATCATCTTCTGCTTAAAAAGGGATCACAGCTGTATATTGAGCCTAGGTCACCATTTTACTTTCCAGACAATTTTGATTTGTGTTATTGCTTCTTCTACTTCTTCTGCTTAAAAAGGGATCATACTATATAGCTTTATATTGAGCTTGGGTTCACATTGATTAATTTTACTTTTGACTTCTTACAGGCTTTTTCCAGACTTCTTCTTGCTATCAGTTGCCATATTATCAGGAAACTAACGATTGATTCATTTTTTTTTGGTTCAATTCTAATACATCATTGGCATTATCATTGCTATGCGATGATCCATGATTTAAAAATCACAAAAAAATATTTGTCTAGGATTCTTATCTCTCTTATACAATTTTGTTCAAAAATTTGCAATGTTCAATAGATCGATCGATCTGTGCTGTGATGTACTGTGTGTCTATTACAGTCAAATTTTCTATTATAAAATCATATATTTATACTCCATACACTAATTCAGTTAAGGTCTTATGGGAGTACATATGTATGTCCTTTTTCTTTTTTCTTCATAATTCCTAATAAGATCATCTAACGATCGATAGTGTTACCCCAACCTGTAAAGTTATCATATAATACGAGATGAATTTTTACACAGTGACGTAAAGTGAGATACTATTCTAATGTCATTTCCATAAGATCCTAACTGCATCGAAGTATGGAGTATAGCTTATATTATTCATTGTTACATGTTTTTTTTATTCATTTTATACATATGTATGTCCAATTCTCAATATTAATGGTCTCTTTTATAATGTCAATAAAAAAGATTTAAAAAAAAAAAAGAAAAAGAAGAAGAAGTTGAAAAAAAAAACCACAACATCGTTGAATATTTAAAATGCAATAAAGATGTCATTGATGCGATCTTGACTTTTTGAAGTTATAAAGAAACCCATTTGGAAAAATTTATTAGAGAAGTGATAGGATTCTTTTATTTTTATGTATGTGTATGACAGTGTAAGTGATCACACAATCATACGTAGTTGTTATAGATATACAACTTGGATAATGTCCATATGTATACAACTTATTAAAAAAAAAAAAAAAATTCTGTGTGTTTAGAAGGATCACTTGCTATTACTTTTGATATTATTCATTTAAAAAATTTTCATTTGTTTACATGAGTTTCGGTTTTTGTTTTTTGATTGAAAATTTAAAAATTTGTAAATTTTTAAAAAATTTTTTCATTTTTTTATTAAGTAAAATGGAAGATAATTGGCTGAAACAAAAAAAAAAAAAAAAAATTCAAAACAAAATTAATAAAGATTTATTAGAAAAGACATACATAAATACATTTGAGAATAAGAAAATAGTGTAATAGAAAATATACTATAGAGAAAAGATACAATTCAAAAACATCGCAATTGATCATCTTTTGGACGAAAATGATGAATTCAAAAAACATTTTGACGAATACGTCAAAAATTCAAAAACTCAATAGTTTTCCAATTGACTGCAAATATTTGAGCAACAAAGCATTCAGTTTTTTTAAGTCAATGCAATTATGCATTTTTGACCTGTCAGTGACATGTCAAAAATCTGTACATGATCGTGTGATGGTCAAATTTTTGAAGTTTTTGAATTGTACCAAAATAATCCTGTTGGATGGCGTAATGGAGGTAAAGCAGTGGTAACTTAGTAAAGTTAAGTGAGATTTACTTCTAACGCAAAACTTTTATTTCTGATATACATTTTTCACATTGTTGTTGTTGGTTTTCAGAAAACATTACAAATGTTCGCTGCTTACTTTAATTTTGTTGATCAATGGAAGACATACTATATACTTACCTATATGAAGTTTCAGGCCTTACCAATAATCGTTAAGACTAATCTCATATAAAAATCTAAGACTAAGTCCTTACTATAACGACTTAGTAAACAGTTACTGGGTAAAGCCCAATATATACAAGATCAATTATCACAAAGGGCATATAAAAATAACTTTTTAAAAATTCGATTAATATCACAATTTATCTGTAATTGGTTAATCCTTATTATTGTCTCGTTATACAATTTCAGAAATTCAATATTTGGAACGGATGTTCAAATGAATTAAAAGAAATCTCTTTTATCCATGATTTCATTTTTATATAATATACTCTGTCCACTAATATTATGCACTTAAGGTCTTATGGGAGTACATTATGTCTTCTTTTTTCTCTCATAATTTCTAATTAGACTGTTTCACGAGCCAGTGTTACCACAATCCACGAAGCTTTTATTATACATCAGATGAATTTTTTTGAATATCAATACAGATAGTGATGTAAAATGGTAACCACTTTAAGTAATCGCCATAAGACCTCAAGTGGCATAATATTAGTGAACAGAGTATAAATGGGATAAAATGATAAAATATTGATAATTTCATTTTCTTCTTCATTCTGATCATTTTAATTTTTATTCGAATTTGGAAATGATATTCATAAATTTTATTATTTTTTTTATTTTTTATTTTTTATTTTTTTATTTCTACTACTGAAGACAAAAAGTCCTTTACCTGTTTTACTTGTTAAATTACACCTGTTTATCGTTTAATGTTAATGTTAAATGAATTTTTAAAAATCTGTCTCTGCATCTGTTATATTGCCATTTGCAAATTACAATTATTTGGTCATCATAATCATTCTCTGTTGTGATTGTGATTCTTGTGTATTTTGTGTATGTTGTTAATATGATCATGATGATCATGGTTCATGGATATTGATTTTTTTTTTTAAAGTCATGAATAAATGTACATTCATACATACTCGTACATACATGAAAATGATAAACAAGACTATAACAAGATTCATTTAGATTTTATGTATGTAAAATGTTTCCTTTTTACAAATGTGTGTATGTACATCCTTAAAATAAATAGTCACGATCACATGATCATTTTATTTCAAAAAAAAAAAAAAAAAAAAACAAAAAAAAAAAATTTGCTCATAAAAGAAATAAGAAATAAAAATTGATCAAAAAACAATTTTTGTTGAGAATCTTCTCCGTTGATTCCATATATTAAAAACAATGCTGAAAGGTATTAAATGATCATAAATATGCATATAAAATCGTGTACATGATGATGTCCATGAGCGTTCAAATATTATTTTGACTATATGTATGTACATATTTATTAAAATCATATAAAATTGAGAATCTCGTGAATCTCGTTTAGACTCTTAAATCCTGTAAATATGTATGATTCAATTATCAGTCTATTTAGTTATACTCTATTCAATTGGTTCGATCACTTTGGTTTTTTTTTATTTTATTTGTTATTGTCCCAATGGAAATTAAATTTGTACGAAATATGCAAATTTAGTGGATTCTACATATTTTTTAGTACATACAAAAAAAATATAAATTACAAGAATGTACACATACATATATGTACGAATACATCGTGGATCAACATAAGATCATAAACGAAAAAAAAAAAAACAAAAAGGATAAAAAAATTATTTTTTTTTATTTAAAACGAATAAATGATGAAAAATTGTAAATGGTTTGCAATAGAGAAAAAGAAGAACTAAAACAAAAAAAAAAAAAAACAAAAATACGAATGAAGAAAAAATCAAACAAAAATATTATAAAAAAGCTCTCAAGATCACAAGAAAAATTATGCAAATCAAATAATAGATCAGTAGACAGATTGACGATCAATTCACATTTATAAATCAATCGTGTGTACCTATAAATGCATTGAAAATAAACACGCTATACATAAATTATACTCCATACACTAATTCGATGCAGTTAAGGTTTTATAATCGTAATTCCTAATAAGATCATCTGACGATCAGTAGTCTTTTACACAGTGACGTAATATACACAGCGATGTAAAGTCATTTCTATTTTATGTAATTTCCATATAAGACCTTAACTGAATCGAATTAGTGTATAAAGTATATGTTATTTGTTTTCTTTTGTTCTGTATATGATATAGAAGACAAAATTTTTATAATATATTCTTAAACATATTATTATTCGGTCAATTTGATCGTAGACGATGATGATGTGATGATTTTGAACGATTAATGATAACATACATGATTTGCGATCGCTTTCATATATGAACGAGTACTCTAACATATGTGCATATAAAAATTGTTAATTTATTTATTTTTTTTTTATTGTTTGTTTACATTATTCACAAATAGATATACATAAATACGAGACGACAATGATTAGGATATGGTCGATCGGATTTCTATATGTCTATATGTATGCATACATACATTTAGAATGATCGATTTTATATTGATCAGTTATATTTTGATTGATTAATTTCATGAATTGTTGAATAATAAATTAATGTGAAATATAAATAACGAAAAAAAAAAAAATTCAAAAAATGATTTAAATGAAATAAAATATAAATACTGATCATTTATGTATGTATATACGATTCGGGATGATCATGTAGAATTTAATTTTGATGATGAAAATTTAAATATGCGCTTAGAAACAAAAAAAAAAACAAAAAAAATGTATTGAAAATTGTTTTGCAATTTTTCTTAATTTTTTTTTTTTTTTTTTTTGATTTTTCTCAATTTGAAACAAAATTTTATTTTTCGCTATTTTGAAACGATGACAATGATTGATCTTTTGAAATAAACATGAATATTTGGTTTTCTATTATTATTTATTTATTTATTTATAAAGGTTAGAATAGTAAATGAATTTACAATCCTAACAGGGGGGAATAGCACTGACTACAGAGGTCTACGGCTATTTGGGGAAGTAGTGTCAGACTCATACCCGAGGTGGGATTCTATTATTATTATTATTATTTATAGCACTGAAGATGAGATAGAGGTTTGATAGCCTCGACACTGCAGCTTTCTAAGTTAAGCTTATTGTATCCCTCATCCCTGGTGTTCCAACGATCGAGTCTAAAACTTTAATTGCATCGAATTAGTGTATGGAGTATAAAGTCCAGAGGTACTTTCAAAGCAGCTAACATATAGATAGACAGAGAAAATTTTCATACTGTGATGAGAGAATAGAAATGAAAATGACATCGATACTGATCTAATCTGTGTTCTGTCTTCTTATACCAAAAATTTTTATCTGTCTGTCTAGAAGAAACTTCAGTAAGGTAAGAAATTTTCATACTTAATCTACATAATGTGATCATCAGAGATTACCAAATTCCACACAATTTCGTTATGAATTTTATTACGACATACTAAAAAAAAAATTATTTTTGCTTTATTTGAAATTAAGAGTGTATACTTCCTATTTTGATTACGACAATAAAAAATGGACAAAATATTCCCTCAAATGGAGGAAAATACATAAAAAAAAATATATATAAAAATACAAGTAAGTACGATCAGGTACAATAAGTTTTTTCCCGTGGTATACATACATATCTGTGTACGTTCCTTCTCAAATTTCCCATAAATCATAACAAAGTAAATAATTTCTCATTTTCAATTTCTATAGACGTTAAAAATCAATCAAAATACATGATAACAGCGTATATTAACTGCTATGCAGATATAAATACGTTATGGTATAGTATTGCATTGCAAAGAAATCGAAATTGTGTAGTCAATTATGAGAATCTATTCGACAAACAATTGAATCGACTTTTAAAAGTCGATCATAACAAGTCACGGTATTTATATGAAAAATCAATCGACTTACATGCATGAAGTACTAAAAAATTTTAGTACTAAAAAATTAGGTAACTTGATTGTTTACTTCTTAAAATTTTATATAAAAATTTTTTAATTTGTGTTGTCAAAATTTTTTATTTGTGTTGTCAAAATTTTTGTTGTCATTTTTTTTTTCAAAAAGTTGATCACAAAAATATCAGCGACTTTTCTAGTCTATAAAATAGAAAATTTTTTACTCAAATAGAATTTCATAATACCAAAAAGTCGATTGCAACATAAAATCGATTAGCAATAGACTCTCATAATTGATGCCTGTGTATACGGTTGCTCTCGCTCTCTGTTATCATATGAAATTCATCTAGTTTTCAAAAATCCATTTATTTTAAAAGTAAAATAATTTTTTTCATCATCTGTTATCAACAAAACAGGAAAACAATAAACAACATAAAGTACATCCTTCTATAGTAGTATGTATGGTGTATTACTGGTAATCGACAATAATTTAATATCCCACCGATTGTAATTAATAATTGTCTTCTGTGTGTTGTTTATACAATAACGTATAAAAAATAAATAACAACTACTAGAATTTCTTATGTTCAGTCTAATGATCGCGCTTACATTACATATATTTTTATGTGCATTGATTTTTAGTCCATTTTATTTGCAAGACATATTTCCTTGACTGTTTAGATAAAGAATCTACAAAACATAATATTGAATTGAATTTTTTATTTTTATTTATTTTATTTTATTTGAATTCAAAAGAATACTATTATAAGTAACTGTTGTGATTATTGCTATATGGTACTGGGATACTATTCAAACCCAGAAATGAAAATATGTACGAAGTGTAATAAAATTGATGCTCTTGTACATAAGACAAAATTATATTGTATACATGATGGATTGAATGGTGATTCAATCTGGATTCAATTGCATGTATACAGAGATTGAGTCGAGATCAGATCGAACGGATCTGATCCAGCCTTTCATCCTAGATCGAGTCGAAATATTCTCGTAAAGACATGGATCAAAAGATCAAAAGACTGAAACTGTTAGAATTGAGTGCTATGAATGGTTATGAAGAGTTTGTTGACATTTGTGACATGACATGCATGACATTATTTGAATTGTAATTAAAAATTATTATATTTAAATCACAAATTTATTGGTTATATCTACTACATTTACAGTATGTACATTTCGATCCTATCTGAACTTAATATTTCGATTTAATACGCAGACCAACTTTTCGATTTTTCAATCTTTCAAGTCTTCATGTATACAAAGTAAATATTTTGAAACTCTTTAAAGTGTTTAAACATGGTATATACATAATTAATGTGTATATAAAAAGTAAATTCAATGTTTAAATAAAATCAATGGTTTTTTGATAATACACAGCTGATATTGATATGATGATGATTTTTCTTACATTTCCGTCCTAAACAATTTCTGTTAACTTTTTGTTTTTTTTGTTTTTTTTTTCTTGCTCTCTTCTCTCTTTCAAATAAACAAACAGAAGGGATCTTATGTACAAAATAGAAGAATATGAATTTATTTATACCATCATATTATTACCATTATCAATTACAATAAAAAAAAAAAAAAAAACAACAAAATTATGCGATGAAATCAATACGCGTGTTATCTCTTTAACACATTCCACATTCACTATGGAATTGTACATATTCATCTGAAATTCCATTAGAAGGTATTCCTTTTACCAGCTTTTACATAATTTTTTTATTTTCAAATGTTGTAAGATAACGTATTAAAGGTGTATTTTCACTTTGATGTGTGATCGTATCCGATTTAACAATTTTATCTCTATTACAATAAAAAAGATTTTTGATAATCAATTTTAATGATTTATTTTATATTTGCATATATTTAGGAAATTTATGACTTTGTCTCTTTATTATATGTTTTTTAGTTATGTTGCTATATTTTGTAGTGAAATATCGTTTCTAAAAATCAAAGGAAAAAGTATAAGGATTGGATGCAATGTATCAATAAATTATATCATCAGAAAAGTAGTGATACCACATCAATACAGTATTTTTGAACAACAAGTATAGTACAATTAAATAAACAATTTTGTATAATTAGTTAAATAGGAGTTGGTCCGCCGTTAGATGGATAGAGGGCACTCCGCCTAGTTTCAAAATTAAATTTGTTGGCAAAAACATTTTAGCTTAACAATGACATTTCTATGTATATGCGATCTGCCAATACATCAGATATCTATTTGACTTTACAGGAAATTAATCAGAAAGTAAATGAAACATATTTTATTTTTCTGTATGGTAGATCGTGTAGAAACACCCTTAAACCCTTTTAAATGAATTTTGTGTGATCAATTCATCATAAGTAAGTAATTACAAATAGTAATGTTTAACCCATATGTTAAGATGATGAAATAAAATCCCTACACGATCACTTCAGGATGAATACCTAGAAGGATACAAAATAAAAAAAATAAAAAAAATGAATTTAAAATAATAAAGTGGTACTACTTTACGTCATTTCCATAAAACCTTAACTGCATTCGAATTAGTGTATGGATGAAGTATAACAAAATTAATAATTACATAAACTTTTATAACTCCTCTATACGCATAGCTAGAAGTCTCATTGTACAGCCATTGAAAAAATAGACGAAATGATTCTATATCCTCTGTACGTACACATGTACAGAGACATTAATATGTAAACATTTATTTTTATTTTTTTTAAATTTAAAAGATTCATATGGCATAGATAAATAATTTCAATTTCATGCGTTAACCAAACAAAAAAAAAAAAAAATACAAATCGCGTCTACTTACTATGATAAATACGATTACAATGGATAATTTTGGTCTGAGTGCTCATAGGTTCTTACTCTCTCTCTCTCTCTCTCTCTCTCTCTCTCTCTCTCTCTCTCTCCTCCACTTCAAACAACTATGAAAAATGATTATCTTGAATAGATAGAGATTTTCTTTTGTATTACACGATCCTTTACTGTGATTACTTCACATGTTAGTACTTAATATGCGATGTTTTATCTATATGTATAGTGCAAAAAAATATTTTTCATTTTCTTTTATTTTTTGTTTTTTTTTTTTTAATATTTGCAAAACAAACATTGTAATCATAAAGTTCATAATATAAGGATTTTAAAATTTTTCAAATTTGTTTTTTTCTTTTTTTCTGATCTGTCCTGGATCTCTTAAAATTTGTTATATGTCCAATATCTGATCTTACGATGTACTATGCACAATTTGTTGTTGTTTTTTTTTTTGTAAATTTTATTGCTTTGAAGGCTCACATACATATCTTAAAATGAAAAATGAAGAGGTTTCACATGCAATTAATCTTAGTTGTGGTGAATTATTTATAAAATCTACTTCAATATCTTGAATATTCTACAATTCGTTTTCTTTTTTCTTAATATGTTTATAGGCAGATAGATAATTAAATACGGATATATTAAAAGATTCGTATATTTTCGAACCGATATTTGTACTTCTTCTACATAACGATTAGGCCCTGGCTCACTGTCGAACTGTTGTGCCATTGATGATGATGATGATGGACAAAAAAAATTTTATTCTCGTCTATAGTGTTTCACTTTTTAATTTCATAGGTCTGTCTGTTAACATTTCTATGAGTCGTCCCATGAGTGTCCTCTGATAGAGAATCATAAACCATAAAAAAATAGATACAAACACGCTGATGTTTACTTTAATTTTATACATTTGAATTGGAAACATGCGTAGACAAAAAATTTTTATTAATTTCTGTTGATGATTTGAAATTCGATTTTTTTTACTTTCTGTATTTTTGAATTTTTATTCTATTTTTTTTTTTTTTATGTCCTTGATTTTTATTATTTATTTAATTGATGTGTATGTTGTATATAATGTTTAGCAATACACACATAATTTTAATTTATGGTTATATCATATATTTTAATGAATTTATATGAAATAGACCTTCAGGGGAATTTTGTTTATATTTACCATTCATGTTTATGCATCATAGAATTTATGTACATGTACATTAATCTAGCTATATATGAGGAGTGATCTACACATGCAAGTTTGCGTGCAATTTGCATTATAACGCACAAAAAAAGAGAGTCCGTTCACAAAAGTAGTAAACATTTAACATTTCAAAATAATAATTATTCTGTATTTTGATTGATTGCAAAAGTTCCTGTGGAGTACAACAAAGTGCTAATGAACATAGAATACTACTAAATGCACATACATATGTACCTAATAAATATCAAAATTTAATGATGATCATTTTCATATTTTTTGCACAATATTTTGCAAAATCCTTTCTTTAGTTGAAGTTTCATCAAAATATATCCGTAATGTATTTAAGACTTGCTCAAGGATATACAGCATAAAATGAACAAAAATGATATTATACTCTATACACTAATTCGATACAATTAAGATCTTATTGAAGAAATGATTCTTGCCTTCGTAAAATTGAATATTTCCAACAATAAAGTATTTACACAATAGAAAAAAAAAATCATTAGACTGAGAAATTTTTTTTTTTTTTTTTTTGATAATAAATATTACACTCTGTCCACTAATTCGATACAGTTAAGGTCTTATGGAAATGACATTAAAGTGGTACCACCTCAATTCATCCCATATTGTATGATAATTTTACAGATTGTGGTAACACTACTGATCGTTAGATGATCTTATTAGAAATTATGAGAAAAGGAAAAAGGACACACATTCTCCCATAAGGTCTTAACTGCATTGAATTAGTTTATGGAGTATAATTACATCCCTAGACGTTATTACAAGCTATTAGCCGACATTTGTGTAAAATACAGAGTCTAATTGATAAAACTCGATCATCTGTGGAAAAAGTGTCTTCGAGTGTAACAAACATTTAAAAAAAAATTTTCCCAGAATATCCTTTTATCACAATGTCAAGTAATAAATATGATATTTACTAGTATGTTTCTGTTATACATATGTAGAAATGTTCAAACATTATGTTCCCATTTATTGACCATTGGGTTCCCATAGCGTATTGTCCAATCCAGTGTTGCCTATTGACTACATATTCCTAGTAACATTCAAAATTTAAAATATGTCTTCTTCCTCTTTGGTCAATCGTCGTAAGACTGAGACTTTTATACGCTTAAAATTTTTTACATCATGAAAATCAGATACCTACGAAAATCATTCCTATATCAGACCAATAAAGGAATACACATATAAATATGCCGTGCATACAAATGATAAAGTAACATCATGACATGACGTGATAAATGTCTATCCTTCATGTAGGCTTTTCATAGTTTATTAGTCCATTATTGATGTCATTAATAAATTAGAAAAAAAAAAATTACACAAAAAATTGTCATTTTAATTGTCAATGTCGATGTTGATATTGTGTCCTCATCATAATCATCATCGTCGTCATCATCGTCATCACTATTATACTGACAAATTGTCAACTGTTACTTTACCAAGAAAACTGACTGACTGTTAGATTACGTGTTTATGGATATCTAATATGTATGCGAATAGGAATGCATATTATACGACGTGGACGGTACGGTACATACATGCGTATACGTTAAATTGAAGTTAAATTTTTTTTGGTTTTTTTTTTTTTTTTTTTGTATAATTTAGGTAATAAAAATGACAACACCAAATTTGTCAATAGTACTTCCTGATTTTGTTGTTGTTTGTTTACTAGTCCACTACATATTTGACACACATGTATGTACATATAATGGTATATTGATTATATAACCAATCCACACATTGGTTAGCTATTCATTAGAATATTTCAAGAATTTTTTTTTGACATTTTGTCCACAAGGCCAAAGGTAAATCTTAAGCATTTACATTATGTTCAGTTAGAAAAAGTCGAAAAAAAAAAAAATTAAAAAACTTTATAGTGATCACACGACAAATTCTCATCCTCTATAAAATTCTCTGTAAAAGTACAGAATGCTATACCAGAATATGCAGATAGGGAACGCATTTCCATTTTGTAAAAGTTTTTGCAAAAAAAAAAAAAAAAAAATTGTATTATTGACTAATTGCTTGGTTTACTTAAAACGTCAGTTATGTGTTCACAATTTATCTATACGCAAAAGCTATTTACTAAATGTAAATGTGTGCTTAATTTACAATTTAGACAGAGCATGTATACGTATAGTACACCTTTGGCAACTTTTATAAGTGTGCACAAATAAAAATGTTCGTATACCATAAATGATGTGCATACTCGCAGTTTGCATATTTTGCACACAGTAAATGTCAAAAAGTTATTGCATTACAGAGTAAATAGATATATCGGAAAAACTTCACACAATGTTCAAAGTTTTTTAAAAGAATTTTTTTTTTGTTTTTGTTTTGTTGTTATTGAAAATTTAAACATATTGTCACATGTACACATGTATGTATACGTACATATATGTGTATTTAGAAAAGAAAGGAAATGAATACCAAAAAGTTCTAAAAATACATAACGTATACTATATATGTACGTTAGTACAAACTAGGGTCGGCGTTAGAAATTCAATTGCCCTGTGTACTAATATTATGGACTTAAGAGGTCTTATGGGAGTACATTATGTCTTTTGTCTTCTCCCATAATTTTTCTAATTAGACTGTTTCATGAGCCAGTATTACCAAAATCCACAAATCTTTTATTATACATCAGATGAACTTTATTGAAGATCAATACGTCATAGTGATGTAAAATGGTATCACTTTGAGTAATCTCCATAAGACCTTAAGTGGATAGAATATAAAAAATGAGATAAAATTTAGTTATACGTTGCAAATGCCCACACATATTTACCCACATAGAAATGCTGGCCCTGTATTCATTTGTATGAATTCTCTATAGCAAATTCAATCTAATCATTTCGCTGTATTTTGCTAAATTCATTTGATGACTATACTACGTTATACGTCTTCTGGAACATAAAAAAAAAAAAAAACTCTTTTGTACATATTTTTTTGTTTTGTTTTTTAACACGATTTCTAACTAAAATGCGATTAGTTGTACGGTATTAAATGGGTGGACATACTACACATACTCGTATGTATGTGAGTATGTAAAAAAGACAGACATTGTTGTTGTTGTTTTTTTTTTTTTTTTGTACATTAAATGCATGCCATCATGTCGTGAATTAATCAAATCGCTGCACGCATTCTATTTAGCCATATTATGGTCGTTTACCTATTGGCGCCATCAAAAATGTTTTATGTACAGTATGTATGTATGTATGCTGTTTAAAAAGAGATGAAAGGGCAACAGCTAGTATACGAGGATGTATTTTGCTTATATTGCTTCCCTAATTGTCTTTGTATATGCATATACAGTATGTATGCAGTTTTGTTGTGTGATGTGAAAAACGCATGTTTTATTTAAACAGTTTTTTATTTTGTCTTTTTGTTTTTTTGTGTTCAGGCTTTATAACATCAACGGCCGTCATTTACAAAAAAAAAAACAAAAGAAAAAAAAAACCAAACACATGTCAATATCAGAATAAGCTACTGCGCCGTAATACATAACTAAATGACTACTAAATTATGACAAATTGAAAAACAAACCGAAGAATATTGTGAAAACCATGTTTTCTTGTTTTTTTTAAATTTCCAATGTGTTTAAATTGGACGAGAAAATAAGAAATATCAAATTAAATTTAAATATTTAAAATAAGAATTCTATTATTCTATTGATAATCAATGCAGAACTTATGGATATCATTAATGATTTAGAAATGGATCAAACAAAATATCATTTAAAAGAGCTCTTGGTAAAAGCGTTATAAATTGAAACAACGCAAATATGAACACTTTACTTGAAATTTCTGTTACACATTTTTAAATGACTCACATTTTCCCCTTTTTTTGTTAAGTCATCATATGACGATGAACAGGAAAAACAAAAAATTTGAACTGAATACGATCAAATACATTTCTTACTTAGCAATTATAAAAAGTTTCTCGCTTAAATCTTTTGTTTTTTGGGTGATTTGAATTGAATTTAAATTTGATCTGAGGCAATGTAAGTATAAATATCACACATTTTCACATACATATGCAGGTTATTAATTCAAGGTAGTCTACGTTTAGCAGCCTTGCTGTGTAGGGAGAGGGAGGGGGTGGTATTCTAATCTAACCTAACTATATATCGTATAAATAGTCATAGATGGAATTGGTAAATTTTGAGAATTGCACTCATACATACACAAAGAATACGTAAACTATATTGGTTATAATTTCATTTTTTTTTTTTTTTTACTTTTTCCTTTTTATTTTCTTTGTATTTTGTTATTGTTAAATCGTGTCATTTTGTCTCATATATGCAGTGATTATAAAAGACACATTTATATGTATGAGTAAAATGGTAAAATAATGAATACAGGTGTGTGGGTTTATAAGGAATTCAATATAATCTTTTTCCTAAATTTGAAAATAAAAAAAAATTTATTTTTCAATAAAAGACAACGAATAGGAAAGAAAAGGGATTTTAGTTATTTTTTCTTGTTTTTTGTTTTTAGTTGGTTGGGTTTTTTTTGTTTGTTTTTGATTAAATTCCATACATAATGTCTATGAATTACAACAGCATTATTTTATGAATTGCATTGCATTATACTTTTATATGTATTCTGTAACCGAAACTGCATAATACAAACAAACTAAAGCCTATATGCTGCAAACATATAGTGTAATAAAATTAACGATTCTTATCGAATATGGTGATTTATTCTGACATTTTGATATCGATATTGTATGATGATTTACAGAGCAATCGAATATGGATATTTACATTCATGGATATGCATATTTTATTTGTATGAATTTTGTGTACATTAAATGCATTCACACGTGCACCAATAAATGAAAAATTATGAATAGTATCTTTTAGAATGTACCCGGATTATTTACATATGTAGCTCTGTATTAGATGCATTCATATAGTATAAAAATACTGAATTGGTGGTGTATAGTACACAAAGATGGTCAGTCACTTTTTTTTTAGAAAGGGATCACAAATTAAAATTATCCGTGTACATTAATTGTAACATATGAAACTTTTTTTAAATATTTGGATGCCATTTAGATACACCACACCATGATGTATGTATGTAGGTTACAGGGTGATTATTTATTTCTAAATCCTATCTTTGCACTAACGTAAGATAGGTCTTTTGGATAAAAAAAATAAAATTATTACTTCATCACAGATTTGTATCCTTAGAAATTTTCAATTCAAAAAAAAAAAAACAAAAATTCATTACCTTCGAACAGCCAGGAGATTTAGGACAAATTCATAACCATCAAGTGATTGTTTTATGTCAAGAATTCATTAACTTTTTGATGTAATTGTTATAAATTCATAAGTTTGAGACTTTACAATTAATCAAAAATTTTGAGTGCATTTGGGCATCAAGTTTAACTTCAATGCGCACATGATTGTCATTTGCTTGTCTTTTGATGGTCACCGTTGATCAAAAAATCATTTAATTTTATATTCTTACGTCCTTACGATTTTACGTCCTTATATTTACGTTCTTCGACAAAGTCTACCTGTCAAATCAACAAACAGTGAGGAATCACCCTGTACATATTTAGACGAAATTGTAAAAAATTTATTACGTTCACTATTTTTTATTATTACTTTCTTTTTTCTTCTTCTTCGTTTTCTATGGCGCTACAATCCTTAAAAGAACCGTGGCCTCAGTGAGAATTTGCTACCATCTCGCTCTGTCCATTGATAAAGCCCTCCAGTTTCTAATCTTCAGATTGTCCAGGTCTTGTTGAATCGAATTCCATCATAGATTTCTCAGCCTATCCCTGGGTCTTTTGTTTCCAATGTTGCAGAATATATGCCATCTTACAGGAATTTTGATTTTCCATTTTGTTGATGTGCCCCAGCCATCTCAATTTATTAACTTTAACTTTCTTTTTTTGCTCTATTAAAAGCCATGTATCAGTATCAAAATGTAATAATAAGATAAAAAGTTGATATACAACAGATTTTTCTTTGTTCTCTTTTTAATTTAATTGAAATGATGTACGCTGTAAATGTTACATTCATAGATTTATACAATACATTTGCAGAATTATTTGCAATTTATAAATTCATGATTGATTATGGATAAAACACTTTGTAAAAAAAAAAAAAAAACAGTAAAACCAGGGCCGCTGCTAGAATTTGTAACATCTTGAAGAACCCAATGAATTTGATGCTTATTATGCTTAAGAAGCTTAAAAAACATCTCTTTATTTTGTTGCTATCAAGTGTTGCGATCACGTGTTACCATCACTTGCTGACAACAAGTAACTCAAACAAATGATTGGTCCAAGCCCTATCATACAAAAAATTGAGTTTAGGCCTTTACTTCAACAAACTTAGTGGTTCACAACTGTAGTTGCACATATGATAGAATCGTCTAGAAAAAATCATCAGTAATGATGATTAGGCCCTGGCTCACATCATCGAGATGTTGCGTCATTGATGATGATGATGATGATGATTTTGTTGCCATCTTGCCATTTGTTTTGATTAAATTATCGAAGAAATATGCAGTTACACTTTAATCAATTGTTTGCCCCATTTCGTAGGTCTGGCCCTTATGGTATTTCTGGCTGTGATCAATATAGAAAACGAATTGTATATACATTGTGAGATATGAAATACAAATACATAAATGTAAAATGAAATATTTGCATATCTCATATCCCAATATATGCATGCTATCTCCATATGATAGCACCCATATCCAATATGAAGCAATTAATTTTTGTTTTTTTTGTTTTTTTTGTTTTTTCTAAAATAAAAAAAAAAGTTTCAGTCAGATTATTATCATAGTGGAAATGAAAATTTTTCAAACAAATTGATTTATTTGAAAATAATTTCACTACGTTTATCTGTATACATACTCGCATTGTAACATACAGGATACAGGTATTTTGCATATTCATGAACATCCATATAAAGCGACTGAGACATTGAATGTTTTTTTTTTTTTTTTTCAATTTTATTTAATAAAAAAGAAGAAGATGAAGAAGAAGAAAATTAGAATTTAGTCTTTATACGTTTTTTTCACACAAATATGCATCGAATATGACTCGAGTGATACAGTAAAAGTACAAAAATTGAAGTCAGATTATGAAGAATATTTTATTACAGTAAAGGAGATTTTAAATTTATTTATTTATTTTTATTTTTTATTTTTTTGGTTTAAAGCTAGACATGGATCATTATGGACCCATTGTGGTCTATGTGATGCCTCGTCGTTTGGCAGAGGTAGCCACCCTAATCTAATCTAAGCCTAAGCCTAATCATGGATCAGGAAGACTAAATTGCTTTAGACGAAATAAACAAAATAAGATCTCTTCAAACTTCTGTATACAGTAATTTTCTTACCTTAAACTGTCATCGTTTGTGTCATCAGAATCAGAACTGATTGAAAGAAAAGACAAAATGCCAATAATTGAAGTTGAAAGATCAAGATTTTAGATGGCTTAATTAGATCTCAGAAATTTAGATATCAGTTCTGAGTTATAGAGAGTACCATAAAATGGGTCACTCTGGCTTTTGCTGATGACGTCTTGTTCTTGGTATTGCACTTGGATTTTTACAATCATTTGAATTCAATAAAATCTTTCCAAATTAAACGATCATATCATGATCTCTTACATAAGTAATTATTAATAACGATCAATAATAAACATCATCCAGACTCAGACCGGCATTTTGTAATAATCCATAACATGACAACGTATAAAATGACTAAATAGCAAAGAAAACAAGAAGGATGTTATTTTCACAATATTCAAAAATATTTTTTTTTGTTTTTTTTTTTTTAATTGAAAATTTTATAATCCACGCAATTATGCATATTTATAGTCATGTGTTATGTCTATGAATTACATGCTATAAAATTTATCTGAATTTTATTATTATTAAAAATTGCATACAGTATCTCTATATTAGTTGAGCTCCAGCAACAGAAAGGGTACCTACATATATACACGTATGATGGTATGATGTACATCCAGCATCAAACGATTCATTTAAAATCATTTAACCTTTACCTTATAATGTATATCAGAAATTTATATCGATTTTTATTTATTTATTTTTAAGTATGAAAATACATCAGTTGTATAGATATGTACACATAAGCTCTCATCGGTATGTTTAGTTAGGCCCGTTACCAAATGCCAGACTCAAGATTCAAGATTCAAAATTAATTCTAGCAGCTATGAAAATACAGTATGCCAAATTCGTTATTTGTACATCCGTATTTTAAATGAAATTCAAAACAGTATAAATGCGAAAAAGATCCTTATAGGAAGGAAATCAAAATATCATTTAAACATACAGAGAGATTTGTCAAATCAATGTCACATGGTCACATCTATAAAGTGATCGAATAGAGGAAAAACTTCAAAAAAAAATATTAATAATTTTTTATATTAATTTATTTGTTATTTATTTTTTTTTATTTTAATTTTTTATAGTACCTATACATTGAAATATAGTGTACGAATACAAACTTGACATACTGTATGTGTAACTAAATCAAATGCATACCTCAGGATTCAAGAATCAAATGAGTCTGAGTTCAATGTTTTAAAATTTTAAAATTTTGAAGCCACATTAGTACTAACATTATAATGAAAAATACGAATGTTGACAGCTGTCAATGTCATATGTTTGGTTTTTTTTTTTGTTTTATAATATAGGATTTTATTTGATTTTTGAAAGTGATATTTCTAACTGATAACTATATAGAGTTGGTACCACTGTGAAACTGAAGCAAGTATTTGGTATCGCTTATTGGTATCATGAATCTTGAAGTCAACTTCGTGAATTCTGAGTCTTGAGTCTGTCCGGCATTTGGTAAAAGGCCTTATGTATGAATGAATGCATTAAATATCATGTGAGTTTGCTTATTATGACTGAAATGTTTCATAAATTTATTATCTAATCTATAAATTTTCTCTTTTTTTTATTTTTTTTTATATTTTCTCTGTAAGTGTGTTACTTAAACTATATATCAATTTTATAATGATGACAATTTTTTTTTTTTTTTAAATGTAGTTTAAAGTACATAACGGTAAATGAAATTCATAGATTATTTTTTTTTTGTTTTTTTTTTTTAACAGAACCATTAATCATTCGCCCACATTCATCCCACTAAAAAAAAAAAAAAAATAACAAAATTAATTGTCAAAAAGAGGAAATTTTTTTGAAGGTTTTACCTTCCTTTCTTCTTTCACCTTTCCTCTTCTTTTCTATATTTCCTGTTTTATTTTTACTTTTTTTTTTTTGGTTTTTGTCATATCATTCATTATAGTACTCAAAATCAAAGTACATTATATGAAAATAAGTAATCACATCAAAAATGAAAAGAAAAATAAGATGATGAAGAAAAGAAAAGAAAAGAAATAATAAAAAATCAACAATAATTTAAGTATAGAGCATAGCGAGCATTATAATCTATTTCTATTCAATTTAAATGCAATCAACTATACAGTGCATAACATTTACGTATGTACATGTACAGGGTAATCCATAAATAATTCACCACATTTGCTTCAAATGACTCCTCGATCTTGTCATCATCATTCATTTTAAGATGTCCACTATTTTATATTCTAATATCTTTTAATTGTATGCACAGTTGGAAACTGCATAAAATGTTCATCACTTTTGATATTCAAAAAATTCAAGGATTCAAGAGAATTTAAGGAGAAATTTCAAGGATTATGATAATACTGATCGTAATTTATACATGCACCTATGTTACCTAAATTTTGTATGATAGGGCTTTAGACCAATCATTTTTATTTGAGTTACTTGTTGTAGACTCCGGTCAGTATTAGTAAACACTTGAACTCATAAGCGGAAAGCTTATGATACTCATTCAAAGCTGAGCTAAACTTTTTGGGATTAAGGTAGTTTCGATGCCAATAGTGCAGACAAATTATGAAAAATATTTTTTCTATTTTTCTTCACCAGGAAGGTCGAATCTGGAACCTTGTGTTTCAGAACCCAATACTCTACCTATTGAGCTACCGAAGTGCCATTCCATAAAGTTTTAACTGAATATAATTAATGGACAGAGTATAAAAATTGCCAATTAATGTAGAATGAGTAGAAATCAAAGTGGCGGATGAAGAAATTAAGATAAATGAATGAAGATGAAATGTTTGTGGAATAAATTTTTTTGTTAAAAATAATTTGAATTACCTATAAAAGAATGATTCAATTTAAATGGTAATCATTTTAGGCCACCCTGTATTGTAGTATTTTTTCTGTAGTATCGATATACACGATCTTTACTGTATTGATCAAAAATTACTATATACACATACCAAACATATGTATGGATATTTGTATATGCTGGTACCTACAATTATTACTGTTAAAAATAAAATTTATACAGGTAATAAAATATTTTTCCACACCTATGTACCATAGCATATCGTACAATATACATATATCTATGTACATACATCCAATATACATATGTGACATATGATCAAACCATAATCGTTTATACAACGTCGTTGGTTAAATTGTAATGGGTAAAATATGTACATATATCTAATGCCTGTGTTTTGTGTGTGTGTGTGTGTGTACCCTCTGCTAGAGACCTTCTTAACCATACCCAGCAGCGAATTGATCAAGTAATTACCATTGTAACTAGTTCAGAATGAAAGATAAATTCATCAAATATTGGCCAACTCATTCCGCCTTAGTTTACCAACCAAATTCTTATAAAACTACTTCTCTTCTGCATTACTTTTTCGACAAAAGTAATGCTGACGGTAATGACTTTGTTTTAGTTTTTAACACTTATGATGAGTCACGTCTTTAAGATGATGAAATTTAAAATTGCATCATGATTGCGTTTTATTTTTTAACACTTATGTGTTAAAGTACTTCCTGCCTATGACATCGTGTGATAAAAGTAATGACTTCGACCCATTGGTGGTAATCCAAGATGGAAGTACTAGTCATTACCAGTATCTACTTCTAGAACTAGTTTGGAAGTACTCTTTTTCGCTGCTGGGTATCTATATATGCACTCTATCTCAATCTTAATACAAAAATGACAAATGCATAATAATAATAATTTCAATTTAAAAGTCATTTTAAGAAGTGACAAGCAATTATCAATTATTATATAATGTTTGAAAAATTGATTAGAATTTTTATTTTTTAAATGATTTTTTAATTTATTTATTTTTTTTTTTTAGAGAGACAGCGAGGGTGATAGATGTGAAGTGATCATATAACATAAATGATGTTTCTTTTCCAATGAGCGATACTATAGTTGATTTGTATCAACTAGCTGTGGCTTTCCAGTGAACAGGAAACTGAACCAGGAAATTTTTACCCGAAAAATGTCTTCTTAGTCTTAAGACAGGGGACACTACATGGTGAAGCGACACACAAGTCCCATTTGTCTGGGATCGAATCTGGAACTTTATGCTTCAGAAGCCAATACTTTACGTATTGAGCTAATGAGCTGAGTCTATAACGTAATAATCGCACATATCACAATTCACAATTAACAAAATTTCCCAAATTATGCATGCCTGTGAACATATATGTACATATATCCTCCAATAATGATCACATAAACTAATCATACATATATGTGACATCTACATATGTACATAAAATGTACAAATTTTCACACAGAGCTATACACACATGTACGAGCATATTAAACGGTAATTTATAACTCACATCAAATGTTCATTTATAACATTTAATAGCAATGTATGTATACTCACGTATTTGATCAATATACATACATACATATTTGCTTTATCATAAATTCAGAAAATACCATAGGATATAGATGAGAACCTTGTGAATTGCATTTATTTCATTTATTAGTGTTTTATTAGCAGACATATCAATAAAAAATAAAAAATTCAAGCAATGAAAATAAAGACAAAAAAAAAAAACGTCGAAAAATTAAATAAACTCTGCATGTTCTATACTCCATACACTAATTCAATGCAGTTAAGACCTTATGGAAATGACATAAAAGTAGTACAAATTTACGTCTCTGTATATTGCGTATTAAAAAAAATTCATCTCGTATTATAACATTGGCACATATACTATATCATTATGATGGTAATCGTCATTAATGACACATTAATGGTATGACACATTTGTACCACCGTCATTGTCTATACTGATTTTGTTGTTGTTTTTAAAATTGACAAAAAAAAATTACAATCAGTTGACTGAAATGACAATTCAGCTCATACAAACAATGTGAAATGAAGCATCATTCTCTCGAAATGATAATAAAGTGTACCATCATTTGTACTGTCATTTGGTACCTTGTACGACAGTCATAATGATGGTTTTTTGCCATCATTATGATGGTAACCAACATAATTACGGTATATGTGCCAGTACTTTTATATGATAACTTTACAGATTGTGGTAACACTATTGATCGCGAACTGATCTTATTAGAAATTACTAGAAAAGAAAAATGACACATATGTATAGTCCCATAGGACCTTAACTGCATCGAATTAGTGTATAGAGTATAATAATAAATATAATCAAAGACAACTACCACTATTACCATCATGTTCAATGCTACCATCATGACCATTAATTAAATGTCATTGCGATGATGTTGTCCGATCATATTAACGTTTTATATGTACATATACTTAAAAAAAAAAAAAAAAAACAGTTATGTCATTAAAGAAGTAGAAAAACAAAAACATACGGATAAATAATAATCGATATTTATCGTCGGTATCTTTTTTTTAAGATGATAAAATTTTTTCTACATTTTTCGTTTTTCGTTTTTTTTTTTTTCAAAGGATTTTTACAAGGAGCAAAGAAAACAAGGACAACAATGTGTATATATGGCACTGATATAATTATATGACTTGAATTATAGAAAAATCAAAAGATATCTTAAAGATATAAAATATAGTGTACACGCATGTATCTGATCTGATCATGTAAAATCTGTTTATTATGAATTTAAACAAAAAAAAAAATCTATTTAACGTGTAGACACATTGAAATCACGTGAATTAAGCAAAAATTAAAAAAAAAAACAAAACAAAAATTAAAATCATTTTTTATCCGTTATTGTATCTTTTAATAAACGATCATCAATCGAAATCTTGATTCCTGAAGGTTAAGTGCAAATGCATATAGTCCGAATAGATAACGTACATGTCAGGCATTTTATTTTGAAATTGGATATTCACAATGTACATTTACATACATATTGAGGTAATGTGTAGATCACGATGATTTTTAATGCTATTGTGCACATAGTATATTCCAAAGATACAAAAAAAAAACAACAAAAAAAAACGTTCCGTACAGTTCAAACAGTCATAGTCAGTCAATATCCATACGATAACGCATAGTGATAATAAGTATACGATGAGTTATAGACATGGAACAAAGACTATATCAATTGGTCACTGCTTGTTGTTCTTGCAAAATCGAACAAAGGTACATTAATGCAGACATAATATAAAATTGGACAAATTTAATACCAGATTGTAAAGGTTTATCGTAATAAGTTATAATAAACAGTAGATATAGGACAATACACGGTATAACTTTTCCTGTATGTATTGGGTGCAAATATTTTCTTAACTTATTTTCAAATAGGTAATCATCGTATAAACCGATATACATACTCGTATGTACATATAATAAAGATGAGATAACGTATTAAATTAAATTAATTTCATATTTAATTCAAATATAATGAATTCTAATATTTTTCTTCTTCTTCTTTTTTGCCTGGAGCATACGATTTCCACTACTATCAGATTTCGTCGGATTCGATTCTGTGCGAAGTTAATTTTGATGCTACTACATACACTCGTATTATCCTGCTGCTTTAAGTTCTACTGCATGAAGATAGTTCTTTGCCATGTATTTCAGGACCTTAGTAATATAGATAAGCGGGTTTTGAAGCACCGGCTCTATCAGTTCATGACGTCACAAGGTCAATAATCTCTTAAAAGCTGGCTGAAAGCTATTTCATAGCTGTTTAAAAGCTATTTAAAAGCTGTTTGAAGTTGTTTGAAGCTAAAGATGTTATTGACCTTGTGACGTCATTAACTGGCAGAGCTGGTGCTCTAAAACCCTCATATCTATATTACTGACCTTCCCTTATTGTTACATGATTGGTCGATCGTCGAGTATGACCGGTCCATTTTAACTTACATATACGCTTCCTTTAGCTTTCCCAATATTTATCCCAATACCGTATTATAGGAGAGTTACACATACGACTATCTGTGCATTTTTTCAAAAAAACAAAAAAAAAAATTTCTTTAAAATTTTAAACGTAATTTTTTGTCTATAAAATCCAAAACCATAAAAGAAAAAAACAACAAAAAAAAAATTTTTGCTTTATTGTATCAATGATATTAATGAATGGTCAATTTTTTGATCAAGATATCAAATTGTATATTTTATTGGTTTAAAAAAAGTGTATACAGATGATTGTAAAACATGATTTCATCTATGATTTGCATCGTCGCAAATAAGAATCTCTACATAATATGTACATACAAGTGCTATGCAACACAACTGATAATTATGATGATTAGTGACGGTTATAATTTAAATTATTTATTATGTATCATTCATACAAAGTAGACACGTTACCTATGTACATGTGTGTGTGTGTACTTTACAATATTATTAAATACCAATGATCATAAATTGCAATAAGATAAAGAGATATCACATTGTCCATTTAAATGGTGGGAGGGGATGGGGGGGGGGAACACGGGAATTTGAATATAACATGCAAATAATACACACACAATGTAAGAAGAATTTTATCTATCAAATAAAAACGAAAAAAAAAAAATAAAATAAAAGATTACAACAGATTGGATAAATAAAAAAATCCAATACGAAAAAGATAAAAGTACAGATATAATAAAAAATGAATTTTTTTTTATCATTTTATTGTTTATTCATGTATTACATGTTGAAATTTTTTTTTTTATTTTTTTTTTCTTGCGCATAAGTGGACTCACGCATGTGCAATAAAAAAAAGCTCCACCAAAGTATCTACTATATGTGTCGTCTTTTTATAACTATAGAAACAAACATATCAAACAGTGAATTTGCATGTCCTCTACAATAAATCCCTTTCACTTTTTGAAAATCCTTTAATGATTTAAAATTATTTTCTATTATGCGTTATTTTATTATAGCCGTGTCCGTAGCACGCATGTATCCATATGACCTCATATCCATATGCGTGCAAAGCATGGATTGGATTAATTTTTCAATATGTTGCAAAATATCTAAATTTTATTGGATCCTTTTTAAAATTGATTACATTGAAGAATTTGTATTGTCAATCAAAGGAAGGCTTGTGGAAGGGATTATAAAATTTATAAAATACTATAAATTTTAGCTGTGTTATCCATAAATGTGTTTGCATATTAATTTGTATTCTCATTTAATCAGTGAAATTCAAACAGAGTATAAAATATGATATTAAAGGGTAAATTCAGAAATGCACCACATTGCTTATTTGATACGTGATATCAAAGCGTATTATGATGATCTTAATCTGAATATCGCATTAAATAGGCGCGCAGTGATGCATTTTTGAATTTATTCATAATTTCTTTTTCATCGTTGGTCTTACACTATTTTGCCCGTCCTAGAGGATTATGTTGCTTTAGAAAGATGATATAGGAATCTGGAGGATCTTTCCAACACTGACTGACTACGTAAAGTATGTCATACTCATTGCTAAAAGGACATGCGCCCTTAATGTATAGAAATACCGACGATGAGGGCTACAATAAGCTGATTATAGCTAAGCTGCAGTGTCGAGGCCACCAAACCTCATGTCATTCCTCGCGTCTTACAAAAAGAAAAAAAACAAAAAAAAACAAATCTCGCCTCGTCTTATATCTTAAGTTTAATACATCACATCTACGAGTATTACAAAACAGTCTAATCATATGCAAACATTTTATTACTATCACCTGGCATGTTATCCATTTTAAAGAATTAAACGTATTAATATGATCCTTTAGTCTGTTTATACGTAGATTTCTATTTTCATTACTATCTATCTAGACTAAATCTTAAGATAAAAGGTTTTTTGGGCAAATGAGGGGAACGATATACAAATATGTATGTGGGAAAAATCATGTAAATGTGTAATATACACACATGTATGGGTGTATTCCCACCCGAACCTGTCCTAATTTGAATTTTTCTACATCATGTGGTAAATTATGGATAATTTATTTTTTAACGTACATATACAAAATATTTACAATAAATTTAACACCTTTATTAAAGATTTTTATCGCAAGATCATACATACTGCACCCCTTTCCATATGTATGTGACAAAAATGGAATATTAATGATCATCTATACAATACTCGTATGTGTACGTGTATTTTTTTAAAGGCCAATATGGGAAATATGGTATTGTTTTGTCAACACTATTAAAAACACGATTTTCCATTGAAATCACATTTTAATCAAAGAAAAAACAGATAAACATGATCGAATACAACACGATATCCTTTTCAAAAATTTTGCATACATATATACTCATTTTGTGTTATGTTGACATTTTCTATGTAACAAAATTATAATGTATATCCTTAATATTATTATATGCGATGCATACATCATCATCATCATCATCATCATCATCGTGTGTTATTTAATGCGTGGGTGTGTAGAAAATATCTGACATCTGTTATCTCTCTATTATGCGATACGTAGAACCGTTTATACTCTGTCCATTAATATTATGCTACTTCAGGTCTTATGGAGATTAATTAAAGTGGTTACCATGTTACATTCACTATGACGTATTGATATTCAAAAAAAATTCATTTGGTGTACAATAAAAGCTTTGTGAGGATTGTGGTAATACTGGCTCATGAAACAGTCTAATTAGAAATTATGAGAAAATAAAAATGTCATACATATGTACGTACACCCAAATGGCCCCCATATAGTGAAACTGAAATTACTTAAAGTATAAAGTATAGAAATGTAGAATAATTGACATTGTAAAATGCAACACATAATGGCTTTTAAAGACATATGGGTACCTATGTACAATATAATTTGCATATTCTGATATGTCATTTATAGGTAAATATTGTTTTAATGTTGATGTTTCTAGTTAACAAGAAATTAAAAATTCATGTAGATATTTTAATGCATTCAAAAAAAAATTTTTTTTTACAGCAAAATATATACTCATAGAATGATTCAAGTTAAATAAAAGAATAAATAAATAAAGTATTGTTTAGTCAAAAAGTAAGGCCTTGTTCACACCGATCTGTGTGTAATAAACCACTCTTCATCAACAAAGATTATCTCTAGATAGAGATAAATTGTATTCACCAGCCTGGATAAGATATTTTTTTAGACAACCATAGAGTAATCGTAAAAATATTCTACAAACATAACCTTACTATTTGAATTTTATTAATATACAGAAGCAAAAATTGATTAACTTATCAAAGTAACCTCATTATTTCTTTATCAATAAAACAATCAGCTGACTTGTTTGACATTTTGAAAATAATGTTCGAAAATAATTTTTATCCATGTTGATGAATATGGTGAAATTCTAGCGGTCGTAAAAATATCTGATGAATAATCTTAGGTTAATGAATACATGCATTAACGTATGTAGTATAAATGGACAATATTATTGAGCTCTGTTAAAGAAAATCCTGTCTGACATTGGTAATTTGCCAAATGTTAGCCAAATAATTCCAAAATTTCGTAGTTTTCTTTCTATATCTCTGTCTCTGTCTCTGTCTCTCTCTCTCTCTCTCTCTCTGAATTAATAAAGTTTATAATTTGTTTATATGAAAATGTTCTCACACTTGCATTCCAAATATTTGGAAAAATTCAAAATTTATAGGCGTGAAGATCGAATTAATTTATTAAAATTTTAATTTTTGATTTTATTATTTTTGTGTTTTTTTTTTGTCGGCATTATTTTTATTCTAACCTTTAATTAACTTTAATAAATTTTGTTCTTTCTCATACAAAAAAAACAACAAACCAAACGTAATGAAACAGATAAATCCAAATGAATCAGAATTTCCAATATTTCATCTAAATTATTTGTATATATGGCCATTATAAGATACATGAAATCCGTTATTTATTTAAAAAAATTTTTGAATTTATTTACAATTTAAATGTAATTACAAACAATTTAACGGTTCTTAATAGAAGTTTAAACAAAAACTATAGGGACCAATTTTAATTTTTTTTTTTCTATTTTTCTATTTTTCTAATTTGAAATTGGAAAACGATCGTACCAAAGTAATAGATGATAGTGCTGGTTATGTTACCTTTTATTTAATATCTGTTGCCGTGTATACTGTAATTATTTATTTATCTTTTATTCTCATATTGATCCACCCATGTGTCAATGTTTTATACAAAAAAAAAGTAAAAAAAAAAATTTATAAATAAAATCAGAATATTCTATGCATTTATAAATTAAATGATATCTTCATTTACATAAATTTTTATTGTATATCTTCAAGATATTTACATAAATAGATCGATCATTAGATTGCTATTAACATTGGCCTCAATTATGACAGTCTATTGCTTATCGATTTTATGTTTCAATCGACATTTTAGTATCATGCATGGTATAAAAAGCTCTTTATAAGGTAGATTTAATTGAGAGCTTTGTGACGTAAGCATTTGACGAATTTGCGCAATTGTATGGAAGTTACTATAAAGAGCTTTTTATACCAAGGGTATTGTGAAAGCCTATTCGAGTAAAAAATTTCCATATAAAATGTAAGAAGTGAACAATCAAATTACCTAATTTTAGTACTAAAATTTTTTTAGTACTACATGCCAAGATCTATCTACATGCATGTAAGTCGATTGATTTTACATTAATACCGTGACTTGTTTTGATCGACTTTTATTAGTTGATTCTATTGTTTGTCGAATAGACTCTCATAATTGACACCTTAAAAGTCGATTCTATTGTTAGTCGAATAGACTTTCATAATTGATGCTATAAATGATATCTTTGCGTATTTGGGGTTAGAACTTTGTTTATGAGAAAATTATTTTTTTTTTTGTGATCTCATCTTGATGTAAATAATAACAGTTTCATACAAAAAAAAATAAAAACAATTTTTTTTTTTTTTTTTTTTGATTTTATAAATTTTGTTTTTTGGCGATCTTGCTGTGATAAAAATGATTAAAATGCATTTACTAAAGCATTAGTGTGTGCCTTAAATAGTAACAATTGAATAAATATTTGGTAGATCGGTGTTAGAGTTACCTTCAAAATTCATTTAGATTACATTAAAAAAGAAAAATACAATTTTCGCACAAATTTTTTTTTGTTTTTTGCATTCTGTTAAGAAAAGATATTCAATTCTTTAACTAATCATTAATCTTTCTCATATATGAGTTTAACTGATTATCTTTTTAGAAACCTTAAATTACAAATACACACATGCAATATAGTGTTTATAGCTATTATTCACATTGGATTGGTCTTAAAGCCCTATCATATATACAAAAAAATTGAGTTTAAGTATCTCTACTTCAAACAAAATTCAGTGGTTCACAACCCATGTTAAACTGTTAGTGCGCATGTATGATAGATTTATTGTGAAGAATCATCAGTAATGATGATTAGGCCCTGTTGGCTCACATCGAACTGTTGTGCCATTGATGATGATTCTTCACATCATTGATTTTCATTTTCATATCTTCTACATATACATATGTGAATTTTTTTTTTGTTTTTCTTTTAGAATTTTCCACTTTATATGATTCATAAAAATGAAAATCATTTATTATCTAGTTATGAATTATGAATTATGATAGTCCTGATCGTAAATCATTTTTGTTACTATAATGTACCAGCAAATACATATACATACGATTATGAGTATGTAGATGAGAAGATATAACATACTGATGGAACGTATTTAAACACTTACATTTTCAATTTTTTTTTTGATCATGTAAAAGTGTAAATTGCATTATGAATTTTTAAATAAATGATTTTCCTTTACTCATGTTTTTTTTTTTTTTTTGTTTCAAAAACAAAAATAAAAAATCAAAAAAAAAAAGGATATACACACTAAGAAGACTGTTTTAATGTGTTTTCAAAAGAAAAAGTGAAAAACCAAAAAAAATTTTTTTTCCTCTCCTTTAAAAAGAAAAAAAAAAAAAATATAGAATTTAAGTACCCTGGATATGGTGTGTGCGAAATATGGCTAAAATTCAGTTAAATTTGGCTAAATAACTAATTGGTTAAATTGTTGGAAAAAAATCAGTAAAGTATGGGTTTTAGCAAACTCGACGAGAATGCTGGGTAGAGATAGGTAGAGGTGGTCGCTCGCCAAATTCCAAGCAAGCTCACTTAGGCCAGAAAAGCGAGAATGCTAAATGCGACTAAATTGATAAATTCATTGTTTTTTGCATGAAATGATGAAATATGAAAGTGTAATTGTTTGATTTTTGTCTGTAATTTTATTTTTAAACAGATTTTTTGTAATTTTTTTTGAAAGTAATTTCTCGAATTTTTAACGATTATTAAAAAAAAAAACTTAAAAATTTGAATATTTGAATTTTCAAAATCAAAACGAAAATCTGTAACGTAAAAATGTACTAGAAAAAGTGAAAACAAAGACTGTCAACAATTTATAGCCATTCCGACACAACAAAGTGTTGCTAAATTGAAATTTTTTTTGGTAGTAATTTAGCCATTTGGAATTTAGCTGATTTTTCCAATGATTTCGCACATATTCATTAGATGTATTTGAAAATCTATTTAAAGTGTGTAATTTTATGTATGTAAAAATTTTCTACTTATTATTTTATACAATTATTGTTTAAAAATTTATATATAAGAATCTTAAATTACCATTTAAATTACGCATATCATGTACATATGTATTTTATATACACGATAGATCTGTATATATGTATATACACACCGATCTACAAATATATTCGATATTGTAATATGATGACTATAGACCATAGTATTTTGTAAAAATCATAATAAAAAAAATAAATAAAAATTTTTTTGCAAAATAATAAAAATGTGTAATAAAAGAATCGTCTTATGACGTCGATAGATTATGACCTCCCATTGAGTATTTTTGCACATTTGTACATATAATAAAATATTATGCATGTATGTACATGTGTGTGTGTGTGTGTGTACTGAGGATGTACATATGCAGAAATTTAACATTTTTCTTTTTCTATTTTTTTTTTTTGGTTTTTGTACATATACGATCGTATTTAGAAAATGTGTATAATTGAGTATCACTCAGGGTATATAAAATGGATATATAGTATGTGTAGATATTGACCATCAACCATTAGATAAGACCTTTTATTAGTACATGCATTTAACCTATCTTATTACATGCGAATTGCTTGTGCAAAAAAAAAAAAGCAAAAAAAAATTCAAATAAATAAATGTGATCTTTAATTTGACCCCTCTCCAGATACAACATTGGCCTATTCTTGTATTCAAATATTCATCATTTAAGTAATAATGCTGCCAATTATATTGCATTGTGGTTACATCTTTATATTACGATGACGCTGTATAGATTTCATGAAAAAAAAAATAAAAATAAAAATAAATAAATTAAATCTTGCCTAAAACAGCATGCCTTTAATATGTCTGTTACACGTTATTGTAATGATCAACGACGTATGTACATTTAATTAAATTGAATTTTTCATTTCATGATTACATGTCGTGTAACGATGAAAAAACAAAAAAAAAAAACAAATTAAGTGTAGATTTTGTAATGAAGACATCTAAGTAAATTTTTTTTATTCGTATCCCATTAAATATTTTTTAGATTTTTTATCCTTTATACAAAAAAAAAAAAAAAAAAAACTTTATTGGCAAGATCACTTGAATTTTTGATTTTATCGTTTTGAATTAATTCAAAAAATTCATTACACTGCTCATTTAATATACGACGATGTCCAGTGTATTATGATCTTAGGCTGAATATCGCATTAAATGGGCAATGGATGCATTTTTTTAATTTGCCCTATATATATTGAACGCAGATCACAAAATAATTCTGAAAATAATTCAAAATTGAGCCCAATCATATACAAAAAATTAAGTTTAAGTATCTCTACTTCAAACAAATTCAGTGTGGTTCGCAATCCACGTTATAGGATTGTCTCAATAAATTATCGTAATGATGATTAGGCCCTGGCTTACATTGAGCTGTTGCGCCATTGATGATAATGATGATGATGATGATCGGTAAAAACTGAAATTACCATTAGAAACTAATATAACGATCATTTAATCATGTTTATACAGAACTGTTAATACAAGATGTCATGTTTACTACTGATCTTATATTTTGGACTTATCCATTAAGTAAAAAAAAAAAATTCCAATTTTCAAATTCTAAAGGACAAACAAAGAAGAAAGCGAATAAAATCAAAATGTAATGAGGAAACAATTTTTTTTTTTTTTTTGTATATTTCTCACCTAACATTAAATCAACGTAAATCACATTTGTACAAATACAAAATTCATCTTTTTATACTATTCTTCATATCTTTACCATCTGGACTCTAGAATATTTCTTAAGAAATCTTGAAGTCTTAGATTCACACAATTGGAAGGAATTGAAGAAGTTCAAAAAAAAAAAAAATAAAAAATAAAATTAAGAGATCATAGCACAAGTTAAGAGAATCTTTGAAAAATTTTTTTTTAAGAGAAATAAAATGTTAAATTATTTAAGAGATAACCAACATATCCATCCATTCGTATTATATGTTCATGCACTAGAGACTACGTAGGAAATGATCTTCAAAGTTTTGAATTCGATAAGTCAGTAAGTCAACTTCAAAGTTTTTAAGTTAGAAAAATGATCATCTTAAAGACGATGATATCGGATGTGTGTATTTATAAAAACAATTTTTTTAGTTAAGTTTTTGTATAAGGATTTAAAGCTTAGCGAAGCATAAAAATAAATCTTTGTCTAATACACACGACGTTTAATATAGCGTTTTTTTAACATCGATGGTAGTGGTGGTGGTAGTAATTGTGTACAAACGGTCTATCTGGATTTGTACAATTCATCGTAACTTTTTAAGTTAGAAATGTATATTGTATCTGTGTAGCGATCGTATAACAAAAATCGAATCGATAGCGATCGTGTATTTTTGTCTTATTTAATTTTCTTTTCGTTTCGTATGCATTTTGCTTTTCTTCAAGAGCTTTAAAATCAAATCAAATATAATGAAATTTGAGTACACTTTATATGTATATAGGAAATTGATCGTAATTTTTTGTTTTTGTTATTTTTTTATCGTATACGTTATAGATAGGCATAAGTAAATTTATTTTGAAATTTTTTTTTTTTTATATTTGTTTGTTAAGAAAAATTTTTGTGTTTAAATTCAATTTTTTAGTTTAGTTAGGTATGGCCCGTCAGCCAAAACGGTCGGCTTTATGGCTGACTATAAATATCATTAAATATAATTATATAATATATCGTTTAATATTATTAATAATAATTAATCATTTAATTATAGCACGATCATCAACAACAACAATAACGATTAATAATAATGAGAATTTAAATAATAGTAATAATAATAATAATAATAATTATTTAACATTATTATTAAATAGTAGTAATAATAGTAGTAATGCCGGTGGTCAACAACAACAACCAAAATTTGGTGATCGTTTATTACCACGTCATAGACAATTCAATCAAAATCAAAATCAAACTGGAATTTTTGGTATCAATCAAAATAATAATTACAATAATTTAGGTATAATAACAATTAATTCTAGTGCACATAATCAATTAAATAATACAAATGTACAATCATTTAATATTCACAATAATCAGTTTTATAATGATAATCATAATTATGAAAATTCTAATAAAGATCAAATGATAAATATCAATTTAAGTGATAAAATAAATCATAATGATAATAATAATAATAGTAAGGATCATGATCATTATGATGATGATCATTACAATAAATCAAAATTAAATTCAAATATAAATAGTGGTCATAGTAATAATAATAATAATTCTAGTATTAGTAGTGGTAGTAGTAGTAGTAGTAGTAGTATGAGTAATAACAGTAGTGATAGGATTAGTAATAATAAAAATTATCATCATTATAATAATGATGATGGTGATAATATCAGAAATTTATGGTGGTTTAATAATAACAACAACAACAACAATAACAATGATAACAATGATAATGATCATCTTGATAATCCAAATAATGTAATTATTAGAAATGATGATCAAGATGAAATTGATACAATTGTCCATGATATTGTTGTTATTTCAAATGATAATCAACAGCAACAGCAACAGCAGCAACAGCAACATTTAAGACGACGTCATGATTATAATATTGATCGTAATGATCTTTTAGATAATCATCATCATCATCATCATCATACTGATTTGAATGTATCAAAGGCAGATCGTTTAATTGAAATGTCAACAGAATTTTTCATTATACCATCATCAACACCATCATCATCATCATCATCATCATCATCAAGTGGTCAACAGCTAGATGTTGCTAATAATCATCAACAATATAGAAATTATCATGATCAACAAATAAATCAAAGAGGATCAATGATAACACAACGTCCTGTTTTAATAGTTGCATCTAGAACACCATCAACATCAACATCATCATCATCATCATCAAATAATTTATCATCGATGACACCACCATCAATTACATCAATTCATATGGATGGATTACGTAAAGAGCCATGGGTTATACCAGTTTTAGTATTATCATCTATATCAATGATTATGATGGCTGCATTCGAAATATTTGTATTATTTAAAGCATGGCGTACATCACCATCTAGACGACATTTATTCCTTGGACAAATGCTATTACTTGGTTTATTTTCATGTGCTGGTCTTGGTGCTGTATTAACAATTAATCCAACAATATTATCATGTGCCACAATACGTTTTGGTGTTGGTGTTGCATATGCATTAGTATTTGCAGCATTATTAGTTAAATGTGTATTTTTAATTAGTTTAAATGGTGGTGTCTATTTACCAGCACCATATCAAGGTTTATTATTATTATTTGCTGTATTAATCCAAGTTGCTATCGGTGCACAATGGTTAATGACCACATCATCAGATATTCATACAATAACAGTACCAATTGGTTCAAATGTTGATAATAAATTTTCAATGTTAATAACATCAACGGATATAACACGTGTACAGGGTACACAATTGATAACATTATGTAAAACTCAATTTACTGAATTATTATTATCATTAATTTATATTGTATTTTTAATAATATTTGTAACTGTATTAGCTATTAAATCACGTGGTATACGTGATAATTATCGTGAATCAACATATATTGGTTTAGCAATTGGTGGTTCAATACCAATATGGTTAGGATGGACATTATGCGGTTTAGCTGTTACTGATCGTCATAAAGATGCATGCATTGCATTCGGTTTAATTGCAACATCATCAACAGTATTTTTAGTTATGTTTATGCCAAAGGGTAGGCAATTAGCTGCAATGGGTAAAGAAGGTTTATATGTTGAAGATCGTGAAGATCAATTTAGTTCATTAAGTCGTGCTGGTTCGGGTTATTCACCATCATTCTTTCATTTTAAACCAATTAAATATGGTGTTATGGGACATAATAATAATCATCATCATACCATTAATAATAATAATAATAATTGTAATAATGGTAACAATCAACAACATCATCATCATATGCAAAATTCAACAACAACAAATACAACAACTAATTTAAATGGTACCATCGGTTGTACAACAAAACATCAAAATGGTGCAACATTAGGGGGAGGTAAGTTTTATTTCAATTTTTCAATTTTTTTTTTCATTTTTTACGAATGATCACTTTTTTTTGTTTTTTCCTGTTTTTGATTTTTTTTTTCAAAAAATTTCAAAAAAAAAAAAACGAAAAATTAAATTTTAAATCTTTTGTTTTTTTTTTTTTAAATAAAATTTGATACTTACAACATAATTGATAACCCAGAAACAATTTTTGTATTTAATGAGTGTATGTGCGAAATCATTGGAAAAATCAGCTAAATTCGAAATGGCTAAATTACTACCAAAAAAAAATTTCAATTTAGCAACACTTTGTTGTGTCGGAATGGCTATAAATTGTTGACAGTCTTAGTTTTCACTTTTTCTAATACATTTTTACGTTACAGATTTTCGTTTTGATTTTGAAAATTCAAAAATTCAAATTTTTAAGTTTTTTTTTTAATAATCGTTTTAAATTCGAGAAACTACTTTAAAAAAAAACCACAAAAATCTGTAAATTTCAAATTACAGACAAAAATCAAACAATTACACTTTCAGGTTTCATCATTTCATGCAAAAAAACAATGAATTTACCAATTTCGTTGCATTTAGCATCCTCGCTTTTCTGGCCTAAGTGAGCTTGATTGGAATTTGGCGAGCGACCACCTCTACCTATCTCTACCTAGCATTCTGGTCGAGTTTGCTAAAACCGATGCTTTACCGATTTTTTTCCAACAATTTAACCAATTAGTTATTTAGCCAAATTTAACTGAATTTTAGCCATATTTCGCACATACTCAATATCTGAGTAATGAATGTTTTTTGACCTCTTAGTGGTGTACTTGTGTGTATGATGTACCCCCACAATCCAATGTAATTGATCCATTTGAAAATCTCTATCCATAATAAAAACAACAAAATACTTTAACGTACGTGTTATAATAAAATAAATTAGTAATAAAAAAATGATCAAAATTAAACAAAAATACCAAAAATAACGCAACTGGTTTTCATTATGTACATATTCGTGTACATTTATGTATGTGATCATATTCCATATTGTTGTTGTTTGTATACATTATTGATTGACCGCAGTCAGAAATTTTCTTTACCAATTTTGTAAATACTGGTCAATTTTTTTGTTTTTCTTCTTCTTCTCCATTTCTTGTTTTCGTCATTTTTTTTATATCTACATATGTACATTATTTTCACTATTTAAAATACTGTTAAAGGTCATTCAAGATCGTGTATATATATACGGAGATGCAAGCATGCATGCATGTACATAAATACAACAACAATTGGTATACAGTAATTTTCACAATTAAAAGAAAAATGATCTCCCAACACATTACATTGTAAAATGTTAATTTTCATTGTTATTTTGTAAATATATAATAACGATCATGATAATGATAATGATGAAGATCAAGGTACGCAGACGTACACATCTATGTATGTATGGGACACCATATACACATACGTATCAGGGCCACATTAGAAAAGTGATGATCATGATGATGACGATCATCATAATGTCATGTGTGTGAAAAGAATTTCACTTATACGTTATCTCTAAATCCATTGCATGAATACACAACACACATTGAAATGACCCTTTTTATACCTTGACTCGATCGATTGATCTTCATTTTCAAAATTCGTGCATTTTTGAAATTTTTTTTCTTTTTTTTTTTAATCTCATGTTGTACCACAGATTTAATTTATTGTGTGCTCGTGTTATTAATGCAGTTTCGTTTTTTGGTTTTTTTTTTGTTTTTCTAGATTATCGATCATTGCCCTTTTTTTTCTTACTGTATATTCTTGTTATTTATTGGTCTGATGAACTTACACTTTCTTTTCACATAAAATTAAATTTCTTCAAATTCTTATAACCAACTGCATTAATAGTATAAAAAGGGCATAAAATGCATAATAGAAAAAAATAATAAATAATCAAAAAAAAAATATCATCTAATAAGATCGATAATGTAATAAAAATCAAATTAATAACGGATTTAAATGACTATTACTTATTGGTAGTTAATAACCGAAATTTTTTTTTTTTTAATTCGTTCGTTTTAAATCTATGGACTAAGCTCATATGGATTTTGAATGGATTTAACGCACACGTGTTAGTGTGTTTATTGGCCAAAAAATTTGAAATATGAGCACATGTATGCATTTTTGATTAGAGAAAATTTGTATAAAAACAGAAAACAAAAAAAACAAAAAAAAAAAAATCCATTATTCATATTTTACGCGTACGTTGCACCTCACATGAATATAGTGGAAATAGTCGAAATTTTATTATACTCCATACATTAATTCGATGCACTTAAGGCTTGTATAGAAAAGGGACTACATGTCCTTTTTCATTTCTTTGTAATTTTCTAAATAAGATTATCTCATGATCAGTAGTATTACCACGATCTGTAAAGTTACAGATACAGCGACATCTGGTGTATTACATTAATATCATTTCCATAAGACCTTAATTGCATCGAATTAGTGCATGGATTATACAAAATTTTATATTTTCCTCTGTTGGCTGTTAAAAATGAAAATATTTTTGGAAAAATTTGTTGTTATTATTTGTTTTTGCCCTTTCCTAATCGATTTGCTCATATTTTACAGCTGTAATGCACACATGAAAGTATTTTGATTCATACATATGGGTTTCATTTATCACAATTAAAAGATGAAGATGAAGAAAAATGTTAAAATATGATCAATTTCACTTTTATTGTAGTTTTTTTTTTTAAAAAATTTTCAAAAAAAAAGTGAATAAAACCAGAAATTCAGTATTTTGGTATTTTTGTACTAATGCACAGATGTTTTAATTTGTATTGAAATACATGAAAATGCACATATGTAATTGGGAAAGTTTGAATTTTGTCACAAATTTCTAGAAAAGTACTTATATGCTCATAGCGTACGTATACTGTATTCAACGACAAACAAACAAACAAAAAAAAAAATACTAAAATACCTGTAATGATCTTCAAAAGCAAAAAACATGTTTTTTTTTCTCATCTTCATTTTCTTTCGTTTTTACTTTCTTTTTTTTGTTTTTTGTTTTTTTTTTGTAAATGTGAAAAATTTTTAAGAAATTTTCATTTCTCATACAATCAACTTATATTGATAATCTCTTACACCAACCATAATGGGTGGTCTTCTTTTTCGTTCGCCAAATTTACTTTGAAATGATCATTATTTATAATATACAAAATAGCGTACACATACATAGACAAATTATTGGCATATGTACATACATAGCTGCTCATCTGATGCTCAAATTTATTACAATTGATTATCAATCTATTATGCTGGTCTTCTGTAATGATCATGTAAAATGTAGAACGATTATGTAATTGTTTTTTTTTTGTTTTTTTAACCTTCATACATACATATATGAGTATTGATCATTGTGTACAGGGTGAACCAAATTTGAACCAACTGATTTAAAATTTTTTGCTTATAATTTTTGTCCTTAGTAATTTATAATCCTTTCCGATAGTGTTATAGGATTTAAGTTTAAATGAAAGATGAATTGATAAATTTTTTGGTTTTTTTTTTTTTCATTTAATTTTGTGGAAAATGACACATTACTTAAATAACATCTTCATTTTCATTTCTTGTTGACGAATAATGCCTGTTTTTAATGTATTTTCTATCATTTTCGAACATTTCTTAACCCAAATTTGCAATTTTTGTACGAATATTTTGTGTTTAAAATCCAGAATTGTTGTTAGTTTGTTCCTGTACCCGGTTTTTAAACCCGGCGGGGGAAGGGGGAAGGGTTTGGGGCAGGGTTTATAAAATTTCTAATCATGTTAACACTGAGAACTGTTGTAGTAGTATTAAAATTTTTTACAGAATTTTCTTTGGGTTGTTGTGATACGAGCTCATCGGGAAGAATAATAAAATTTAACAAATTTGATTCGTTCTTACAAAATGTGAAATTCTTTAAAAAAAAAAAACAAAAAAAAATTAAAACAAAAAAATTTAAAAACACAAAAGTTACAATTTTTTTAAAAAACAATCAGTCCAAGTTGGCTCACCTTGTCTGTATCTATAAAATAACGAAAAATATTAATCATGTTTATACGGCAATAATTATACACACATATCAGATTTGAACATATTACATGGACTTTTAAAATTCTGGGTAAATTCAAAAATGCATCACACATTGCTTATTTGATGCAATACTCAAGGTTTGTATGATTTTAAGCTGAATATCGCATCAAATAGGCAGTGTAATGCATTTTTGAATTTAACCTCATCATCTTCGATAGATTTGAATGAATAGAAAATGAGAAAAAAAATTCCGTGGCAGTTATTTATTATTTTCAATATTTAATGCATTTAATACAAAAAAGTAAAAAAATAAAAACCAGCAGATACTCGTAATAAAAATCAAATCATTGCTTATAGAGATGCATTTATCACTTTAATGTCATGATCACAGAAAATTTAATTAAAATCACATAAATCAAATTTAAAAAACAGAAAAAAAAAAAAACAGTGACAAACATTGCAGGATCGTTAAATTGTTTTTTTCTCATTACCACATACAATTACATTGATCGTGCAACAATGCTTTTTTGTTTTTTATCATTTTTATTACATTAATCGATGTTATTTGATTTGACTTAGAAAGTAAACGAATTTTTCAAAAAATTAAAATGATGATCACTATTCGATCAAAAAAAAAAACAAAAAAATTCATAATTCATATTTGATTAAAAATTCTAAAGGATATTGTACAACAGATGATCTACACAAAATTCTTGATATTTTCAATTCCAATTGTATCTTTGCAAAATTTAAATAAAGTGCACAATAACATCATGAGATTATGAAAAAGATTTTTTTTTTTTTACAAACGATTAGAAATCTAAGAAATTACAAAAAGAAAAAGACATTGTGTAAGAAATCATTTTTTTTTCTCTCTGAAAAATAAAAAAAAAAAAACTAAAATGTTATCTCTTGTATTCGATGACATAGAATTTTTTTAAATGAAAAAAAAAACAAAAAACAAAAAATAAATAACGAACAAGAACGAGAAGAAAAATGTTTATTCTGTATAAACTATAAAATGTATAGCTTTAATCAATTTTCTTGAGACTTTCCTTATAGTAGTGATATTCTTAATGACAGAGTGCTAAGTGTGTGAAAGTAACATGAACAGATGGTCAAAATTCGTCACAAGAGAGAAAAAGAGCAAGAAAAAAACAAAATGATCATCTTAAAAATAAAATACAAAATCGTGTTATTTTACTAACCTTTAACAAATTGCAGGGTTTTATTAGAAGTTCGAAATGATTCGATCATGCTAGATTCCCTTTTTTCCTTTGGTATCACTGAAAATAAGAAACTGGAAGACAGCGGCCAAAAACAGACAAGAATGGATGCAAGCGATAAATGAGGTCAAGGCTCGATTTGGGCTGTAGTGCCATTGGAATAATAATTACAGTGGGTCAAATTGATCTAAGTACGGACGCTTGGGGGAATTAGCGGGAGGGCGGCCACTGCAATTTAACCTGATCTAACCTATTAACATTTATATATGACCATTTGAATTGATCAATGATCACCCATTAATCTGTTTTTATGATTCTTCAAAATGCTCCCCAAAATGATGATGAAATTCTCGATTTTATGTCATTTATTTCCTTTACGTATGTATCTATGAAAATGGAAAAAAAAAACAAACACAAGTAGAAAAATTACAAATGAACGTAGTAATTAATCAATGAAAGTCATTAATTTGTCACGTTCATTTTATGTATACAAGAAATAGTAACAACATTAAAATGAAATTTTATAATAAAATACGTTTGTTTGTGTTTTTTTTTTTGAATTTTCTGTCTTTTGTTTTGTTTTTTTGTGTGTGCTCAAAATAATTTTTTTTTTTTTTTTTTTTTGTTTTTTGTAAAACATTTCATTTGTAAATGATTATATCGCAGAGTGTATTCAGAAAACACACTTTGTATACAAACAACTTTAAGACCTAAATAAAGGTATGGCTATAAAAATTGTCTAATCGTTTATTCAAATTCTAACTAACTGTATACAAACTGTAAGAAAAACAAATTTTAAGAAAAAATAAAAAAAAATTTTTTTTTTCCGTTGTCATCATCGCATACACAACAAAAAAAGCAAAATTATCCATCATTTTTATGTTCTTGGATTTGTTATTCTGATTTAACTTAAAACAAACAACATATAAAGTGTGTTTTACTTCATGAACCGTTATATTTGCCTATACTTTATGTATATAGTATACATTATGGATCTTTTCAAAATGTTTAATTTTTTTTTTTTTTTGTGTAATCAATTTTTGCAAATTATTCAAAAAAAAAATCTGTTAAAAAAAAAATTTAACATGATTAAAAGAATCTTTAAAAAAAAAAAAAATTGTTTTTTCTTAATATTATCTGATGATCATGTCATATTGATAGATTTTATTCTAATACTTGTATCTATAGTTAAAACAGTAATTTAAAAACAGTTTCATGAAAAAAAAAAACAAAAAAAAAACATTATAGTGATCAATCAATCGATTCAGTTATTATTTTTGGTCAATTATTTTGTTAATATTAATTTTATACTGTTATTTTGATTTTATAAACATGAAGATCACATTTGATCTTCTTCTTCTTATTCGTCTTCAACGGCACTACAGAATCTTAAATAGGATTTTGGCCTCCACATTGAGAATATTCCTCGATTCAATTCATAGAATCCTAAATAGGACCTTAGACTCCTCACTGAGAATATTCCTTGATTCAATTCTATCTATAGAGATGTAATCTTCTAACTCCTAATCTCTATCAATTCTTCTAAGATCATCGCATTTAGCAATCATATTTTATCATTGCTGAAAATTGATTTTAATCAAATTGAAGATCAATTGAAGATCATGAGTTATTGTTGAAAATTTCTGTAATTCCTTTTATAACTTTAACAGGATTGATATATGTACATATATATTTGAAATGTTTGTCATCATCATCATCATCATCATCATCATCATCATCATTTTAGCTCTACAGCCATCGTTAGGCCCTGGCTTGCTCTAAGATCTATGCTTCCATTTGAATCTATATCCAAGGCTATGGTTTTCCAATTTACAACGTTCATTCTTCTTAGATCACCTTTGAAATATTTGTTATGATGATCAACCTAGCAAATCATCAACCTTTGCTTTGATGATCATCCTTTTTAACAAATTTTATTGATCATCACCCTAGAAAATGTTGACGATCGATTGATCTCATCTCCATTATAAAAAAAAAAAAAAAAAAAAAAATGGATTAATAAGCTTTTACTTTTGCATAAATTTGCATTATCCTTTACATTTTTTTTTGTATTTACTTAATATCCATTTTAATCTATACTAATTCTGGTTGTATTGTTATTTAGACAATAACAACAACAGGAACAGCAAAAAAAAACAAAAAAAAAATCCATTAAAATTAATGGCATTGGCTGTATTCATTGGTAAACCACAATTTTAAATGATATTGTATTGTATTTGTATAAAAATGATCATTTTCATTGAATTTACTTTAATGCAGCAATATAATATACAAAATATAGATTTACATACATTTGAAGATGACAATGATCAAGGTGATGATGATGATGATGATGATTCAGTTTTGATAGTTATCATCATGCATTTGAATTTTTAATGCATTCAAAATGTGTTTGTATCTGTACATGTAAATATAGATACTTATGTGTTTGTATAGATACTTATCATATGTGTGTGTGTTTACACAAAAGTAAACACAGCAAGCAAATATATAAATGCATTTTAGCAGATGACCCATTCTTATGTGCTACTATACAAAAAAGAAAAGAAAAAAAAAGAAAAAGGGCAACACTGTATAAGCCCTGTATGTAAATAATAAAAGGATCATGACTTCGCAGACTGATTTACACGAACAATAGTAATCGCAGTATAAAAGTGAAATAAATGAAAATAGAAAAATACAACAAGAGAATATTTGTCTTTGCCAATGATCAAGTCAAGTTAGTACTACTAATAAGAAACGGGTGCTATGTATCTACATACATAAGTGCTTATTCGTGTGCTAGTTGAGCCCTCAGTAGATACTTCTGTATACGAACAGATTTCATTATATATTTTTATGCGTATCACACTCATACATGTATATAGGCATAAAAGGCTAACCAGACGCAAGAATCTTTACATCGGTCGAATATATATGTAGATACTATACTGCATATGTAAAGTCATTTTCTTGTAATGTGTACTTAGTACATAGTTATGTGATTACAAATAATCATACAATTCCCGTGTCATATCTTTTTTAGAAAAAAAAAAAAAAAAAAACAGAATTTCTTGTTTTCTCTACCGTTGTGTGTATTCAAGAGACAAAACAAACAAAAAAAACAAAAAAACCCTTTTTACAAGAAACACTTCAAATATTTACAAGACATTTGCATTCAAGTGAAAATTCACTTCTTCAGTTGACTATATGGTAACGCATACACACACACACAGTCTATTCGCAGTGAAGAAAATTTTTTTGATTTTTGTTTTCTTATACCTATTTACCTTTAGTTTTATTTGTTGTTGCGTTTTAAATGAATATACCAACAACAATACAGTAAACTAATGCTAAAAATTAATGTCTCATCTTCACTTGAATTTTTCACTTTTTGCTGTGTTGTCATCGTTGCTGTTTGTTCAATGTACATTTTGGTTTTTTTTTTTTTTTTTGCCATTTTATTTTATTTAATTGAATTGAAAATGTACAATGTATTATGGGTACCTTTATGTGTACACCAATAATAAGACATTGGAGACATAGAGGAGTATACTATACTCCATACACTAAGAAGGTAAAGAATCTTATCCCTAAGAAGAATTTTGTGACTCAATCTAGCGGTACAAGATTACCCGCCGGCAAATCCAGAAAAAGATGAAAGAAAGCAGTGGAAACAGACGCAGTAAAAAATATTAGGATGTAGAGGATGGAACAGCGCTATGCATTTGATCGGTCTGGTTAGAGACAGAGAATTCTGGAGGCCAAGGCTCGACGTAATGAGCAGTGGAGCCATTGAAGAAGAAGAATATACTCTACACACTAATTCGATGCAATTAAGGTCTTATGAAAATGACATTAAAGTATGTAGTACCACTTCACGTCACTGTGTATAAATTGATACTTTAAAAAAAATTCATCTCGCATTATATGATAACTATTGGTCGTGAGATGATCTTATTAGAAATTACGAGAGAAGAAAATAGACACATATTTTGCCATAAGGCTTTAAGTGCATCGAACTTAGTGAACAGAGTATAGATTCTTGAAGAAAGAGATTTCAAGAAAAGGATTTATTTTTTATTTTTTATTTTTTATAAAATAGCAATTAGGTTTTTTATGTGATAAAGTAGCAGTTAGACTACTGTCACACACTATATGTACTACCACACCACACTATCGAGTCTATACATGCGTTACTTTTATACTTACAAAAATAAATCATGTAATATTAACATTTGCTATATCTGAAAAAAAAAAAAAAATTCATGAAAAACCATAAGATTCCCTTTCATGTTATTTTTCTTGTTTTGTTTTATTGCTTTTACCTTCATTTTTTCTCTGTGTTTATTTTATTTGCTTGCTATATTTTGCGTAAGGTACATTAGAGAGAATGATATGGTGTGTCTGGACTAGTAGATACCATGTACCATGTACCACATTTATTGCATTTGATATTGCGATGATCAAAATACATGTAGATGGGATCGATCATATACTGTTGTGGTTAAACAAAATCATAAGAAATTAAAAATTGAACAATATAAAGGTGTGCAGAAATTTTTTTTGTTTCCTTTATAAATCACATCATTTTTGTGGTTTATCGCATATTTAAAAGTATTAAAGTGAAAATTAAAAAAAAAAAAAAAAATGAAATAAAAAAAACAAACAACAAAATTATGATCACGATAACATGATGATCATACAAGATCAAAAGAGATGAAAGAATCAGTATAGGATATTTGATTGTTTTTTTTTTTTTTGGTCAAATCCTTGAGTTAAGGTAACAAATCTGACCATAAAAACCAAAAAAGAAGAAAATGAAATTTTAATGAAAATGAGAACAAAGAAAGCATTTTCCATTATTTTTTTTTCAGCATAAAATTAAAATAAATATTTTATTTCATTAAATTTCAATTCATTTAAATGTTCAGATAGATTAGTTTTCTTTTTAGTTTTATCCTCAAGAGTGTGATGAGATTGGGAATTGCCTCAATACTGCAGCTTAAGATACTGCTTATTTTATCCCTTACACTATCGGTATTTCTACATAAAGGCGCATATCCTTTTAGCAAGGTGTGTGACCTCACTTACTTAGTCAGTATAAAGGCATTTATCCTTTTAGCAAGGAGAATAACGTACTTTATTGTATAGTCTAGATTTTGAAAGATTTTCGTGATTTCTGCCTTCAGTGGTTTTCTATCTACTTCCTTCAGAATGTGTGTTGCCGTTTCTTCTTCTTCTTCAAGACATAGCTTACAATCTGGGTTAATCGTATTGATGTCCAATTTTTGTAGATGTACTTTAAACTTGTAGTATCCTGTTTATTAGTCTAATTACAAATCTAATAATTTTCCTTTCATATTTCAGTGTCAGATCTCAAATCGATCTGTTCGATTCCTTTATAAAAACCCCCAGAGCGACTTTTTTATCTCCTAGAAATCCAGTGTATTTTGTATTGGTTGTGTTTCTGTACCCAATCATTTGTACATTTTTCCTAATGAAATCAAAAATGTTCACATTAACTACTATAAAAAAAAAAATCAAATGTAGCAGATACTGCTTTGATACATTTAGTGATCATCAATTATACACATACATATGTACTTGTATATAAAATACAGGAATGCATGCAATTATTATAAACCATTTGATATTTTATTATTACATCAGAAAATAATTTTTATGAACATTTTATGACATACCTACATATATATTATGATCAGTTTCATTTTGCAATATTGATACGATCATAATACGATCATATATAACATAACGCTAACACATTATATCATAATGTAATGTGTCCAAGTGAACATATCTACTTACATTTACGTAAAAAAAAATTTTAATTCACTTGAATTTAGTCAAAATCTCGAAATAAAAGATCATTGACTGATCTTCGCATATTTTTTTTTTTTACCTATACCCTATACTCACTTATTTAACAGCATTTTAAATTACTACTTTAGACAATAACGTGCTAAATGGTTAATTATCTGACATTTTTTTAAAAGAATTTTTTTTCTATTACAAAAAAAAAAAAAATAACCAAAATGAATTAAATAATAATATGTACATACTCCTCCTAATAATATAAAATCATCACCTTTTGTACTGTGTAGTCACTTTTAAAGTATCTACATACATATTATGTGTGTGTGTATATGTAGATACTATGGACTATGGGCATACATTGAATTTTTTATTATTAAATGTTCACATATAGGGAAAATTTTTTTCACATACATCGAATACAAACCATTTATAACTATACTTATATACTTTGTATAATGATGAAAGACCTTCAGGGTCATTTTGTTAAAAAAATACCAGCCCATACTGAAGACTTTAATTCTTCAACATTTTGTTGATGTACGTTATGTACAAATAAAATTACATGAATCTATGTATCTGTGTGCTGATCTGATCACTATACGGCAAAATAAATGAGAAAGAAGAAGAAGAAGAGGAAAAACTGTTTAAATATTTATGAGAAAAGATATTATGAACATTTTTGATTTTTTTGTTGTTGTTGTTGTTGTTTTGGTTCAATGTCAAGGTAGTTAATCAAAGTAATCAATCAAAAATTTTGTGTATATATACACGATCACTCTGGTATTCACACGATCATTTTAAGTGTACATGTATACATAATTGCAAATTGAAATCATCACTATAATGTTCTCTTCAATGGGTTGTATATTGATCGCCAATTATTATAATATACAGTATCTGATGATATATTAAGAATGACATAATGATATCGTTGGCTTGTATTAAAATTAAACAGATCACTTGTGAAAAATTGCTTAAAGGGTAAAATGCTCAAATGATATCCAACTCTGAAAATGTTCTAAGGATTTACTTGCCAATTTTCTATTTAAAATTCTAGAAAAAAAAAAGGAAACTTATGAAATGATCATGATGATGATGATCATCATCGGATATAAAATTATTTTACTTTCAAAGTTTTTTCAAATATATGAAATTAGGCAAGAAATTCAATGTGTATTTTATAAAAATTTGTTTTAATCAATTTTTGGGATCTTTGAAATCGATCATCAACCAGAACTGTAGTCTATTAAAAAAGATTTTTTTTTTTTTTTGTTTTTTTTGCAGATACAATTTTCTTAAGGTTCATTTTAAATCTTGATCCCATCTTGATATCGCATAGATCGTGATGTCGCTTTTTTTTTTTTACAAATTCTTCACTTAAATTTTTACAAATTTTTGTTTACAAATACACCACACAGTTAACAATGTTATGCATTTACCACATATATTTGCGTTTTAAGTTAAAGATTTTTTACAATTTGATCATCATAAAATGTAACAATATTATGGCATGATCGTATAATTTCCTTTTAAATTTCTTTTTTATGCTAATACCAATAAAATTTTAAAATGTTATAAAATATGTAGGTGATAGGCAGTGTCGATGATTACCTCTCTCTCTCTCTCTCTCTCTCTCTCTCTGATGTAAACATACTCGTATAGACGGTTTATAAACATATCTTATACAAGACAATTTGGTAATATATAAGACTATTGTACATTTGGATGCATATTATAGAAAAATTTGTTTTACCTTTAAAGAAAAAATTTCATGGTCGTTTTATTATTATTATTATATCGATGCCCTCTTTATAGCACATAAATCGGTACAAAATTCCCAGTAAATTCCCAGTAAATTGTTACCTTACGGATCATCATCATCTTCTAAAACAGAAAACAGAAAAAAAAAAAAAAACGAAATGTATCTGTATCTGTTTTGTGTCTTTTTTTGCGAAGAAAATTGTATTTTGCTAATATTGCCCTTGTTATTTTGATCTTCATCTATGTTAGATAATGATTTTATGTATGTATATATACAATAGAAAATTATGTAGACTATGCGATTTTCCACCCATACACATATGTACGTGTATATGATATTTGTTCCAGAGAGAAGCATATAAAATGCATAAAATAAGCATAAAAAAAAGAAATAAAAATCTAAACAATATCTCACTTAGTTTTTTATATGTACACCAGTGGCGTATTCTCAGGGTGTTCTAGGTGTTCCCTATAACACACCTATAGTCATATTTTAAAACTTCTATTTTCAATACGTCGAAACGAATGCAAGACTACGTTCAAAAATATGCTCAACAAAATAAATATGAGAAATATCAACGATTTTCACTTAAAATTCAAAACAATTTTTTTTTTTTTTTTTTTTTTTGGTAACGATAGAACATCATTGCAAACATCCACGCTACTGCCACTGATGTACACATTTGAATGTATGTATATGTTCGTTACATTGAAATAAAAATGCTGATGGAAAGATCAAAAATCTAATAATTGGGCACGCTTCAGGGCCCATATGAATTTTAATGCATGAAGCATGACCAAGAAAATGTGAATTATGTATGTATGTGTTTGAAATGGATGCATTCAAGTTATAACATTACACATTATACCTTCGCATGTACACATAAAAACGTACATTAAAGTTTGCAGAAAAAAAAAAAAAAAATCTAAAACACAAAATGCAATAAGAATAAAATGTAAACATTTTTATAAGAACCAGAAATGGTCAAAAAAAAAAAAAACAATACGGGTCCTGTTATCTATACAAAATTTAAATATTACAATTTTGTGGAAAATTCTTGTTATTATTATTATTTTTTTTTTTTAACCAATAAAACAATTGTTTTTTATTTTTTTTTTGGTTCATATCGAGAATAGTGATTATATTGTGGATTTTTGAAAAAAAAAACAATTTTTTCTTCTTTTGCTTTTCCATGAAATCTTTATGAAAGAAAGTCGAAAATTTGAGTTTTTATATGAAAAAATTTTATTTAGCTAAAAGAAAAGAACAAGAAAATATTAATTTCGTGATGTATCTGAAATCTTGTCTGATATCTGACATACATGTACGTGTGTACACCACACAAAATCTACAAAAAAAAACCAAAAAGAAATTATTTTCAAAAATTATAGAAAATTATTAAGATGATCTAAATTTCATGATGGTTCAGAGAAAAAATTTCAATTTTCAGAAATATTTTAAAAAACTGATGAGAAAATAACGATAATTTTTTGAAATATTTTCTACATTTTCATAATGTTAACCATATCGACAGATCTATCATACATGTGTACCTACATGTGTTTAATGTGGGTTGCGAACCACTGAATTTGTTGAAGTAGAGATACTTAAACTCAATTTTTTGTATATGATAGGGCCTTAGATCAATCATTTGTTTTGAGTTACTTGTTGTCAGTGATCGGTATTAATAAGCACTAATAATACATCTGTGTTAATAGACTGTCATGAAGAGTCATCAGTAATGATTAGGCCCAAGCTCACATCGAGCTGTTGCGCCTTGTATTGTTTGAGGAATCAATGTACGAAAGATGCCTTGTACAGAAACAAATGATATTCTAATTGCTGATTGCCATTTTCTTTTGGTTTCTAAAAAAAACAACAATTTTGTGAATTATTCCAAGGGCGAAAATAGTAAAAATCGAGTTTCATCAAAGATCTTAAATTAACTTAATCCCCCGATTCTAGATAAGAGACTTTTAACTTCCTATCTGCAATAATTAGCAAACAGTTAACAGAAATAGCTATTCTAGGTAAAAGGAAAGAGATGACAACAATAAGCTTATCTGTTATTGTGTGTAGTTAGGAGAATTCGGTATTCTAAATTAGATGCTAAGCAACTGAAATACTAACTAAGCTACTAACTGTCTGCTAAAAGTAAGTTTACACTGCTTGATTTATCAAATATGATTTATGATTTGACACAAGAATGATTGTTATATATATGACTTGCCACGATAAGTGTCATTTCCATTTGTTTTTATGTATTCACATTATTTGATTTGTCAAACAAAACATTGAATTTTATTTCATGTTATATCAAAGACAAATCAAACGGAAATAGAACACGTTCTAATTTAAAATTGTCAAATTTGACACGGCTTGATATGTATAAGATATGACATATCCACATGACTTCACACTACCTGACAGCATTTTCGACAAAAATCATATTTGACAAATCAAGTAGTGTAAAGTCACTTTAATTATTGCAGTTAAAAGGCTAAGAGCCGTTTATCTAGAATCAGGGGGTAAATTAAGTAAATTTTTTATTCATTTATCAGATTACAATCAAAATGAAAATTTTTTTCATATTTTATCATTTAGAGAGAGAAAAAAAAAACAACATTTAAAAAAAATGCAAATGAAGCAAAAATGTTTTTAATATAAAATTTTTGTTGGATTCACTGATTTAATGAAATAAAATTAATTTGTGCAATTTTTGTACATATTAGCATATTTGTGTAATTTTATGTATAACACTGTAATTTATTTTTCTGCATGTCTGTATTACATGAATTGCACACACACACACACACATGAAAAATGAGTACCGGATGAATTGAATTTTGTGAAATTTCTTAAGTATATGCAAATATTCCATAGTATATTCAAGTATTACAGAATTACACGTTAACATCCTTTGATTTTATTATTTTCATATTTAAATTACAAATATAGCATTTGAAATAAACAGTAAATTGTATTACATACATGCATTGATGGAGTGAATTTAATTTATTTATGTAATTCATTTCTATGCGATTTACTCGATTATACAATATGCATACATACATATATGTAGGCCTATGTGGCCATACGTGCTAGCATACTGAAGTAAAAATTGCTGAAATCATCAATAAAAAAACGTAAACGCCAACAAAATTGTAAAATTGAACCAAATCAGTACATTTTGTACAGGTAGATATATACGTAGTCAAATTTAGGTCTGATCACGGTTAGCAAAAAACCAAAAAAAAAAAACCAAAAATGAAACAAAAATAATGGATGCAAAAAATGCAATCAAAATGCACTTTTATAATTCATTAAAAATTTAAGGCACTATTTCAAATGTGATCTACAGCGATCTTATACGTTACTTATGCATGAGCTACAATACACTAACTATGGTCGTGACGTCATGATCAACCAGATTATTTATATGTCAAAAATAGATGTCTATGGGGTAGTTACGTCTATTTTTTACATTTAAATAATTTGGTTGGTCATGACGTCACGACTATAGTTAGTGCATTGTAGATTACGCATTCCAAAACAAAAAACCCCCCAACTACATACATAGATGATCTAAACTTTAACGAATTTCTCAAGCATCATTACCAAAGTTCAGCATAAGATACAAAATTTAAGACCAGAATTCATATATAACATGCTTAAATAGTGCCAAAATTCTAAACGTCTTATGACGTTTCTTTCAAACGTTTCTTCTAATCATCATGATGAAATTTGAAATCATTGAATAAAATGAAAATTTCAAAAGGCAAACGTAAAACAAACAAAAAGGTCATCATATACTTATACCAGTACGTAATGTCGATCATTTGTATACAATGAAAAGTAAACCATTGGACAAGCACGATCAATAAATAAAACAAAAAACAAAAAGAAAAGAAAAAAAATAAAATTTTTCAAATTTTCATCAAAATATTTCATTTATCAGTTTATTGAAATAAAAAAAAAAAAAATTTTTTTTTAATGTAACTTTTTCTTATTTTTATTCTGTTTTCAATTTACTTTTCCCTAATACATGGATATTTATACAGAATATTAGTATACAGCCATCTCTTCTATAACACGATATGAATTTACTTTGTAATGCAATTAGAGCCGTGTTGTAAGAAATTTTTAATTCTACCAAAATTCCATAATTTTCGAAAATTTCTAAAAAAAAAAAAGAAGTCTTTTAAAGGACCAATTGGAATTTATTTTCCTAGATTGTGGTATCACAATGGGACTATTTGGGCTAAGTGTTGCCAAATTCTTAAACGTCAAATGCATGACAATCACATCAATCAAACTAAAATCATTGACAATCAAAATGCATTCAATATTGAGCAAATGCGATGTTACACGAATAAATGCGCGATCAATTGAAAAATCATTTAATTACAGAATTTTTGACACATACATCAAAATGTTTAGGAATTCATGATTTTGATCAATTGTCATGCAATTGGAAATTTGTCCTGTGCTTGCTCTTGGGAATGAGCGAGCGATCACCTCTACCTACCTACCTACTTAGGATTAATTGAATTTGAAAACATGCATTTATGTCGTTTCTAGTGAATACCATGTTTTACGATAGTTAACTGTATAATGAAAAAATTTTTATCAATCAATGTATTTATGATTATATTTGTTGTGCATATTAATCATTTCATACGCTTTCGCATTATTATAAATATTTCAAAATTAATTTTATATTTAGAAGACAAAATGAAGAAATAACCTGATGTATGTATGCGTATACGTAGTAGAGTCTTATAATACAATTTTATGGCATTCAAGCAAAAACATTGAACTCAATACAAAATAAAAAAAAAATGAAATTAAAACAAAAGAAAAGAAAAAAAAATTTTTTTTTTTTTTTGCTGATCTGTATTTTATTTTCGTTTGTTGTTTTGATTTCAATTTTCTTTAAATGTTTAATGAGAAAGTATACAAAAAAGAAAAAAAAAAAAAATTTTTTTTTGAAAATGAATTTATTAAGTGAAAGCATAGAAACCTAAATTACATTTATCGGGTCATTTGTTAATTGAAAAACCAAAAAAACAAAAACAAAAACAAAAATGTATTTCAAACTTTTACTAATGCTCTTAAAAGCGTACGCATATATCGCGTAATTGCATACGAATGTGAATTATTTAAAATTTATAAAAACAAAAAAAAAAGAAAAGTGAAAATTGAACCTCTGTGATCTTAGATGATGATCACATGATTGGATGACCTTCCTCCGCCCCAAAAAAGAAAATAAAGAAAAATTTCAAAAATGTACTAAATATGTTATTTGATCATGTATAGAGAATAAAATGGAAAATTTTTGTTCAAGGATTTCCATTTGGCTAAAAATCTAAAGAAAATTGAAGATGAAAAAAGCTCAAAATGTACATTACAAGAAAAAAAAACAAAAATTATTTTTATTTTGTTAAATCAGTTCAGCGGTTTTTTTATTTATTTTATTTAAATTCATTTTGTTTTTGTTTTTTGGGCTTATTTTTTTGTAACACAATCGGCATCATTTGATCCTACAAGTACATTACCAGCTGATGCTAAATCATTGTGATTTGATGCATAAACTGCACCAGTACCAATAATACCAGATCCAACAACACCATTACCTAACCATGATCCAACAACACCATTTCCTGACCATGATCCAACAACACCATTACCTAACCATGATCCTTCTAATCCAGCATTTGCTAAAGCATAACCAGAATTATATCCAGATGCGTATACACCTACATTAGATCCAGCTTTAACCCAATCAGATTCTTTGTAATTTGTTGAAGATGCTTTTTGTACGATAACATTTTCTACTGGTTGCACTTGTTTCACATATAATTGTTGTACCCGAATTGGTGGCAATTGTTTTTGTACCAAAATTGGACTAACAACAACATCTGGTTTACGTTGTATAACAATTGGTTTTGCATGAACAGTTATTTGAGGATGATTAACAGCAACATTTGTTTGTTTTGTTACAACATCTAATGGTCTAGATTGTTCATGTACAACAACTTTATGTGGTTGTTGAGCTCCAGTTTCAATAGCTGCTGCTGCTGCTGATGATGATGATGTTGCTAATAATCCATTACCGGCTTCAATAGCTAATCCAGATTGTGATGTTAATCCATTACCGGCAGCAATCCAATTATTAACACCTAATAAACCAGAATTAACAGCAACAACTGATCCAACAAGGCCTGATGATGTTGCACATGGTTCTTCAGGTTGTGGCCAAGCAGGAGGATTTGCATAGCAATTCTGTGAAAATTAAGAAATCACGATTAAGAAAATCGTTTAGGAAATTCCGTATTAACTTACAGAGAATGCACAAAGTGTAATAAAAGCAACCAAAAAGTTGAATTTATTCATTTTGTTTTTTTCTAGAATTTTTTTAATTAAACTGATTTATTATGTTAAAGTGCGTAAGACAACTGCATGCTATCCAAAAATTTTTCATGCCTTTTATACTGTCCATTTTGAAAGATTTCAAAATACCAAAAAAAATTCTTTGCGTACGACATATTTTCCCATTACATTCTTCGAAATTCGTCATTATGTTATCACATCTCATTAAATTTCGTGTCTATTAACACGCACAAATTATTGATAGCCAAATTTCATTTCATTTTTTTTTCTTTTTTGATTTCCGGAAGATAAATTTAAGTCTACGAAAAATTTTCATTTCCCGGATGAGAAAAAAAAAAATTCCATTGAAAGTTGAAAATTTGCAAAAATATTCACAATAAATTCTTAGTATGGAAATTTCATTGTTTTTGAAATTTTGTTTTTTTTTTTTTGTTTTCATAAAATTCGTTAATTTGAATTTTCAAAAAAAAATTTGTCACATACTCGTATAATAAACAATAAAATTCGGAAATAAAAAATAAGTCACGTACATGCAATGTAAAATAAAAAAAATAAAAAAAAATGTTTTTAACGACTATTTAAAGACATGTCGATAAGATGTGTTATCAACAGTTTCAATTAAGTGATCATTCTTGTAAGACAAAAATAACAGAAACATATCAAGAATAAAATGAATTCATTCAGTTTTATTGTTACATTCGGACTAATTTCAGTAAGTTTCATTAAAATTTGAAGATTTTCTTGAAATTTTTTTTTAAACTAAAATATTAAATTTTAGATTGCATACGGTATTCCAATTGAACCATGTCCATTGCCATATCCATTGCCCACATGGAATTCATGGCCTGTAGGAAATGGTCTTCCATTATTAACCGGATCATCAGTATCACTATCTAGCCCAGTTTTAGCATCACCAACAATTTTGGCTAGCAATAATGCCATCTTACCAGAACCTTGTAATGAGCCACAACCACATAAAGTTGTTGTTCATGAACAAACTCATCCACTTGATGTCACTGCCAAGGGTACAAATGTCGAAGTGACACATCCTCAAGTTCATATTCATGCTAAACCAGTGGTAGTTGCCCGTCGACCTGATGTTGTTGTCAGTCCAATTTTGGTACAAAAACAATTGCCACCAATCCGGGTACGTCAATTGTATGTGAAAGCAGTCCAGCCAGTACAAAAGATTCTTGTACAAAAAGCAATTTCCACTGGTGTCAAAGAATCTGATTGGGTTAAAGCTGGTTCAAAAGTTATTGCAGCACCATGTCATTAGTTTAATTTTATGTATAACTTACCTTTAGAAAATAATTGAAAACAACAAATTTAAATTTAACAAAATAATTCAAATAAATAAAGAAAAATTAGTCAAAATGATTTCTTGTTATTTTCATGTTTTATATCAGTTTATTATGTCGTATCGAATGACCCTAGTGGCAAAGGAAGTGGAAATAGATCATTCCTTCTCATATAAATTCTTTGTGATGAAGTTTAAACGTAGCTCTATAATTAAATGAGTTCGGTCATAATGTTTAGGTTTTGTTAACTTCGAGATGACTTAAATAAACATATTTGAAGTAAGGGGCTAAAGCACACCGTGTATTGTATTTGTACTTCGATAATCTAAACGGATATTATTGATCTTTAGTTTTAACGTTTCCATTAAGTTCAATGTGTCCTTTTTTTGGATATTCATGGGAATTTTTAGCCGTACTTTCATGGGGTTTTTACTTTACTTTACCTCACATCTTCGTTCTGGTTATAGCATTAATCACTTTTAGATTTCCATTATGATTAGAATCAAAGGCCCTGACAAGGGGTGTAGAGCCATAAAAAAGAAAAAAAAAGATTTCCATTGTGTGTGATACTGAATATTTTGAATTCATGATTAATTCAAATGTGATCTTGTCATGTTTTAAACAAAATAAAAGCAGAAATTATAAAATGATCGTAGGTTAGGTTAGGTTAGGTTGCAATGGCTGCTCCCGCCAGTTGCCCCAAACGTGCACACTCGAGCCTATTTGGCCCACTGTGATGCAACAGGAAGGAATCAAGGAATCAAAAAAATTTTCGTGAATTTCATTTGTACAATACTTTGCATCCCTATTCTGATGTGAATCTAAGTACGTTAGCCACGTTGAACGGGCTAAGACCGTTCTTAAATCCCGGTCTGTCGGCCTTATTACATTCTCTCTATAAAACATGAATTTTTTTTTAATGCTGCATCAAAAAAAAGTCTTTTGTTTTCTTACTGGCGCTGGTGATGGTCATTCAAAAGAAAATGCATTAAAATTTTTTTAAATTCTTCCTTTTTCCTTTAAATTTACGCTTGAGTTATGTGTTTTAATAAGGAAAATATGAAAACGCAATCAAAAAAAAAAAAAAATTTATTCTAAATTAATTTTTTTACTTTTTTTATTTATTTTGCTAAACTCAGGAAGTTGATTTTGTTTTTTTTTTTTTTAACTACTCAGCGATTATGCATTTTAATTACTGAATTGATTATTTGTGATTTTGTTTTTTTTTTTGTTCGTAATTCAAATCGATGTAATGCAATTCATTAATCAGAAGCAAAACAAAAACAAAAAAAAAAAAAATTAAAATAAATAAACAAAAACCTTCCAGCAGTATAAAAAGCGAAAATGTAAAAGTTTTTCATTTTCCTTTCTTTTTACTTTGCGTCTGATTAATTTGATTAATTTTTTCGTATGAAAAAAAAAAAAAATTTTTTTTGCCAATATTTTGAATGTAAACATCAGCAATAAAAAAAAAATAAATAAACAGAAAATCGTTGAAAAAATTTTTAGCACGAAACAATAAGCGTTCAAATTTACAAATACAAGTAACGCTCGTTTAATATGATTTCTATATATAGTACAACATCTTATTGGTTTTCTTTACAATGTCTCATTTTCATTGTTTCCCTGGTCTTCACCTGTCAACAATCTTAGCTCTGTTCAAAAAGTAAACACTGCTCTAATACTGCAGTATTAAACGTTCAAAAAATAATCATGACTAAAGCAACCTATTCATTTTTGCATCATATTAGCAACACTGCCTTAACATTAAGTTAACATATTTGCAACATAAAATTCGATGTTGCAATGACTACTTCACATCAAAAATGTTTGACATTTGAAATGACTGAAATAATTTTCATAGAAAAGCAACACAATCGTCAAAACGTCGCAAAATGCAACACTTTTGGTCTGATCATCGCAACACAAAATCTAATGTTGCGTTAACACTACAGCAATATTTTTGCAACACTGCAACGTCATGATCACTTTTTGAACAGGCCTCTTTTTTTATTTGTTTTTTATCATTTTGAGCTATATATTTCGAATTGGTAGAGTTACCGTATAGTAAGTAAAAATAAATCAATCACATTCAAATAAATTCATTAGTTATCAAAATTTACCAATTACTATGTTCGAATGTTTAACTTTGTTATCAATTATCTCATCGCAGTAACTATAAATTTTTATCAGTTGAAAAAAAGTAAAAAATTTAACCAGATTAGACATTATATTAAACCGATTAGATAACCAAATGGGATCAATTTGATACCTTACCACGGTTAAATCTTCGAAAATGTCCCCTTTGTCTACTATTTCTTGAAGAAAATCAGTTTTGTTGGTCTCTATTATAAATTATTTCATTCCATGTTAGTGTTGTGCTTGTGACTTTTGATATGAAATTTGTGATATATTCCTCCCATGCTACGTTAACGCTTGATGATAATCCCCCAGCCCAGGATATCTCAATATGTTGTGTGGTTTTATCTTCTATATAAGTAACTGAAATTTGATTTAAATATGGTCATTTTCATGAATCCATCGTCGACGTATGTTAACGACCCGAATGCGATGAAATTGTAATCTGATTATAATTGTCAACTGTACATGCACACGCATTGCAGTTGTTTGAAAGTTCGATTTTGAGTAATTTCTGTTAAATTTTGCAGAATGCTTAAATTAATGAACTCCGATACATTTTCCACGATTTCACTGGACACTGGAAAGATATTTATGAAATTGAATTTTTTATCGATGCATTTATGAAAGTACCCTATATGTAAACATAAAATTCATATTATGGAACACAATGTCCGAATAATGCGAAATTTACCTGTAAGTGTATGCAAATAACAATTAAAAGAAATTACATAAGAAGCTAAGCAAAGAGAAATATCGCAATGCATATATTTCTCAGTTGTATGAACACATGTCATGCATTTCAAATTCAAAAAAAACAAAAACACAAAAAAATGTAAACAAAACAACAACAAAAATTAATCATAGCAAAAAATTTAAATGCTCTCCATTCATTGAAATATTCATAATTATTTCCGTATTTCATGTTAAATACCATTAACGGGGGGGGGGGGTAATGGAGAGTATCAAATTTGAAAGATATTTTTGTTTTTTGCAAAAAAGTGAAAAAAATTTTTATACCAAAATAAATGAACACGTTTTAGTGCTAAAATTACATAACACTGTGCAATAATAGATGATGTGAACGATTTTATGTTGTTTTTTTGCGCTTTGTCTCTTAATTGAAGCATCTGTCTATAGTCTTTTATGTTTTGTCTCACAGACATGAAAAAAAATTTGTTTTTTTTTTTTTTTCTTAAGAATTCTCAAGTAAAAACAAAGCATCAAAATTTCCATGACAATAATAAATTTACAAAATAATCACGTATGATGCATTTTTAATTGTAATATGGATGTTATTAAAATTTTAGTATTTAAATATGATCATTTTATCGATTTTATCATACAGTAATTCAGTGATCTTTAAAGTTAAAAGTTATTAGAAAATTTCAAAAGAAAAAAAAATTTTTTCATATTAATCAAAATGAATAGCTACAAAATCATAGCTACTTTGGCAGTTATCTCGGTAATACGATATTTAAAAAAAAAAAAATTTTTTTTAAATTTAAAATAAATTTATTTAAATTTTTATAGGCCGCATACGGTATTCCAATTGATCCATGTCCATTGCCATATCCATTGCCCACATGGAATTCATGGCCTGTAGGAAATGGTCTTCCATTATTAACCGGATCATCAGTATCACTATCTAGCCCAGTTTTAGCATCACCAACAATTTTGGCTAGCAATAATGCCATCTTACCTGAACCTTGTAATGAGCCACAACCACATAAAGTTGTTGTTCATGAACAAACTCATCCACTTGATGTCACTGCCAAGGGTACAAATGTCGAAGTGACACATCCTCAAGTTCATATTCATGCTAAACCAGTGGTAGTTGCCCGTCGACCTGATGTTGTTGTTAGTCCAATTTTGGTACAAAAACAATTGCCACCAATTCGGGTACGTCAATTGTATGTGAAAGCAGTCCAGCCAGTACAAAAGATCCTTGTACAAAAAGCAATTTCCACTGGTGTCAAAGAATCTGATTGGGTTAAAGCTGGTTCAAAAGTTATTGCAGCACCATGTCATTAGTTAAATTCTAAAAAAAAAAAAAAAAAAAATAACAATAAAATACTCTTTTAATTCTTAGTGTGACCAAAGTATTGTAAATTCCTATAAAAGTAGCAAAATAATGATTAAAATATAAACGAATATCTACTAAAAAAATTTTTTTTTTTTTTGTTTTTGTTTTGTAACAAATTATGACGACGAGATCACATTTCGATCAGTTTGCCAAGATTTTTAGGTTCATAAAGTTCAGTATCATAAAATAGAAATTTTGAAAATGTACAAAAATTAGGAAAATCTTTTACATATTAGACTGGTATTCTGCTGATCAGATGATCTTGTTCATGTATTGAATATCTTTCAATCTGATCTTATATGTTTATGAATTTTGCAGATATGCAGATATGACTTCTGTGAATTTTTTTTGTTTTTGTTCAATTTTTCTGTGAAATTTCATTTGATATTCTTTTGTTGATAATTTTACATTTTTATTTAGACCATATAAGAAGATCAGTGATCTTTTTTGTAATAAAATTTTTTTTGCAAAATTTACAAAATGCAAAATAAACAAAAAAATGAAATGAAATAAAATGTAATGAATAGCCAGTGACTTTTTTTTAATACCCCTTCAACCGACCATAAAATATTTTCATATAAAAGCAAAATAAAAAATAAAAATGAAAGAGAAAACATTTAAAAAAAAAAAAAATCAGAGTTTCATAAATTGAAGAAAGATTTTTAAAAAGAAGAAAAAAATTTTATGAATTTTTTTCCTCAGTGATCATTTTCATAAACTATACTTTGTACTTTAAGTATTTTCAGTATAGGCTTTCTAATAAAAGCATTTCACGAGCAGTGTTCCCATAATTCTCAAAGTTCTCAAACAGTGTGAGATGAACTTTTTAAACATCACTACATACAAAGATGTCATTATTAATGACTTTTCGTAATTTCCATAAGACCTTAACTGCATCGAATTATAGTTTATGGAGTATACAAGATTTTATTTTTCTGTTGGCTGTTAAATGAGACCATAAGGCCTGTAGTGAAAATAGACAAATTAACAAACATCATCAATTTGACGATCAAATGATTTTTTGATCAACGGTGACCGTCAAAAGACAAGCAAATAACAATCATGTGCATTAAAGTTAAACTGGATGCGCGAATACGCTTAAATTTTTGATTAATTGCAAAGTCTCATATTTATGACAATTCAAATCTCTCAATTCAAATCTCTCAATTTATGACAATTCCATAAAAAGTTCATGAATTCATGATTTTTGACATGCGACAATAATTTGACGTTTATGAATTCGGTTAATATTTAAAGTACAAAGTATAAGTGAAAATGTTTTTTGTATTTTGGTACTTTTGGATGAGCAAGCAAGTGATCGTTTTTTTTTTTTATTATTTGTTGAATATTTTCAAACATTTATTTGAAAATTTTTTAAAATCACAATTTTATATGAATCATATCACACAGAGATAATACATTTAATTTTTTTTTTGTTTTGGTTCATATTAACTTAACTGTTAATAGAACCATCATTTATGTACACACTTGGATACTAAATGATATGATATCTGAAAGTCGGTCATGCACAAACCATAATAATACAAACATTATCATCATTATATTATGCATTTTATTACATACTCGTATATTCGATTATACGTTATAATTTATAGTATATGTATGTAGTGTATTTTCAAGTAATAATAATGATAATAAAAGTGGAAAATGGCAATGTGTAGGGCCAGCTGAAAATTTTCAAAAATTCATGAACACACAAAATAGTCACTCTAAAGATCAGTGATCAGTTGCAGTTTGGCAGAGTCAATCACTCTAATTTAATCTAACCTAAGATCAGTGATCAACATGTCATGATGTCCAAATTATTAAAGGAATCCATTGTTATTGCATTACCCACCCGAGAATTGATGATCAAAAATCAGGTACAATTCAAAAACATCGCAATTGATTATGTTTTGGACGAAAATCATGAATTTAAAAAACATTTTGATGAAATACGTCAAAAATTCAAAAACTCAATAGTTTTGTAATTGTCTGGAAATATTTGAGCAACAAAGCATTCAATTTTAAGTCAATGCTATTATGCATTTTTGATCTGTCAGTGACATGTATCTAATATCTGTACATGATCGTGTGTGATTGTCAAATTTTTGCTATTTTTTAATTGTACCTGAATCATGATGTCATTGAATAATGTCCAATAGCAGCAATCACTGTCCAGAAGATTAGTAATCAATAATTTTAGTCAGTCCTTATTTACTGTAGAAGATCACTGAATACTGGAGTGAATTGTTGTGAGCCACAACAATAAACAAAATTTCGAGTTGTCATGTAATTATTGAACGACCCCATATTGCGTAGTTTGAGTATCAATCAAAATTTGATTCAAAAATGAATTTGTCTAGTCTCAACTCTCAATGATAGCTTGATCATTGATCGTTATCATCATCGATGGCGTAACAGATCGATGTAAGCCAGGGCCTAATCATAATTATTGATGATGACTCTTCACTGATCGTCTCAAATGAAAATAAAACTGAATTTTCCTTTTTGTAAGACACAAAAACAAAAAAAATTTTTTTTTTTTTTTGTCTCACCCTGTGATTATTTTGTATTTAAAACAGAAAATATATTTAAATATGAAAATACATTATTTTCCGTGTATACACGTTAGTAAAAAATATCTTTCAGTGTACAACGTATTCTTAAGCATTTATTGTATGGTTTGTTTGTTTTGTTTTTGTTTTTTTACATTTTATTGCATTTTGTGTTTATTTTATTGTTTAACGCGTAAAGCACATTCATGTATGTTTAAAAAAAAAAAAAATTTTTATTTTTGTTTTTATCATGCAATTGGTTACAGAGTCTCATACAATACAGATCGATTTCACAGAAAACTACATTTATACACAAAATAAAAAAAAATAACAAAAAAAAAAAAATTTAAAAAAATTTGTAACAAACAAAAGACGATGATGAAAACAAAAACAAAAAGAAAATCTAAATAAAAAAAATATAAAAATTTTTGCTTCATATCAGAGAGCAGCTTATTTATACTCTTTTTTCCAATGAAATAAGAACAAGAATTTTTTTTAAAGATTTCTTATCGTTTTTGTTTTTTGTGTTTTGTTTTTTGGTTTACCCGCTTATCTTTTGTATATTTAATAAAAAATGAACACAAAAAACAAAAAAAACAACAGCAAAAAAATGTAACATAAAAATAGCAAATAATCAGAAATGATAAATATCAAAAAAGAAAAATTATGAAAGAAAAATTTTATTTTATTTCGTTTTTTGTTTAATTCAATTTTTTTTTTTTTTTGGTAAAAATTTTTGTCAATCGAACCGGTTCAATATTTTTTTTTGTAAATGTGAATTGTACTTAATGTGTTTGTGTTTTTGTTAAGGCATATCCAGATGTGATGCAGTTTGAACATATGCGAATGATGGAATTTTGAATGTAAGATCATTATAAGATCATCTCAGAGATAAATATCAGATCAAGAGATTAAAATAAAAAAAAGCTTATAATCAACAATTGCCTCGTTTACACGGATCGAAAGATTGAAAAATTTAAAGGTTGACATATTACGGTTAATGTTGAATTTCGTGTTTTTTTATTTTCATTTTAAAGATCCCATCTCGATCGATTTTTCACGATTCAATCTTTTCATCCATTGTACGGAAATACACGCAAATCTAATCCGATTTTTAGATCTTTCAATCTTTTGATTTTCTCGTGTATACGAGGCTAATAGCGAAAAATTTATGATATGCTCGATCTTCGGTAGAATTAAAGGAAGATTTGATTTTCTTCAATTCTAGAAACCAAACTAGAAGATATCTCCCGGGGTTAACTTTATCCTCAAGATAGCTAACTAAAGGTATGAAAATATCCAGCGTTTAGATATGCTACGATTAAAAACTAAAATAACGATTGTGAATAACGTGTCTGCAGTGTGTGTATACAGCCTAAGATATGCTGAAATTTTCTATTTTATTATGCATCTTTTCTCTATATACGCTCTCCCCCTCACTAATGACCCTTTCAATAATTTATATAAAAATTTTTATTTTTTCTTTTTTATGTTTTTAAATTTTATGCAAATGCGATAAAAATGAAAAAAAAAACAAAATTAAAAAAAAAAAAAATCTCAGCTAATATCAAAATGTTTATAAATGTTATTTGTGTCGTTTTAATTTCAAAAAAAAAAAAAAAAAAAAAAAAAAAAAAAAAAAAAAAAAAAACGCAGGTATTCAAATTTAACAGTGTATTCGTTATCTGTATTAAAAAAAAAAAAAAAAAAAAAATTTTATCACTCATCCGTTTACTGCATATTCGATCGTATAATACATAAAAACTGATGATCTTGCGGTATTATAACATTTAAGAATAAATTTAACATTTTTATGCTTTAATAATTTGCAATTTGGTTTTTTTTTTAAAAAAATATCGGTTTATTTGAAATTTTAGTAAAAAAAAAAAAATAAACACAAGAAAAAGAGCTATAGAACGCCATATCACAATATTTATTATAATATTGATCAATTTGTTTAAATTTTTTTAGAAATTATCGAATATTAATAAGGGCCGTAATCATACATTTGAATGAGCTGATCAATTTGTTTAAATTTTCAAAAATTGAATATTAATAAGGGCCGTATTCATTAATCTGAATGAGCTTGATGAACATGATCAAGAGAGAATTCGTGTAAAGCATTTCTCAGAGATTTTTCAATTTCAAATTTTGTAAAAAGTAAAAATCGAAAAAATTACATCATCCAGTGAATACGGTCCTAAATGGCCTAAATAAAAAAACAGTAAAATGGTTTGTCTGTTTTTCAATTTTAAAAATTATCTCGATCACTTTGAATTAATTTCGAATATAAAATTATTTTCAATATTGCAATTTAATATATCGTTTAGAAATTTATTGCAATGTGTGGCGATTACAAACCCTTATCGCTTCAAATAAAAACCGTTTATCACATAAATACAAAAAAAAATTTTATGTAAAAAAAAAAAAATTCAATCTAAATTGAGATCACTATTAAATTAAATTCAAATTAGTAACTCATATATGTATGTAGATATGTGATAAAAGCTATAAAATTAATATTATAAAATCTATAGTCTGTCCATCAATTTAAATTCTATTCACTTAAAGTCTTATGGAAATTAAGTAAAAATTGAACCATTTTACATCACATGGTATGGTATTACTGCCCGTGAAACATTCTATACTCTGTTCACTAATTATTATGCATTCAAGGTCTTATTGTGATTTACTTAAAGTGGTTACCATTTTACCTATCTGTATTGATATTTAAAAAATTTCATCTGATATGTAATAAAAGCTACATATGTGGATTGTGGTAATACTACTCGTGAAACAGCCTAATTAGAAATTATAAGAGAAAAAACAAAAAAAAATTCACTCCAATAAGATCTTAAATGTATAATATTACTTGACAGAGTATAATTTTTAAAATTATGCCCATAAGGCTTTAACTGCACATACAATTAGTGTACCAGAGTACAATTTACAAATTTTTAATCAAATTAAAAATATTTTGCATGATGGAACACGATATATTACATTCAGAAGGACCAGTAGATCACAATGAGCTTTTAATAAATAAATTTTAAAATACAATCGATATGTGATCAATCGATCAAAATAATGATTAAATATACATTTTCATTTATAAAATTATAAATTTTATTACAAAAATAAAATTTGATCTTCATGATATCTTAAATGTAGCTACTGATCTAGCTGACACATATTCACATATACCCACTCATCTATTAATGGTATATGTATGTAAGTTTTTCTGTATAATTACACGGTATGTTTTCACCCGTATGTAGTGATGTGTGTGTGTGTGTTTGGGTTTATTCTTCCATTAGAATGATTTCCAATTATACTGCCTTGTTGTAAAATTGCACCTTTTTATATAGTATATGCCTTAGTAACTTAAAAAGTGAAGATTTTTATATGTGTAACATCAATTAAACTACATACCTACTGATATGTATACCAGGGTACATAATTTTCATGCACAAGTGTACCAGTGTACCAAAGCGATTATTAAATTATATGAATCTGAACATGTAGATACATTAAAGATATATTAAAGAATATGATCATATAATAAAATATATGTACGAGTAGTGATCATTTTTCTTCATCACACTACTACCATATGATCATTAATTGTGTCTACTTGCAATAGTTTGTGTATCTTTTAAATCAAAATTAAAAAAAATAAAAAATAAAAAAAAATTTGTAATGTGTTATACGTATGTAATATTACACTTTAATTATGTTCAAATCATAATATATGTACATATATGGTTTGCCCTTACACATTTATAACATAAATACAGGGTGATGTTCTATTTTATTGTATGTTATTTAATTGAATATGAAAGATATGAATTGTAATGTTATGATTTAGGGCTTTTACATGAAAAGACACTTTCCAGTACTTTCAGTGTGTAACGGGTGAAGGAAGTGAGACGCGTATCAGTTAGCCCATTGGTACCTTGCAACCTTATACACGCCTCATTTTCTTCACCCGGTGTCTGATTAGACAATTTTTCATACATATGCATGTGTCTTGTAATCCTGGGTCTATATTGGCAATATTTCCATTGCCGGCAATGGAAATATTCCCAATGGAGACCCTATATTGCCGGCAATATTTCCTGAAGGCAATATTGCCATTGCCTCAGGGAGCAATATTGCTTCTTGAAATATTGCGGCAATATTTTTGACATTTCAGTATATTTGAGACTTCTTCTTCTTTCTGTTTCTTATAAATTTTAGAAATATTTCCGCAATATTTTGCCCACAACAAGGCAATATGAACTGTCAAATAAATATTGCCTTCTAGGGCAATATTGACAATATAGATGCACTGTAAGTGTCTCATATATAGTTTAAAATTCCCTAATGAATTATATTTAAAAAAAAAAAAAATATTTCAACGGAAAATACTCTGAAACACCCTATAAAATTATGTAAATTGTATTTTAATTCAAATGAATTAATTTTTGCTATTGTTTTTGTGTACTCAGCTTCATATACACAAAATATAGTCACAATAAAATGATTTTTTTTTGTATATATACCAGCTATATTTTGATAATAATGAATGAATGATAATGATGATGACGATGATGATGATGATGATGATGCTCATCACCATTATCAAAACGAACTAAAAGACTATAATTATTAAAGAAAATCGTCTCAATTCAACAGACAATCAGTGATCTGGGTTATGAGTACGAAATAAAGGTGAGGAAAAAAAAAAAAATAAAAAAATTTATACGACAATGTCGGTTAATAATTCTGTTTTTGAATTGAAATTTTTTCTTTTTCTTGTTTTGTTTTTTGTTTTTTTTGCAATTAAAACATGTACATATGAGCAATAATCCAGTAAATATGAAAAAAATATAAGAAACAAAAATTTTAATGGTACATTAATTTATCATATTGAATGTGGTATTCTACATATCTGCATATGCGATCATTATTATTTTTATCCCTATTCACACATTGTATTGTGTGTAATTAAAGCACTTTGCGAAAATTCTATTTAAAGCACTAGAATGAAAATGAGGCCAATAGATCATTTTCTACCGTCATTCAGACCTAGCAAGATGCATTATCATCAATTCAGGTACTTATTATCAAAGTGGGCCTTTATGGCCTAAGTGGGCTTGCTTGATGGGAATGAACGGGCTGCCACCTTTCTACCTAAGGTCCTATGGGTCTTGAAGAATGTACCTCCTAAATATTAGGTCAATTGATCTGCGGGGGACCCTGTCTCCATTCATTCTCCAGACATGCCCCAGCCATCTTGATCTGTTTAATTTCATCCATAGCACTGTTTCACTGTCTCCAAATAACTGCTACTGCTCATTGTTGGTCCTTATTTTCCATCCATTTGTTTCTTTGACATCTGTCAAATATCCTTCTTAGTATTTTCCTTTTCTTTCTTAGTAAAAAATTGTTATTCACCCAAATTATGATTTTAATCGATTTAATGCACTAAATAATTGCATTTAAACTTGGTAATTTGCTTTTTTTTAATTTAATAAAATTTTAATATTGAAAAATTATCCATTGCACATAATAATTCATTTTACAGAGCGATGATCTTTTTATTTGATAGAGACACGATCACCCTTTTTTAATAAGAAAATTTTATTTATTAATTGTGTGAAAATTTTAATTAAAAAAAAATAAAAAAAAATTTTTTTTTTTATTAATTGGATTTTACCGTGAAAAAGTGTAAATTCGAAATGGCACATTAGTATTAATGGGCTTTTGTTTTTTTATGGTACCCAAACACAATCACACATAATTTGTAACCGGACATTATTCTCATATTTATTGTAATGCTACAAGCAACATTAAACAAATATTCGTTGTACGTCTCATTAAATTTGGAGAATTTCTTTTTTTTTTTTTTTTTGTTTTTTTGATTTTGACCTTCGTTCTCGTCATCATTTCTTTATAACGATTAATTCTTATTTCCAAGACTTATTTTAAATTTTTTCAGAAAATTTTTTGAAAAATTTTTGGATGAATACTGAACATGTTGTTTTGCCCTGATGTGTTATTGAATCCATGGTGGTAATCATCAAATTCAGAAATCAATAATGCTGCTGTAACACTACTGATCGTGAGATGATTCAATTAGAAAATTATGAGAAAAGAAAAAAGACACACATATGTACTCCCATGAGACCTTAACCTGTTTCGAATTAGTGTATGGAGTATGAAAAAATTCAGCATAGAGGAAAATATTCTATCTCTCTAGTTGATCCTACAGTCTTTGAAGAACCCTCGCGGGCCTCTTGCAAAATTAATTGTTAATTTCCAGTTAATTATATTCAGTGCGAACATCGTCAAAGACATTTTGCCACCGTATTCTTGATCTGCCAATCGGTCTTTTACCTTCTGGTTAACCTTCCCAGACTATCTTTACGGGTACGATCATTACTTATCCAAAAAACATGATCCAACCATTTTAGTCAACCATCTTAGAGGAAGATATTACAACAATTAATTTATTAATTATCAAATATTCATACTGTTATTATTTTAAATGATTTTTTTCCAGATAAATTACAAAAAAAAAAGAAAACCCCAGAAATTATGAAATAACATAAAAATGATCGTTAATTGAAATTTTTAAATTAAATTCAATTATAAAATCACAAAAACAAAAAAAAAATGATCATTAAAAATATTTAAAATAAATAAAAACTCCAATCAAATCGATTTATTATTTATTACTTTTAATTTATTTTTATTAAATTAATTATAATTATAATTTTCATTGCAACTTACATTCAGTTTATACACAAGTCGAACATGTGATGTACACATTAAGCATTTAACATGTCCATATAAAAGACTGTATACAAGAACATGCATTAAAATTGATATTAAAATACTCAATATGTACATATACTGGCCCATTACAGATGCAGATACCTTGTCTGGCTTGTCCAATGTTATTTAAAGAGGAAAAATATTTCAAAGAATATCCGTAGAATAATTTAATGTAATAACAGTAGCTAATGTGAATAATTTTTCAGTTATAATAGCTGGTACCTAATTCAAAAAACGAAAAAAAATAACGAAAATAACAGCAACGATATCTCATTATTAAATTAAATGAAAAATGATTAACTAAAAAATAAAAAAAAAATTGATCATTGGCTAACTTATCTGGGATGCGTAATGTCTTTTTCGATTCATTTCTTGAAAATTGGAATTTATGGACATGGTCCTTTTTTAAGCATTAATTTTGCCATTTTTTTTTCTTGTTTTTGTTTTTGGGGGATAATTTCTACTGTTGATCATTGGTTCGTTTTTTTTCATATATGTACACAAAGTACATAATTTAAATTAAATGTTATTGATAAAGTGATCATTATCAATTTTTTTAATACCAGCTGAGCTGATGCATGGCCTTAATTGAAAATAATTTATGAACAGACTATATTAATTGAAATTTCATTTGTATAATTCATAATCTCATATGTACGAATTCCAACAATCTTATCTTATTTCATTTTATTTTTTTTTTTTCAAAGAAAGAAATTCAAAAACAAAGCAAAAAAAATAAACATTTTAGATAGATAAATGTGGTAAATGTACTCAGCATGTATTAATGAACTGTGAAAATATGCTTACTTAGCTATATATGGTGTTGCACATAAACCACATACTGTACATAATATTATCATCAGTTTATCTATATGAAATGTGATGATCACATAAATAATAATCATCTCACAATCACCAAGAGTAATATCAATTTCTTGTTTTTATTACGTGTGGTATTTTTGTAAACAACAAAGCACAAGACAATAAACATAAACAAAAAACAAAAAAAAAGATTTAAAAATAAAAAAAAAATAAAACAAAAACAAGAAATAAAAAACAATAAATGAAAAATAAAACAAAAATGAATTACAATAAATTTTATTAGGTATAAATTGAATTTGATTTATTTATTTAAAAATCATGTCTAGTACGTGTGTATCACATTATTGTTAATATAAAAAAATTAAGAATTCTAGTTTAGTTTTCTTTTTTTCTTTTTTTTTGTATTTTTAATTTCATTTCTAGTCTCGCTACTGGGTTTTTTTTTTGTCTTTTCCAAGTTTTTATTATAAATACTAATACTCTGTCTACTAATATTTATGCACTTAAGGTCTTATGGGAGTACATTATGTCTTCTGTGATAATTCTTCTAATTAGACTGTTTCACGAGCCAGTATTACCACAATCTACAAGGCTTTTATTACATATTAGATGGATTTTTTTTTGAATATCAATACGTCATAGTGATGTAAAATGGTAACCACTTTAAGTAATCGCCATAAGATTAGAAGTGCATAAATATTAGTGGACAGAGTATAGACACTTATAATGGAGAGATTTTGTTTTTTTTTTATAGAAAATTTTGTTTTAATAAAACAGCTTTGGAAAAATGGCATCACAGTTTCTTACAGGCCCTCGAAATTCTATTATTAATTATTTTTTGGACTTACATATATAGCTGATATTCTGCATTTAACACCATAAACTTTAAGTCTCAACCAAAATAACGTAAGAATATGTAAGAAATCAAACGAACATGTTCTTACGAATGTTATTTTTACGTTAATAAATCAAAATAAAAACGTATATGTAAAAATGTAAATAAATTTTTTTTTTTTTAATTACAGTTCTGTCATTTAAACTTAAATTTACGTAAAATGAACGATACTAATGGTACCAAATCCATTTAAAGAAAAAAAAACTTTAAAACATTTTCGTTATTAAATTACCAAGAAAGTGAACACACATAAAATGAGATTTTAATAGATCGTGTGTAACCATTTTAAATAGTTGATTCAAGCAACTTAATTCTGATCATCTGATTAGTATACTTGGTATTTAGAGTTTTTTCTTTTTTTTGTTTTAATTTCAATTTTTAACCAGAAATCATAAATAAAAATACAAAATTTCCTTTTTATTATGATTGTAATCACATTGATTTCATTCATTTTAAATGAATGAATATCTGAATCGTAAAGAAAATATTTTTATTTATACAGAAATATTTTATTGTGAATATTCAAGATACACAACACAAATGTACAAATGAGATACTTTTGTAGATTAAACGTAATGACATGGATACGCAATGATAACATTTCAAATATGTGATTATAAATTTTTTTTTTTGTTTTTTTTGCATTTTCTCTATTAAATTCTCTATTTGTTGTCTAATTAAAAATTCAAGGACATCGAATTTAAAGATCAATGATATTTCTCTTATACATAAAAAAAAAAAAAAATTCCTTTATACATTAATGTACACAATTTGTTATTTTAATTTCTTGATCTAAATATGAAAATTATTTGAATTCATATAGTATGTATAATCATTATAATATTAAATTATGAGAAAATTCAATTAATAAACAGGGCCGTCTTTATCTAACATCGTCAGTTAGTCTATCTAGAGACATTAATAGCCTGATTCTAGCTTGCTACTAATCAAAAGTCACAAGCACTAATTTTTTGACCAATCAGCTGTTTCGTATTCTTATTCACTTGTGTCATTGGGCAGTCACAAATTTCTCTCCAAATGTTTTGTAGACTGATTGTAGCCTGTGAATTATAGTTTGACTAAGTGACAAAAGTAACAAAACATACGAATAACCATGAAAACAGAAAAATTTTTTTAAATTTAATACATTTAAAAAAAATAAATAAAAACATCCTCAATTTTTTACTTGGATTTGAATTTGACACTTGTGTTTGTGACTTATGGCAATAAGCTGTGACAACTTTTCTTGGTAGTCATAACTTTGTGACACTTGAATTTTGTGACTACTACTGGAGAATTCAAAATAGTTACAACTTGTGACTCTAAACGAGTTCTTGTGACCGTATTTTTCGTTATGACTGGTCACTGATGACAGATGCTAGAATCATTCTATAAATTGAAAGAGCTTCTACACAAAAATATGCCTAAGACCTAATGACAATTCTAAAATGGCCCCAGCTAAGAAGGGGCCCTGCTAATCAATATTAATTACGTTCAATGAAATTTAAAAAAAATAAATAAATAAATAAAAACATTTTTATTCATTGAAATGATTATTTTGCTGCTATTTTTTAATTCAATTTAATCAGATGTATATCATTTTATAATCATTTATTCTAATTGTAATCGAACCATTCCCATTCCCAGATATACGCTAGAATACTCGTATGTGCACAGATTGACTATACAAAAATCCATAAATTATCGCATTATTTGTAATTGCACCTGCAAAATATTTTTATATTAAAAATTGAATCTATAATCCTGATCAAAGGTCTCTGATTCATCCCATCAGCATCATCATCAACATCAAGCACACAACACAATATCATTGTGATTGTTGTGCCTGTATAACGCATTCTACAACATAATGCCAATGCCAATGCCATATAGAATTGAAGAAAATTAGTAAAACTTCATGATTGAATGTGTAGACCGCGATCTTTATAGTGTACGCGATAATACTCGTATGTATGGACGATTATTTGTCTTATATTTTTTCATCTTTTACCACACATTACTTACACCCATGGGCCCATATGTATGTATTGTAGTCATAGAGGACTTTTGCTCTAATCAGCTTTTCATATTAAATCTATCAGAAATCTGTAGATAAAATGCATTTCATTTCATTTTGTATGACAATCATGACTATATGATGATGACGATGACGATGATGATTTTTGATGTTGATCACATGATGATGATGATCTTTTTGAATGATTGTATTTAACCGCAATAATAATAATGATAACGACATTCATCAAATTCATATGTTTTGGATTATTATATACTGATGATGATGATGATGATGATGTTGATGAATTCAAATCCTTTTCATTTTTCTTTACAAATTTGATCGAGTCTAGGATGTTTATGCTATAGATCAGTAATCAAAACCAAAAAAAAAAAAAAAAAAATCGTAAACACATGTGACATGACCATAATGAAAGTGTATTGGATTTATCAAATGTCCGAGAGATCAGTATACATTACTACACATCATAACGTAATGTAAGTATAGTACAGGACAATTAAACGACAGAATATGAGACTAGATATTAAACGAAATGAAATGAAGGTCCTCATAAAAAATAAAAAGAATCTTTCTCAAATTGTCATCCATTATTTTTTTTATTTTTTATTTTTTTTTTTTGCTATACGATCATGTCAGTTATTTTTATTTAAGATGATCAGTTTAATGAATGTAAAGTGCTATACTTCATACACTAATTCAATGCACTCCATACACTTTTTCATTTCTCATAATTTCTTATATGAGCATTTCACGAGCAGAGTTATCACAATTCTCAATGTTCACCTCATACAGTATGAGATGACTACATCGAATTAGTGTATAGAGTATACAAAATGTATAAAATTAATTGTATGCGACAAAATATAACATTTTTACAAAATGTAGAATTTTAAATCTTTATTAGATCTATTTTGCATATGTTTATTACCCTCTTAATTTTTTTTTTTTTAATTTTGTAATGCATATATGAAGCAAAATGTATTCATATGAGTCCTTTTATAATAAACGTTATATACTGGTTAAAGCCATTAAAAGAAGCCATAAGCAAAACAAAAAAAAAAAAATGCTATAACTTTATTAATACATAGGGTACCTTCATAAATGCATTGTCAAAGCTGACAGCAAAAAAAAAATCAAATTTATCAATTTTCTTTTCAATATGCAATCGTGGGAATGTATCAACTTCTTTAATTCAAGCAGTTTGCAAAGTTTAACAGAAATTGCTCAATCGCTTTCAAACAACTGCAATGCATGTGTATGTACAATTGATAATTCAGATTACAATTCCATCGCATTCGGGTAGTTAACATACGTCGACGATGCATTCATGAAAGTACCCCATATCTGTATATATTGTATTAACGATAAATCGAGTAGCATCATCATCAATTGATCGAACTATATTGACCATATCATTTTATGCTTAAGCCATTTACTAATGTAGATCAATGCATATCAAATATAGATTCGTGTTGTGTTTACATTATGCAGATATTTCTCTATTTTATCTAAAAAAAAAAAAAAAAAAAAAAATACTTTATGATATTATTACCTTGGTATGATCATAAAATTTCATGAGTATTTAACTTAACTATACACACATTCTGTTTAGAACATTAAAATGAAGGAATCTTTTATGATTGTATAATATTTTGCATTCAATTCAAATTCAAATAAATGTATAATAATTTAATAACTGTTGGCTGTTATGGTAATAAAAAAAAAAAACAGAAAACAGAAAACAAAAAACATTTTCACATAAAAAAATCAAACATACATACATATTTGATACACAGATTATGTTATGTAGAAATGCCCAAGTTACTTATTATGAATAACTTCATATTAAAAACATGGGTACGATTCATGAAAAATTTCTTGTGATTTCTTTTATGTGTATACAAATTATGTGATTTATCTAAAATATGAGATATTCAAACTTTAGAAACTGTATGAATTTCATAGTAGAAAAGTGTTCTATCTATTCTAAAAAAAGCTTTCTATATTTTTTAAAAGTTTTCTATCTAATCTAAAAGAACAGCCAACTCTCTAAACGAATGATAGCTATGAAGTTCATGGCAGCGCTATAATGCCTAACAGAATGACATTATACATTATTGTTTATTGGACTACATATACAGCCTTTTTTTTATGCTAGCATTTAATACCGTATTCAATTCATTACGATTTGAAAAGCGTCATGACTCAGAATGATAGTATCAAGATCTATGATAGTATCAGCTAATTCGATATGAAAATTAATAAGTAAAGAATTAATATTGTAATCAGCTGATTAACTATCAGTTCATATCAGATTGAGTGTTTACGTTCATTTTTATAACCTTAATGAAATTTCATATTCAAATTGAAATCAGGTATTTTAATACCGAATTGAAAATTTCATTACGGTTTTGAAACGACTTGTTTATGTATCATTTCGAACCGGTATGAGTCAAATCGATATGACTCATTACGGTATGAAATGCTAGCATTAGCAAGGCTTACATATGTGTGTGTGATTTTCACTTTAGATGACCATCATTGAATATCAATCCTTAGATTTTAAATCGATTGCATATTATCGATCTTGCTAACCTCATCATTTTTGGCTTTAACTATACTTTGGTATTGTAATGTGAATACAAATATTATAAAACTACTGAATTAAGTATACTGGCATAATCTTATTAACATATAAAGTGCAGTTTTTTTTTTCTTCTTCTTCTTCTGCAGACTATTAAGTAAAATCGAAATAAATGAAAAAAAGAAGTCTTGTTAGATAAGTATTTGATGCTATAGTTACTAGTTATTGTGTTAATATTTATATTTGAAATGAACATAATCAAATACACTATGTACATATATTAGAAATGAATTCCCTATTAGCTTGATCGTATATGTCAGATACTATAATAATGTTTTGAACGCTCCGTACTGTATAGAGAGTGTGTGCGAAATCATTGGAAAAGTTGTCTAAATTTCAACCTAGCCTGGCGAGCGACCATCTCTACCTAGCATTCTCGCCGAGTTTGCTAAAACCTATACTTTACCGATTTTTTCCAACAATTTAATCATTTAGCCGAATTAAGTCATATTCTGCACATGCTCAATATCTGGGTTATGAATTTTTTGTGATCTCTTAGTGATGTATTCCCACAATCCAATGTAATGGATTCATTTGAAAATCTCTATCCACAATAAAAAAAACAAAATATTTTAACGTATGTACGTATACGTGTTAACGTTTTAACCATTTTAGTCATTTAACCAATTTTATCCACATTTCGCACACGCTCATAGACTACATATGTATGCATTTTATATTCTATATACATGTGTAATAATTTAGAAAGAAAATAAAATTGTGAGAATTTTTTTATGTAATAATTTTTGTTTCTTTTTTTTTAATGTTTCATAAATTTTTATGTTTATTATGTTTTATAAATGAAAATATCAAATAATAATAATAATAGTACTAATAAACAATTGAAAATACACACACAATGTGCATATGTAACTTTGTACATAGTATCTACATATATGCATTAGGAGCTGTAATAATAAATAAAGACCGGGTAAAAATTCTCGTATTTACATTGTTATTATTAATAGCTAAATAATATAACGATAATAATAGATGTAGTACCCATAGCAAGATCGAATATATAATACACACACACACAGGTACATACATAATATAAAGATTTATACAATAAAGTTAAATAAGAAAATAGTTAACTTGCTGTTTATTTAATTTTGATCGCATTTAAAAAAAAAAAAAAACAAAAAAAAAATGGGATGCCACAAATATTATTTATTAGATTTAGCTACTTGTTTTTCCATTGTTTTTGATTCTCTTCTTTTTCAACACACACACATTAACATGGATACAATCTATAGTACGTACATTAGATTGTACATTGAATTGTACACTGAGACCAACACTGAATTGATCGTGTAATTTATATTACAATTGTAATGTTACACTATATAACGTATATCAAGATATTTAACGTATTTAATCCGTACATGCATATACTGACTGAGATACACCTGCAAGGCTGCGATCATATACGGGTGTACACATGGAATTTTTTTTTTTTTTTTTTTTTTTTGAACACAATAACGATACAATAATTATAATGATGATCATAATAATGATGATGAAAGGTTATGAATGGGCTAAACTAAGGATTTGTTTGTTTGTATTTAAACCATACAATACCATATAATTTCCATCTAAAAAATATTTAATCAATATTCACATTATTTATATGCAAAAAGAAAAGAAAAAAAAAATTAAATTAAATTTTTCTTTTACTTATATGGAATTTTCCATTATGTTTTTCTTTTTTAAAAAAAAAAATAAATAAATAAAAATTAAAAATATTTACAATTTGCATATTATGCATAAAATACGTAATAATAATAATAAATAAGGAAATACACGGTTATTTAAATAATAATTTTGATATTTAAATGATATATTCATTGTATTTGTATCATATACGCATGTACATGCACTTTGTATCATATTTAAAAGTGTACAACATAAATGGAGAATATTTCTATGAAATTCCTTTAATTATGATTGTATTAATATGCCTATATTAAATGATTTAATTATAAATTGGTAAACAAAATACAATAAAATGACCAAATTTGTTTTATTTTCAATTAAATAACTCTTATGTCATTGACATATTATTTACTTCATTATGAAGTAAAACGACATCATGAAGTCTAAACAGATTATATTTTTTTATTTATTTACAATTTTACTTAATTTTGAATTTAACCGTTAATGAAGATAATTTAAATTTAACAATTAAAAATTTTCCCTAAAATTTACCCATCTCAACTTTATTTTTTGATCCATTGTCATTGTCATCCATTGTTATTCATTGTCGATTTTTCGATCCAAATTCAATTCGTTCTACATTTTGGATCTTTGGATCTTTCAATCTTTCTCATACATACGAGGCAATTGTATCTTTTCCTTTTTGTTTATAATTGACATCGAACACGATACCATTGGAATTGGAAACCAAAATTTTACTTAGTGAATTAAAAAAACGAATTTATTGTTTATTTTATTTTATTTAAGTTTAACATTAAAACTGTGTATTGGGATGTTATAGAAAAACATCATAAAAACATACAAATACATTTCTCATTCGTAAATATAACACAATGTCTAAACATTTAGGGCCATATTCATAAAGTTATTAAGTTAATTTATTTTTTGTACAAATTTGAATATAAATGATGAACATAAAAAATTTATAAAATTTATATTTAAACAAATATACAGACATCCTTCGAATAATATATTTTTTGAATTACATAAAAATGTAAAAATAACAGATCTAAAATTGAGATAGCTCTCGAAAACATGAGTTACGAGTTGTCCCTCGATTAACATGTATTTAATAAACTAAATTTGAATAATATATGAATCATTTTATCCGAAAGATGTCTGTATATAATGAAAGGGCATTTATTTGTAAATATGTTCTTTATGTTTTTTTTTTTTTGTTTTTTGGTTAATGTATCATTATTACATACACATATAATATAATATACATGTTAATATTATTGTTGTTGTTGTTACGTTATTTTTATTTTTATTTTTTAACACATACATATGTGCTGTTTTATCATACAATTTTAATAACAATAATTATTCATCATACACATACATACTCATTAAATATACATATACATAAATACTGTATATATATATATTCTTATACACATATACATACATACATATATATATATTTTGTTCTGAAGATCATGTGGCTCTTGTTGCAGCTGGCCCACCAAGCTATACACGTATGTACCATTACTTTCCAGCACATTTGACACATCCATTTTGCTTTTATCCGCCGCTACCACCATTATCACCACCATTATCACCATTAAAGGCAATCGGAAGTCATACACCAACATCAGCACATATTGCACAAACAATACGGTATCCAGGTATGGTGATTGATTTAATTATAATTATTAAAAATTTAAAAAAAAAAAAAACGTTTTTTTTATAATGTACAAAAATTAAAAAAGAAAAAATCGAAAACATTTCATTTCATTATTATACAATAACAAAAGGGTAAATTCAAAAATGCATAACTGCGTATTTGATGCGATATTCAACTTAAGATCATAATACGTTGGATATTGTCGCATCAAATGAGCAGTGTGATGCATTTTTTGAATTTGAAATCAAAAATAAAACAAATTTTTCATACATTGCATTGCATACACACATGAACATATGTAATATATTCATAAATATTCGTTTTTTTTGTTTTTTTTGTTGTTGTTTAATTTGGTAATGCCAATGTATTATACGTTTTAAAATTGCTTACATTTATATTGTTTCATGTAAATATGTTTAATTATTAATTTTTAAATATTTAATTTTATACTTCATTCAAAAAGTTTTTTGATCTTACGAGAGATACATATGTATGTACTAAGGCGTCAGTTATGAGAGTCTATTCGACAAACAATAGAATCGACTTTTAAAAATCGATCAAAATAAGTCACGGTTTAATGTAAAATCAATCGAATTACATGCATGAAGTACTAAAAAATTACAGTACTAAAATTAGGTAATTTGATTGTTTACTTCTTACATTTTATAATGAAAATTTTTTAATTTATGTTGTCAAAATTTTTGTTGTCATTTTTTTTTTTAAAGTCGATCACAAAAATATCAGCGACCTTTCAAGTCTATAGAACAGAAAAAGTCGACTTTCATAATACCAAAAGTTGATTGCATTGCAACATAAAGTCGATTAGCAATAGACTCTCATAAATGACCCTTAAGCTTTTTCATGTGTAGTTAATACATGTAAAGGGAAAAGGATGAAAAGGACTCCCATAAGATCTTTAGCCAAAAAAAAAAAAAAAAACTTTTGAATGAGGTTTGATTACATACACTTAGGTATGTATATTCATTTTTACTTGCATTGGGAATTGTAAAATTTGTATGGTTATGTGTTTGATATGTACAAAAGTTTCGTGCTTAAATCTTTTGTTTTCATACAAAAAATTTTTAATTGCACACAATTAACCTGATCGATAATTGGGTAAACGAAAATTATTCGTAATTTATCACTAGACAACAACAAAATTTTTGTCTTTAATCCTATGAAGAATAATAGCATCATTAAGATACCGATATTTTCTGCTCTCAGATCACTCTACGAGCAGATTTCATCATCGAGATGTCAATTGATATCGCTCGGTGTTAAATTTACATCATTGAGGAATTTTAAATTGCTCTGCGCTAGATCAAAGAGAGAAAGCTTTTATATTTGTGCTTATTCGACAGATTTGAATTGTTCTTTTAAGGTTATGTTATTTTTCATTACAAAAAGAAAGAAGAAAATTGTTTTGAAATTTATTGACAGTTGACACTACAATCGCTGACAGATCAAATTTAACATTTGACTCACCTCAAAGTGATTATCGTTGTTGTAAAGCAATTCTAGAGCAAGTTAAATTTGCTCACAGATCAGATTTACGATAATTTGTTTTTATATTTTTCTCTACTAAAACATAAAGCATGTACTAAGACCATTCCAGATTTCCAGATAAATTTAGAAAACAATGCAATCTGCACTAGCTCTTTTTGTTTTTTTTTTTTTTTTTTTGAATCGATAACACGTGAAACTAAATCATCCGCGATATTATCAATTGTTTTATTTTTTTCTAAATACCTAAGACGCATAATCATAATTTACATCATTACCATATATTGTGTCGTAATTATAATTTTCATCAAAATCAAAATAACAAAATAAATTATGAGAAAATTTTTGTAAAAATAAAAAAATTATACTAGATCTCAAATTTTATCACCATTTTGTACTACTATCAGGCGTACATTACTACACATTGCACACATTAAATTCAATGATGAATTCAAATGTGTTACAATTAATTAAATCATAGAAAAATGAAACAATGAAATTCTCATAATATGCATACATATAAAATTGTGCTGATTATTAAAACACGAAGATGAAATCATGAGAAAATGTGCTTTCAACATTACACATTATTTATGTAATATTTTTGATAATGAACAAAAAAATTTGTTTGTTTCATTTGAAAACATATAGAATTTAGGGACTATACTCTGTCTACTAATATTATGCATTTAAGGTCTTGTGGGAGTACATATGTCTTCTTTCATAATTTCTAATTAGACTGTTTCACGAGCCAGTATTACCACAATCCACAAAGCTTTTATTACATATCAGATGGATTTATTTTGAATATCAATACAGATAATGATGTAAAATGGTAGCCACTTTAAGTAATCGCCATAAAACCTTACGTGGCATAACATTAGTAGACAGAGTATAAAATAAAAAAATTATTTTAATTTTTAAATGATCAAATTTAGTTAACTAATTTCTAATTCAGTTCTTTCATTATATAATTTTTTTTTTATTTTTTTTGATTATTTTACTTTAAATTTAGGTCTCTTTATGCGTCCAGATGAAGCGAATGTTTATACAACACTGGAGCCAACATTGAGTAGTAATCCAAATGTATATTTTCAACGTAGTGGTGGTGTACATCCAGGTATGATGTATTAAATCGATTATCATAATTCAGCATCATCAATAACGGACAATAACGAGAATAACGAACATGAAAATGATATCATTGTAAATTCGTTCATTGAAATCATTGTTTTCGAATTGTAAGATATTACAATATCTGAAAATTTTGTCTAAATATGAACAAAACAAAAAAACAAAAAAATCAATTGTGGATTATAATACCCTTATTACTTTTTAAGTGTACATTATTGCATACATATAAGAGATACATACATTATATACGTGTACCGTGTACCGTGTACCGTGTACGTATATAATAGTGAATATATATTTTTTTTTTTATAGACTCCTCCAATATGTGATTGATTGATACACACATATTTGTGTTGCTTATGAATTAATAATAAGATATATCATAGAAAAATGTATATAAAGAGAATTTTGGTTTTATAAGGAATATCTTATGTGTACAAGATACAGATACTATGCAATGATTAAATAATCACAGAGATCTATACTCTGTCCACTAATGTTAGGCACTTAAGGTCTTATGGGAGTACATAATGTCGCATTTCTTCTCTCATAATTTCTAATTAGACTATTTCACGAGCCAGTATCACCACAATCCACAAAGCTTTTATTATATATCAGATGAAATTTTTTAAATATCAATACGTCATAGTGATTTAAAATGGTAACCATTTTAAGTAATCTCCATAAGACTTTAAATGCATAGAATTAATGGACAGAGTATAATTATATAAAGTTCATGTAAAGCTGAAGTCCACATTTGTCGGAATATGAACAAAAATATAAAAACAAAATGATGAATGTAATAATACCGATGAGAATAGTTTGTTTTTTAAAACATTGAACCATAAATGTTTTTGTGTGTCATTATGCAACAAAATAACGATAGAAAAAGCTCATACATATTCTGTATCAGCGAATGTAATATTTTTAGCTTAATATGAATGTGAAATTTGTAAAATTTACGAGAATTTCTTATAAAACTTAAATTCCCTTAACAGCATCAAAATACAATATGAGCAGTTATAAGCTATCAGCTTCAAAGTATATTGATATTACTAAAAAAATATATGTACTTAATCCCTAATATTTTTCCATATATGTAAGGGCCAGTTTTACAGTGAGGGCTTATTAAACTCCAGATTAAATAAATCTTAACGAGAATTTAAACTTTCAATTAAACTAACTCAGTTTTATAGTCTATAGTTTAAACCTCAGATTAACTAAACTGAGTTTAAGCAACTATTGTGAATGAAATGCAAGTTCTTTGAATGTAAAACTGTCCCTAAAAGGTCAAATTGAAGCTTTTAGCTTATATTTTCTCAATTGTGAACGTAATACAATTACAAATTTATATACTTTGATTCACATGAAATTTTTTTTTTTTTTTTTTTTAAATTTCATAAATTAAAATAAATTTAAGATACATTACGTTATGATTAAGGTAAAAAGATTTTTTTTTTTTTTTTTTGTTTTTTTGTACTTCAATACTCCTACGGAGTGTTTAAAACATTATAAATTTTAGATTAGGTTAACATGTAGTTAATTTAGATTTAATTTAAGTGAAAATGCGTGCAGCATGCGTAGTATATTGAAAATAAAGCCTTAAAATATATCACTCATTAGATTACTTTATTCAAATTTTGTATAGAATTTAATAATAATGGAATACATATTATATAGAATAAGAGTTGCTGGATAAATTCAAAAATTCATCCATAACCTATTTGAAGCGATATTCAGCTTAAGATCATAATACGCTAGATATCGTATCAAATAAGCAGTTTGATGCATTTTTGAATTTACCCCATATGAAGAGAATTAATAGAGTATAATAGTTCAAGATAGAAAAATTGATAAATTAAAAATATAATATCCATATAAATTAATTAAGATACCAGAATTTTGTTTTGTCAGCAACAATAAAAGTGTTCAACACAAGATAATTTTATATTTTTATTACATACATACATACAAACATAGGTAAATACTTTAACATTATGAAATAATATAGCGTTAATTATGGTCAGTTATTATTATTTTTGTTTTTTAAACTTAATCTCCTAAATACATTATATACATATAGTACATACATACATATGTAATTTGAGCAAAGGAAATAAGGCTTTATTGAACGAAAAAGAAATTTAAAAAAAAAAAAAAAAATTGTTAATCTATACTCTATCCACTAATTCGGTGCACTTAAGGTAGATATGGGAGTAGATATGTTTTTTTTTTTTCTCTCATAATTTCTAATAAGATCATCTCACGAGCAGTGAGACCACAATTTTTAAAATTTTCCATACAATGTGTAGTAAGACATGAATTTTTTTTATTATCAATATATAGCGACGTAAAGTGGTACTAATTTAATGTAATTTCGATAAGACCTTAACTGCATCGAATTATTGTATGAAGTAAATAGTACTTGTTATTGATTTAAAAAAAAAAAAAAAAAATTAATGGATAAGTTTAAAAACGCATCACTAAACAGTTGATGTAATATTCAGCTTAAAATTATAATACCCTGGATATCGCATCGAACAAACAATGATGCATTTTTTGAATTTACCCAATTTAACGTGACGTAGTTCAAATAATAACACAAGTCCCTAAATATTGACATAATACATTTTACAATGATCAAGATTGCCGTTATTACGATATTTCATATCGTATCGTTTTTATCAAATGTGACAACATAACCTTGCAATAAATTTTCTTTAATGATTTTGACAAAAAATACACAAAGAACGTTGTTAAATTTCAAAGGACTTGAGATAGCAAATTGTCTTCTCATCAATGACGCAACAGCTCGATGGGTGAGCCAGGGCCCAGGGCCTAATCAGCGTTAATCTTAATTTCCCTCTAGTGATCTGATTTTTATTCTCTGGAAATAAGACATTTCTATTTTGTCTTTAATCTTCGGATTTTTACGATCTTGGGATTTTTGTACTTATGTACTTTGTAAAATAATGATATCGAATAATTTCACTAAATTTCTTAGTACTTAATATTTCAATTATAAGGTAACAATTTCAAAATTGCAATCTAAATAAAAATCAATCTTGAATTATTGAAAGTAGTCAATAGACATTGCTTGAAATTAATTGAGTAATTTTTTTGTTTTTTTTAGTTAATTAAATTTCATAAATAGTAAAAATTCATTTTCCCCGTGTTAAATAAAGAAAGTTTATATTCAAATAATTAAATTTGAACTACATATATATAATCTTGAATACACAAAATATTCGTATACGTAAGTACTTTTCCATCTGCGTATACGAAAAAAAAAACAAAAAAACATATTTCAATTAGGTTAACTAATTTTAACGAATTATTTGTTTTTTAAGTACATACATATAATTAATTTAAAGAGAATTTATACCCTATCGACTGTCCACTAATTATATATGCAATTAAGACTTTATGGCAACTATACGTAATGTAGTATATTAAGCAAAATTCATTTGAGATTTTGTGTGAAAATTTCAAGGATTGTAATTACGTACTTTTGTACGATTTTACTTCTACGGTCAAAATAATCCTGACAAGGATCTTCGCCTTTCCATAAGAAAAAGTCGGCCATTGCTTTCTGTTCAAGGAAATGTTTTTTTTTTTTCAATTAGAAATTATGAGAGAAAATAAATGGCAAATGTATACACCCATATAAAAATCTTAAATGCATATATACTTAGTAAACAGAGTATAAAATACTGTATAAATTTTATATTTGGTAAGAAAAATGTAAAAAAAAAAAATAATAATAAAAATTTCTAATAATAAAGAACATATTGCATTACATTTTTTTAATTAATTAAGTAATAGCATACACGATCATGTACATTTAGAAGAATAGATCATATGTGTAAGAGAAAGACAATTAGCTATTCATTTATTTTTTATATATTTTATTTTATTTTATTTTTTTATTTTGTAAATAATTATTAAGAAAAATTGAATTTTTTGTATCCATGTAATTTGAAAAATTAAAAAAAAAAACAAAAAAACAAAATTAAATTTAGAAAATAAATAAAAATTAAAAATAAAGAAAAAACAAAAACAAAACAAGAAATTGTGTTTTATTTTCTTTGAGGGGGGTTTTTTTCTTTTTGCATAGAATATAATCATCAAAATCATGTGGAAAACTTCTATTTTAGGTTTGAAAAAAAAAAAGACGTTAATCTAAAAATGGTTACAACACTCAAATATACAAATAAATATGTAACACATAGAAGGAAATCTGTAGAATTTTTTTTTTGGAATTTTCTTCAAAGATAATTTGTTTTTTTTGTTTGTTTGTTAGATATTTTATCCAATTTTATTATTTTTCAAATAGAATGTAAATTTGGTATAGTATAAAAAAAAAGAAAAAAATTTTTTTTTTTATTTTTTCTTAATGTTTACAATGATCTTCAGATATCGTAAAGTTTTACAATACAAAATCAATACTGATTACATAATCATACGTACAAGGAAGTAAAAGTAAGGATGCTACAAGTATATTGAGGGTACTTTCATAAATACATCATCGACGCTGATGGCAAGAAAAATCAATTTCATAAAAATTTCTTCCCAGTGCAATTGTGGAAAATGTATCGGGATTCATTATTCCAAGCAATCTGCAAAGTTTAACAGAAATTACTCAAAATCGAACTTTCAAACAACTGCAATGTGTGCATGTATACAGCTGACAAATTCAGATTAAAATTACAGCGCATTCGGGGGTCGTTAATACACGTTAATGACACATTCATGAAAGTATCCTGATGATATACTGTTCACTGCATCTTTTCTTTTGTAGCTTGATAAATAGATAGAGATGGTCCCAAGCAAGCAAACTTAGGCCAGAAAGGCCCATTGCGATACCCCACCCAGCATTTTTAGAAATCGAACCACCATTTTTAGCTAAAATATACAGAGAAAGTATTATTATCACTGTTCCATGGAAAACATATTTTGTGACATGCTCATGACAGTTCATTTGAAATTACTTGACATTAAGTATAGGTAAAAGGAAAATTAATAGACGTATTTGGTATGCACACATGCGTACAAGTATGCACAATTTTGCTGAAATTCGAAAATATCCCATTATTATTTTTTTTTTTTGCAGAACAAATCTTGATTGCGTACGTACACCAATGTGCATCAAAATTCATATTTGCACATACTCATGTGCATGTGAATGAAGTAACGAATTACATATTCTCTAATCTTCTAACAAGATTGTTAAATTTTAACAAGTTAAATTGAATATAAATCAATTCAAAAAAAAAAACAAATAACAACAACAACAATAAAAAATAACTTATTACATTTTACACACATTGCTCACCTTATAATGTGCTTAGAGTGTGTGAATTGAGACAAAATCTAAAATAAACATCATGAGAGATAAGACTCAAAATACATTTGTACAAATCTGAATATGTAAATTATTTCAATGTAGGATAACCATGAACAAGAAAATTGAAACACACGCAAATACAGCAATATGACCAAATATGTAAGTATTCATATACACTACAGCCGTTAGTCTTTAACTACATAATCATGAGATGTATAAAAATGCCTATTGATTTTTATATGATGAATTTCATACTTTGCTTTCATTAAAATTCATAGAAAAAAATTATCTTATATCATCCTGGATTACCATATCTTGCGTATATACATATAACCTCATCATGGCTATTCTATTTAGTTACATGCATGCATTCATGTAGAGTAAATATATTGTGTAGTACTAATTTGTGAACACCTACATATGTACATATGTATGTATGTAGTAAAATATACACAAAAATTTTTTAAATTCTTCATTCTATACTCCATACATTAATTCAATGCAATTATAAGGTCTTATGGGAGATTCGGTTAAAATATTTGTCTTATTGTACATCGTATTCGCTGAAGAATGCAGTAGATTGAGCAGATATAATAAGGAGGCCAAATAATGATATGATGAAGAAGGTGCTCCGGATGGAAAAAGAAAGCAAGGAAGACCTAGGCTCCGTTGGCTGGGTGACGTGGAAGGTGATCTAAAAGTTGTTAGAGTAAGAAATTGGAGCGCTATTGCCACACAAAGCGCTACACAACACAAATTGGAGCGCTATTGCCTGATGATGATGATGATAAGGTCTTATGGGAGAATTTGTGTCCTTTTTCTTTTCTCAAAATTTTCTAATAAGATCATCTCACGATCAGTAGTGTTACCACAATCTGTAAAGTTATCATATAACATGTGATGAATTTTTTTTAAATATCAATATACACAACGACGTAAAGTGGTACTACTTTAAAGTCATTTCCATAAGACTTTAACTGCATTGAATTAGTGTATGGAGTATATCTAATCTACTGATTTCAGTGATTTTCCCGGATAAAGAGAAAAACAAAGATTTTCAGAAGTTATATATTTAACATATTCGCGTTATACAGGATCTTCAATATAACAATGCCTATATTAGGGTAACGTTGTTACATCATCGTACACAAATATGAAATGAACACTATATAAAAGTATGCAGACAGATAAGTATTTTAACACTTTGGTTCTCTTTTTGTTTTTTTTTTTTTTATTTTTTTTTTTTAAATTTCTTTCTACATATAATTATTCTTACATGCTAATTCTATTCATCTACGCATCTACTTTACTTATCGCTTTGCATGTACTGTACATCATTTATACTAATACACAGTGTACATTGATACGAATTGAATTTGAAATGCGAAAATCAAAGTGTACAATGGCACACATACATATGAATGTATCAACACATTAAATATACAAATAATAAGGCCCTTTATCCATATTACGATCACGGATTTGTTCACGATTTGATGTCAATTGTATTATCGTATACAAATCGTATCGTGCGTTCTTTATACATTTGCATAATGATAAATTTACTTAAAATTTTACCACACTGTATATGGTAAAAAAAAAAACGGCCAAATAACTGAACACGCATGATATCAAATGGTATATTTTGTCAATTGATCCGTATTGTCTCGATAATGGTATAAAAAGCTCTTTATAAGGTAGATTTAATTGGGAGCTTTGTGACGTAAGCATTTGACGAGTTTGCGCAATTGTATGGAATTTACCATGATATAAAAAATTCTTAATAAGAGTTTTTATACCATGAGTCTCGATATATGCCATTGACGATATATCAAAACCGTGATGAACTCGTCCGTTGGAATGAAGAACCAAAATGATTATCTTGAAAATTGGAGTTGCTTTGAAAAATTCTAAATAAAAAAATTTTTTTTTTGATCTTTAAAAAGAAAAATACGTAATGACGTTGAACTGTCAGTACAACAATAAAATTGCAAATGTTCATTTAAACGATGTAATGTGATAATGATATAAAATTATATCAAAATCAATTATTTATATCATTTCATTATCCATATGAAAGCAAAACACACAGTAATCAACTACATATAATGATGATCAGTATAGAAGATCAGTGTTTGTTTTGATGAAATATTAACTGTCATGCATTTTTAACCATCAATTGCTATGACAAAATCGAGTAAACTAAATGAAAGCAAAACAAACAAACAACAACAACAACAAAAATCTGTTTTAATCTACATTTTATAGAGGAAATCAAATGATCTTGAATGCATTACATTTTATGTAAATATTAAAAAAAAAACAAAAATCATCATCGTTCTAATCCACATAACAAACGCAAATCTATTATTTATTTCCTTATAGTTTGGTACCAGATGATCATGTTTTAGAGATTTCTTTAAATCCGTACCTACACTGAATATGTTAAGACGAAATGAAACAAACAAATTAAAGCATAAATTATAGTTTTCTTTTTGTCCCATACAACAAAATAACAACAAATTACCTTCAAGATGATCCATTGCGTTATGAATCAGATGGAGATTTTTTCTCGTTCAAGCTCCTATTATTCTTAATGAATTTGGTATGGATTGCATAATTACATATTTTAACGCACGAAACATTTTCTTTCATAAACTATATTATACTCTGTCCACTAATTCGGTGCACTTAAGGCCTTATGGGAGTATATTTGTTTTTTTTTTGCTCTCTCAAAATTTTCTAATAAGATCATCTAACGATCAGTAGTGTTACCACAATCTGTAAAGTTATCATAACATGTGATGAATTTTTTTTTAAATATCAATATACACAACGACGTAAAGTGGTACCACTTTAATATCATTTCCATAAGATCTTATAACTGCATCGAATTAGTATATGAAGTATATAGCGTAATTTATTGTGGACTGTTCAATTTTTGCTTTGTTTCGTCTTAATTTTGTTAAATGTGGGTTCAACCTAAGTGTATATGTAGATGATTATGATGAGAATCTGATCAGTTACTTTTTGATTAACCTGAATGTAAATTAGATTACAAAATAAATAGACAAAAAAAAAAAGAAAAAAAAAATTCTAACATAAAAGTGCGATGATGACAATATGCAATGATCGTAACAGTGTAAATGATATGAAATAGCTAGAATATGCGCATTTTTATTTGTGTTCAGTACACATTCACACATTTACATGCATATGTAAAAAATAAAAAGGAAAAATGTATCTTATTATATTTTGTTACAAATTGTTAGTTTTTTTGTTTTTTTTTTCTATTTTAATATTCATGAACACAAGTACATTGGGTTCATGATGAATACCAGCTGTACTTCTTGTACTTGAATAATTTATTATATTTATTCTTTTACAACAATAACATAGTATCGCACGCATTGTGCACACACACGCACACACAATATAAAAATTAATGTTGATGATAATGAAAAATATATGAATGTAGCGTCAACTACATAATGCTATAGTGACAATACAATTATTTCATATGCATATTAGACATGTTCCATTTTCATAACATTTTTATCTACTTCGGATTAGTGTGAGGAGTATTTCATCACAATTAAGTGAATAATATCAGATTCTAATCCTAAATTTGTATATTATGTAAATTAAAATCCTCGAATGCAAGAAATTATTGGTATTTAACAGATTGATCAGATGACAAAGTGGAATGACCTCAGAATTCAACTAACTACATATATACTCTGTTTATTAATTCAATACAGTTAAGACCTTATGGAAATGACATTAAAGTGGTATCACTTTACGTCGTTGTGTAGATTGATATTTAAAAAAAATTCATCTCGTGATTACTTTACAGATTGTGGCAACACTATTGATTATAAGATGATCTTATTTTCTAATAAGATAAGATAAGATAATATAAGATGAGGCCTTCTGGCCTTAGATATGATCATAGAAGCCTTAACTGTACTGAATTAGTAAACAGAGTATAATCCAGAGTAAATAAAATAACGAAATTAGAACATTGTTATTAAAACACAGCAAACAAAAATGCTTTTGCTAATGCCAAAATGTTATTATTGAGCTTGAGACTTTATTTGAGGCTAAGTAAAATGAAAAGACGATGAAAGTAAGTAGAAAAATAGAATTTTTTTTTTCTTTTTTTCCTTAAACTGACTTCAATTTTCATTCATTGTTTGCGACTTATTCTTTTCTAAATTCCATGAAATACGCGTTTATTATAGTGTTCACGAACGTTATAATATGAATTATAATTAAAATATAACGTATAGAATTTTAAAAAATCAAAAATTTTATTAACACAATTGAATGAATTTTAACTTAAATATGGATTTATGTACATAGAAAAGAGATTTGAATCCAAATTAAGTTGAAACATAAAAATCATAGAGAACAATATTGACTATGAATGATCATTTTAAAATATCTAAAAAATAACGATCAATTCAACTACTTATGTACAGAATATCACGTTTTAAATGTACATGATCAGATGATGTGCTGTATAGAAAATGATTTAAGCAATAAATAGATTTACAGTACGAAAGCTGATCTTTAAAGCAATTTTAGGTAAGTTCATCAAGAACTGCACGTATTGTTAATGACGCGATTACCAATTTTGTATATATATATGTAAAATTAAATATGACTTGGTCGATCATTGATCATTAAATAAACCAATATGCGTAAATATGTGCATGTACATAGTTTTACATGATCTTCATGGATAATAGAATTTGTCTAAGCTCATTCAAATTCAAATGTACATTTCTCCTTTAATCTCTTTAATCACATATTAAAGCATTATCCCACATATTGTATGCCATTATATGTATGTATGTGAAATTTTTATGAAAATGTAATTATTTTTCAAAAAATTTTCAAATGTTGGCTTTTTTGGGTTTTTTTCTTTAAATTAAATTTCAATAAAATGATTAAATTTTTTTTAATTTTTTTTTTAAAGAATCTTACAATAAACAAAGTTCTCATATAACGCATCCTACATTCCACAATGAATTAATATTTGCATTTCTAAGGCCCGATTTCTTCATACCTGTAGTTTAGCTATCTTGAGGATAAAGTTAACCCCGGGAGATTTCTTCTAAATTGGTTTTCTTCATTTAACTTGAAGATTAAACTATCTTCAAGATGGAAATCCTTTACTCAGCCCCTGAAAAAAAATGACATGAAACCAACTTCATGTGTAATTTAAAAATAATTTATGTGTAATTAACAGCAATAACAAATTTCTTCAACTGTCCAAAATTTTTTAAATTAGTTATCTCAAGTATCGAATGGCTTGCTGGGGTCAAGATATCTCGATCACCTTAAAGATATCTCCCGAACCTTAACAACTGGTTAATTTTATCTTGAAGATAGGTCTTAACTAGAAATGAAGAAAATCAAATCTTCAGGTTTATTTTCAAGATACGTTCAACTTCCAAGATATCTTGAAATGAAGAAATCCAGCATAATAAATGTTCTATGATTGTGCACGGGTATTAGTTAGAAAATTCACATGTGAATGAATGAAAAATCATTAAATTAAACCTTAATTACTTATTTGTTCTTTATAATGATGAAAAAGTCATAATCAAAAAGTAAATGCGCATACTATGTATGTACATATTTGAATGATCCTATTTGATTCTATCTTAAATTCAATTCTAAATAACGGTTCATTGTAATTATATCAAAATATCGATGTAACATCATCTATGTATGTTATATGCTATTCATGTAAAATATTTGACCACATATTATTATATCTGAACCCTAGACTAAAATTATTTCAATATTCTATTACATACTTACATGCATGCATCCATAGATACTATCTGGTACTGTACACATGATATATGAATTGACATAATGATCAGTCATTATCAAGTAAATTATTAAATGTAAATGTTACGACGTATGTGTATACGTAGATCAAATATAGTAAAATTCATTGCAAAATTTTTCGCATACATTGACTACGTTCATACACGATGTCAGTTAATATTGTACATAACAATTTGATAAAATAATAACAGCATTAAATAATAATGATGATTATATTTAAGATATAACGTGCCAGTGCAATATTTGATCATGTTGGGCTATGGTCTATATATTATGATCATCTAATTTCATATTTGTATGGTACAGACAGTAAATGTTTATGTACATGATTTTTATTCCTGTCTCGCATTAAGGATAATGAACACTTTTTTTTTAAATTGACATATGAAATTTTGATTTGATTTTGATCCTTAATATAATAAAATTTGGATTGAAGTTGACTTTTTAGGACCAAACTCCGATTTTTTATGAAACTTTATATACACACTATAATCGCTGAGTCTAATGGTGTTGGTCTCATGGTGCAAATCAGGCGTATTTGACTACTAGAGGGCGTTGAAAAAATTCTATCTCCTGTTTATAAAACACTTATTAACAGACAAACCATTAGTTCGATGTCATGAATGTGTTCAGAAAAGTGGTTGAGATCCTTTTGTCCTCTCGAATGAGATATTGGATAAAGTCCTACGTTAAATGATTCAAGAGTTAATTAGAATCGTTACATTGAGTACAGAATCATTGCATTCAGTTTCATAAAAATCAATGGTCGATCCTAAAAAGGAACTCTTACCAAAATCTTAGCCATAAGTAACTTTGATTTGTAAAAATTATAACATTCATAATACACAGATGTACAGGAAAAAAAATTTTCATTTTACATGATAGGAAAAAAAATTTTCTTTTAATTCACGATTTCAAAACAGTTTAGGGGGTGGTGCGGGTGGTTCTGTAGGAAACAATAAAAATTATTCATTTTTAAAGGCATTTGATTTGATTTCTTAGACGCCCTATATGTGTATTTTTTCTTTATTTTTTCTTTATTTTTCAATTTTTTATTTAATACTCTTTATTGTACACGTTGTACTGTATACGTATGTATGTACATACCTAATGAAAAAAAATCCTATAAGTACATAATGTATGTACATGCATGACTTTAAATAAAAGTTTACGCGCTGTTAAACATAGTTATAATTATTTTCTTTTCTATTTTCTAAAAAAACAAAAAATAAATAAAAACAAAATGTTTAATGCTGATGTTGATTCTTTAACATTATTCGTGTACAGATTTAATACACGTACATATGTATGCATGTACATTAAAAAGAAAAAGAAAAATAGAAAATCTCAAAGGGAAAAAAATTTTTTTGTATGAAAAATGAAGAGCATTTTAAATGTCAATTTTGTCCAACACCTACGTAGACCTATAAAAAGTACATAACAGCGGTGTACACATGCATACATACATATATAAGTATATGTATATAAGAATTTATACGTTCATGCATATGTATATGTATATATAGAAGCATTCTTAATTTTCATTTATTTTTTATTTATTTTCTGCATTGCACAAACACATGTGTGTATGTATGCATTTGCACTATACTCTGTCCACTAATATTATGCCACTTAAGGTCTTATGGAGATTACTTAAAAGTGGTACCATTTTACAATCACTATGACGTATTGATATTTAAAAAATTTCATCTGATATACGTAATAAAAGCTACATATGTGGATTGTGGTAATACTGACTTGTGAAACTGTCTAATTAGAAATTATTAGAGAATTTTTGAATATCACTACATAGTGATGTAAAATGGTACCACTTTAAGTAATCGTCATAAGACCTTACGTGGCATAATATTAGTGGATCAGAGTATGTAGTCTTTTGGTCAAACTCATATTTTTCTATGAAAAATGAAAAATTAATTCACTTTAAATAATAATTTTGCAGCATTCCTGTATTTAGAAAACAAAACAAAATATGTTGCAAGTTTCTCGCTTAAATCTTTTGTTTTTCGTATTTAATAAAAGTGAGTTTACACTACTTGATTTGTCAAACAAATCATTAATTTTATTTTACGTTATATCAAAGACAAATCAAACTGAAATAGAACAAATTCTAAGTTAAAATTGTCAAATTCAACAGGGCTTGATATGTAAGATAGGACATATCCACATGACTTTACACTACCTGACAGCATTTTCAACAAATATCAAATCAAATCATATTTGACAAATCAAGTAGTATAAACTCATTTTAATCGTACGTTTTATGTAATCGCAATAAGACCTTAAGTGCATAATATTCGTGGACAGAGTATACATAGACGGTGTATTTGTACTATCCATAGATATTAGGACTTATTCAATATCTATCCACATATGTAAATGTATTAAACTGATGGATACTCAAATTTATAAATGCAAATTATAGCATTAAATCTACATTTACACTGCTCCGATCAACATATATTATGGACGTATACGTATAGCAGTTAAATTGTATATTTAAAATAAAATAAAAAACACAACTATTTCATAGTCACACAACTCATAAAGAAACGATCATAAATCTGATCATTAAACCGCAAAAAAATACGTACATATATGGCTACGTACACACATACTGACATGCTGGGATGCATATGCTGGGATGCATAGATATGTTCACTGTATAGTGTCTGTAAGAATAAAATGTACATTTTGAAAAAGAATTTTCAAGAAAAGATGTATAGGTTATGGATGGACTACATCATCATTTTTTAATTTAACAAAAAAAACTAAGAAGAAGGAAAATACACATAAATATAAATTTTTTGTTTTTTTGTTTTTCTTTTTTTTTTTTTGATTTTTGCTTTTTCCCTTTTCTCAATATTTACAACATAATAAAATCTTTTTCCACTTTGACATTAATAGCCACTAATTCGTATGCGTATGCAATTCATTTTGTTGTTTTGTTTTTCAAATAAAAAAATGTTCACGTCCTCCACAAAATCCGTTCTGAACTATAAAAAGTGATTTGTATATAAACGACCTATTCAGGATTATGTCATATACATACAAACATTTATGGCAAAGGAATTAATATATTATTTCTTGTGCATATATGTACATACATTGTCGTATGTATATTTCGAGAAATATAATACGTCTAATACACTTAGATGTATGGGATAGAAGACAATTTCAAAATTGCGGGAGCAAAATCATATAAATAAGGAATTTAAAAGGAATGTTTTAAAAATCATGGGGATAGGATTATTATTACAAAAAAAAAATTACAAAGACTCATTATTGTATACTTATGTATGAACTATCCATTATGACTATGACTATGTTTTGTTGAGTAAAGTAACTATTAAGGTTACTACAAACGTAACGACTCATCATACAACTAAATTGTAGTACCATGTCGAAACTGAAACCACAGAGGTAATTCTACAGATCGTACGACACATCGTATGACGTCATTTGAAAAAACTGTTTGATTCTATTTAGAAAACGGTTTACTCAATGTTGACTCAATAAAACTTATAGCCTGATTCTATAGTTTGTGACTAATCACAAGTCACAGAGCACTATTATTGTGACTAATTTTATGACCAATCAGCTATTTCGTATTCTTATTCACTTGTGTATTCAAAAGCGGTCACAAATTTCTCTCCAAATGTTTTGTAGACTGATTGTAGCCTGTGAATTGTAGTTTGACTAAGTGACAAAACATACGAATAACCATGAAAACAGAAAAATTTTTGAAATTTGATACATTTAAAAAAAAATAAAAACATCCTCAATTTTTTTACTTGGATTTGAATTTGACACTTGTCCTTGTGACTCATGATGACAGATGCTAGAATCAGGCTATTTTAATTTATAAATGAAGTCGAATTCGTGGTTTCACAGCCATACTACAGAAGATGAGACGGTTTGACAAACAGTCTGTTAAATTTAAACTATACTTCATATACTAATTCAATGCACTTCAGATCTTATGGAAATGACATAAAGTAGTACCACTTTATGTCACTATATATTAATGTTTAAAAAGTTCATCTCATACTGTATGAGAACTTTGACAATTGTGGTAACTCTGCTCGTGAAATGCTCTTACGAGGAATTAAGACAGAAGAAAAATGACACATATACTCCCATAGGACCTGAAATACATCGAATTAGTGTATGAAGTGTAGTTTAAACTTTATACGACCATCGTTTCAACCTGAGATTGGTTGTAAAACAGCACAAAATGCTCAGGTTGTACGACGAGTACATGCGTGACGTTTGTAGTAGGCTTTAGTGTATCTCCTGCTGATGATGTTTTTATCTAACCTTCAATATACACCAAACATCAATATATGTACATTTGAGATGTGCGTTCTTAATGTATTGCGTGTACATACAGCTTAAAAACTTAAAACTTATTGTAACATGCATTATTATTATTTTTATTTTTATTTTTGTTTGCTTGTACTTATGAAAAATTTAAATCCTTTTCAGTTTTTTATTTTTCTTACCATTACCACAATACAACAAGCAAAAAAAAAAAAAAACGAAAAATTTTAATATGACAGTGAAAAGTTATTTCCATGTACTATTTGTAATTATCTATAAGACATGAATTATAAAATACGAAAAAAAAAAGGCAAAAGGATTAAATTAAAAACTAAAAATTGTACATTGCACTAAAATGGCACTATTAGACAAAATCTTATCCTATGAATGTGTATATGAGAGTACATAATGGGTACTTTCATGAATGTATCGTCGATGTATGTTAACGACCTCCGAATGCGCTGGAATTGTAATCTGATTATAATTGTCAACTCTATACATGCACGCATTGCAGTTGTTTGAAAGCTCGATTGAGTAATTTCTGTTAAACTTTGCAGACTGCTTGAATTAATGAATCCCAATACATTTCCACGATTACACTGGAAAGAAATTTATAAAGACGATTTTTTTTTTGCCGTCAGCTTCGACGATGCATTTATGAAAGTAAGCTTTAATAATCCTTAAAGAATTACAGATTTGCATAATGAAAAATTACTGCTACATATTAACAAGATATATTCTTGTAATACTTATTAGAAAGTACAATGACGAATACCAAACAATGTTAAAGAGTCTAAAATAGACGAAATATGAAATGAATTAAAAACTAAGATTGAACTAAAATGAATAATGAAACAATAAAAAATCAAATACCAAAAAAAAAAAAAATGTATCGAACATCCTGTATCCAACACGCTACAAAATACGACAAAATAAAATAGGTTTTTCCTAATTTGTCTAATAGAAAATTACAAAAATGGGCAATGGTACAAAATACCGCAGTATTTACACAAAATTAACTTTTGCTCTTTTTCATTGTTTTCTTCCAAATATTTTAAAATGCCCTATTTATCTCGGTCTTCCTTATTTCTGAAACTTCTAAATGTCCAATCCCTTGTTTTAATTGTAATTTTTCATCCTATAGTTTTCATCTTGCCATTTTCGCCTTGATCTTCCCCCAGTTTATGTTTTGCCTTAAGATTTCATTTTCACTAATACATTCTCAAAATAAATGTAAATGTATTAGTGATTATATTTCAGGACTTTACTTCCAAGAAGAAATAAATGTCGTACTCTGACTGATACAGGATACTACACCAGAGATTGAATTTAATTCATTCAGTTTTGGGTGCATATCTGTAAATTAAATATTTTTCAAAAATTTGTATCAAGACAGGCGTGGTGTATACTTCATATTTCATGTATGCGTAAATACGTACGGAAAAGCAAAGTGATAATGAAATACAATGCATTCATAAATTTTCAACTATACTCTGTTCACTAATTCGATGCAGTTAAAGTCTTATGGAAATGACATAAAGTAGTTTACATCGCTGTATATTGATATTAAAAAAATTCATCTCGTATTATATGATAACTATTCGTGAGATGATCTTGTTAGAAATTACGAAAAGAAAAGAAAAAGGACAAATATACACCCATAAGACTTTATCATCATCATCATCATCAGCTCCACAGCCCGTGATGGACCTTTGTTTGTTCTAAGAACTGCTGCCACTGTCTTCTATGTTTGGCAATAGCGCTAAGAGAAGAAAAAGGACTCATATAGTCCCATAAGGCCTTAAATTGGCATCGAATTAATAGACAGAGTGTAGAGAATTTTAAAACAATAAAATTGAAATTTGTATCTAAGGTTAATGAACCTTTTATGTACATATATTTTTCAAAATCCCTTGGAAAAGAAATAAATTTAAAAATTTTTTTTTTGCATTTTGCCAATTCTTTTAAAAAAATTTTTCAAAAAATTAAAAAAAACGAAAAAAGGTTCAAAATTGAACTTATTAAAACGATAACGCCCAACAAAATCAATTCTTCGTTGCATATGTACATACGTTCAACATTTAAACGTAAATATCCGAAAAAAAACAACAAAAAGACACAGACAACATCAAAAAACCGAAATTCTGTTAAATACCTGTAGGTGCTCATGTATCATCTGCCTGCAGAATATCTTTAATTATAATCAAAAAAAATTGCACGAATTTTTTTTTTTTTTTTTTTTTTTTTTGGGAAAGATGTGTTTTTGTGGTACATCTTTAGTGATGTTTGGAAGAAATGTGAAAACCAACAGTAATTTACTGTTGAATAAAATTTAAACAAGACCAACAAAAAAAAAATTAGAAGAAGACCATTATAACATTCAGAAAAAGAACAAAAACTGAAAAGTTGAAATTTTTAAAAAAAAAAAAAAAACAGTCGATTTTTTTTTGTCTTGAAAAAACCCAAAACAACAAAAAAAAAAAAAAACAGAAAATCTAATATGAAAATTAAATAAAATCACTGTTTGTAAAACACGAAAAATAAAAAAAAAGTGAATTCGTTTTATTTTTATTTTTTTGAAGGATTTTTAGCGTGGGCCGTTTTATTTATTTGCGGTTTATTATTTTATAAGTACGTTACAGGATGACTCTGTCCTTCTGCAATATGATTATACTGAGGATGAGATTAGGTTTGGTTGTCTCGATACTGCAGCTTTCTAAGTCAAGTTTATTGTACGCCTGCAATATGTATACACAAAATTCAGGTAGGTATGTAGGTACAAATGGCTGCCCGCTCATTCTCAAGCAAGCATATTTAGGGCAAAAACTCAAAAAGGCCCATTGTGATAAACGCCAGCAGGAATTTCTCACAGATCGAACCACCTGCCTGATTTATTGGAAAATTTTTTGGCCATTTCCATTAAAACTGCAAGTTTACTTGCGATTTGGACGTCATCAAACTTATTTACAAGGACATACATACCCAAAACATATTAGTTTAGTCCGCAAGGATGAGATGAGGTTCGGTTTATAGTTTTCGACTTTAACAGACAGCTACATATTTCCCCCATCTGCATATTATTACTGTCTTTAGCCGTTTCTTGATAAAAATACTTCTGTACACTTTTCAAATTTAATCTGTTCCTCTACTAGAGCTGCACCCTGCTTTAGATTTTATGCATAAAATTAAAAAAAGGTGTGCATATGTTTAAATAATATAAAGATCCTCTGTATTTATTTTTGTTTTTTATTTTTTTCAATTTTTTTATCATTTCATGTTACGAAATGCGTCAGGCTATTGTTTATCAAAAAAAAAAAAAAACGTCTTTGATTTTTTGTTTTTTAGCTTTCTTAAAGAAACCATGAAATTGAAAACGTCAAAAGCCAAAAAGTACCAATTGGTAAATTTTATGTTTTTGTTTTTTTTACATATTCAAAATTTTAATAAACAAAGAAATGTGTAATTATAACGCAAAGATATCAGAATATCAAAGAAAAAATAAATAAAAATTTTAGAAGGTATAACACACCCTCTTTATGTGATATTTCAACTGAGCTATGAAAAAATTATACTAAGGCGTCAATTATGAGAGTCTATTGCTAATCGAATTTTGGTATTATAGACTTGAAAAAATTGATAATTTTTGTATGAAAACAAAAGATTTAAGCACGAAACTTTTGTACATATCAAACACATAACCATACAAATTATACAATTCCCAATGCAAGTAAAAATGAATGTACATACCTAAGTGTATGTGATCAAACCTCATTCAAAAGTTTTTGTTTTTTGGCTAAAGATCTTACGAGAGTCCTTTTCATCCTTTTCCCTTTACACGTATTAACTACATATGAAAAAGCTTAAAGGTCATTTATGAGAGTCTATTGCTAATCGACTTTATGTTGCAATGCAATCGACTTTTGGTATTATGAAAGTCGACTTTTTCTGTTCTACAGACTTGAAAGGTCGCTGATATTTTTGTGATCGACTTTAAAAAAAAAAAATGACAACAAAAATTTTGAAAAAAAAAATAAAAATTTTGACAACAGACAATTTCATATAAAATGTAAGAAGTAAACAATCAAGTTGTCTAATTTTAGTACAATAATTTTTTAGTACTTCATGCATTGATTTCAGATAATACCGTGACTTGTTTTGATCGACTTTCAGTAGTCGATTCTATTGTTTTTCGAATAGACTCTCATAATTCAAGCCTAAATAAAAAGCTATGCACGAGAATTTTTTTCAATTTTCAATAATTTCATTTGTCTACATGCATACATACAAGTCATAAATTGTTGTTGAAAATATTAATTCAAATGAAAAAGAACGTTAAATTGATATTAAAAAAAAATTTTTTTTTTTTTGTTTTTGCAACATGCATGAATCACGTAACAATTTAAAAAAAAAAAAAAAAATGAAATGTTTCAAATTTTAAAAATTGAATTTTCAAACTCAACAACTGATCATCAAATGCACGAAATTTATTTTTTTTATTTTTTTATTTTTTTTGTGTATAAAATTGCAAAAACTTATCTTCTTCATTTTCGATGGCATTCTACTGGAGTCCATTTCTAAGATCGAGCGATTGTCTCGTGCATGTGTAAAATTTTATAACATTCAAAGCGAATTTTCAAATTTTTAGTAATCATCGCAGTGAAGGAAAAACTCAAAAAGAAAAAAAAAAAAACAAAAACCGCCACTTACCTTACTCCGTGATAAGTCTTTGCTACATCACAGTCTGAAATCCAAAAATAAACACAAAAAACAGAAATTAACAAGTTTTAATCATACAGAGTTTCAATTAAAACTGATCGGTAATAGTATAGATATTGCGTTTCTGGTGGCTCGTGACGTAACAATTTCAATAACCTCTTCAGCTTTAAATAGCTTTTAAACCGCAATTAATAGCTTTAACAGCATTAAATAGCTTTTAAATAGCTTTCAAACATCTTTTAACAGCTTTTAAAAGATTAAAGACCTTGTGACGTCACGAGTCACCAGAGCGGCCCAGCTCCAGAAACGTCATATCTACATACTACATATTCTTCGCTAATAAGTCTAGTGTATAATACAGAAATATCACTGGGAAAAACATTACATTATAATTTAGGCTTTGGCTTACTTCAAGTTGTAGCCAGCTATTAGCAATAATGATCATCATCATCATAAAGGATCGATTAATTTATTTGTGATGGTTTCCAAATTTTACAATAATTTCAGTTACAAAAAAGCAAAACAAATTTACAATTAATAAAATGTCTGTCATTATGTGTACTAACTATATGTACGAGTTAGTTCATGCGTGATAAAGCTGCAAGTTTCATCAATTCTTCTATGTACATTTTCTTCGATGACGTACTACTACAACATCGAATCATTTTTAAGATCAATCCATTACAGTTTAGTAGAAATAAATCGTGACAAAAAAAAAAAATTCAGGATATTTGTAGGACACGTATATATACTCGTATGCCATAAATACATAAATTGGGATTAGAACGTAAATCCTTTATTATATGATCGATCTCTGTTACAATGGAAATTGTAATATAGAATGGTTTAACTAAATGTTCAAATAATCTAACATTATTCATGGTATATTGACCAAAATATTATGACACCGTGCTATATATGGAAACCTCATTTAAGAAAATTCTGTATTATACCAGAATATGTAGATCATAGTGTACATGTGCTCATCTCAATTTTATTTGAACCATGAATCAAAGCATTCAGTCTGTATAGACTGAATTATACAGATTGAAAGATTTAAAATGACTTTAGAAAATACACTACATCATACCTATGTACATGTAAACTAAATTTGAAATTTTACTAAACAAATTGAAAATGAAACAGAACTTTTAAAATTACAAAAAAATAAAAAAAAATGCCAGTAAAATTATTTCCTATTATTTTTCCACTTCGTTTTTCAATTAAAAAAATTTTTCTTTTAAAATAACGAAAAAGAAAAGAATACGAATAGCGCATAAATTTAGTCAATATCAAAGACGACAAGGAAATCCCAAAGATGAGAGAAAATCGGAGGAAAAAAAAGATAGCCTTTATCGATTCAATTTTTCACGACATATTTTACCAAAGTTGAATACATATACAATTATCATTTTGATCTTGTATATATACTCGTGTGTATTTTCACGTTTTATTCATTTTGATTTTATTTTTTTTTTTTACCCTGATTGTTCATGAATTCACACTTGAACTCAATTGAACCTTGAACATCATCATCATCTTCTGGCTGGTTGGTATATTCTTTGTGTTTTAGCAAATACAATTTTCATTTTGTGGAAAATTTTCTAATTACTGGGATTTGCTTCGATTTTCTTTTTACTTGTCTCGTTTTTAAATGTCTCTGTTTATTGTTTATGGCAGATTAATCTATAGATACTCGCATATTCACATGCACTCGTATACTCGTAAATTTGATCTTATATTCCTAATTTTGTCTCATTAATATATAAATATAGATTCATACTCTTAAGCCAGCACGATACTCTTAAGCCAGACCCGTCTCGAAAAATCATCGTAATGATGATTAGGCCTTGGTTCACATCCGAACTGTTGCTCCCATTGATGATGATGATGATGACTCTTAAGTCAGCTAAATAGAATAATATAATCTCAAATATAAGTTTGAAATCAATAAATTACTTGATTTGCGTTAAATTATAATTAATTTTAATGATCACCAAATAATTTGGGTTTATTGAATACGGCCCTTAATTATTATTAATTATATTAAATATAAATTAAAGATAAAATAAAATTTGACGAAGCACAGGTTTGACTCAAATACGTGATACAAAAAAAAAAAAAAAAAAAATACTTGCAGTTTTAATAAGACTCTAAAAAGTAAATCATTTTCATTTTCTTTTTGATAATAATCACTTGATCACTTGATCGCTTCTTATATAGAAAAATGTGACAATATGTACATGCGGTAGAGCTTAAAATTCAAAAAAACAAAAAAAAAAAGTTTGGTGGAAAAAATTTTTGATCTTACGAAGGACGAACATCTGACACCTCTTTCAATTGATCATGCCATGATATTGCCAAAAAAGACACCACATCAGTGCTATCGTTTTTCAAAACTTGAAAGCAGTATTACATGTTGAAAAAAAGCGTTTTTTCGTACTAATTACGGTACTGTCATATTTTTTTTTTTTCCAATGCTGTCATTTAAATTTTTGAATTTCAATTTTTATTGTTGACAGTTAAATTTTTATGTAAAATTTAATAATTTCTATAAAAAAAAAAAAAATGCATCTTTGTGTATCATCACCGGCAGTGGCGCAACAGCTCGATGTAAGCCAGGGCCTAATCATCATTATTGTGACTCTGCAGTCTAGAGTGTCTATTAAATAATTTTTATTAAATTAAAATATAAAATAAAATTCAAGAGCCACTGTACAACTCATCTTCCTTTCTTCACGACTAAAAGGCAACTGACTGACTACTGACACTGACTAGACACAAAACTGCTATTCTGTGTGCTATGCTATGTGATAAGTGAACTGGTTTGGTTCAGTTTCATGTTTCACTCATACTGCTGGTATGTATACGGGTTTGGTCTAGTATACATAACAATAACACACTGTATGGCAGGATTAGTCTAGTAAGAAAGAAGTCTAGTCAGTTTTCAAGGTCAGTTAAGCAATAGCATAGATGAGGTTGAAAATTAGTATTTAATTTAATTTAATTAGTTATCTTTTGAACGTTGTAGAGTACGGGTGGTTTTGTACAGTGGGTCGTGAATTTTATTTTATATTTTATACTAGACTGCTAGAATCCTAACACTGTGTGGTTTTGCTATGCTATAAGTAAACTGGTTTTATTCACTTTCATGTCTCATTTGTACTGATCTGGGTCTGATATACATAGAAATACCAAACAACATACCAGTTTAGCAGTCCTAATTTAACTTAATGGATGTTATTCCTACAGTGGCTATTGAATATTTTTTTTTTTAGTGGCGCATGTAAACGATAATAAAAATTTGAATTTCAAAAATTCATTAATAGAATTTTTTTTTTTTGTTCTATCAAATTTAATGCATATAATTTGCTAAAAAGCAATATTTTCATTGAGACGTTACGTATTGCAAGTATCAGGCATCAAAAAGCAGTAAAAATACTGCAATTGAAGCGAAACGATAACACTGCACCAATATCATTTCACTGTCTTGCCTTTTTTGTTTTTATTTCTGAATTTTCTTCGTTTTTTTCCTTCTTGCTGTTTATTTTCTTTTTGGTCATTGTTTTTTGGATTCCTTGAATAATGAATTGAATTGAATGATGATATTAATCAAATATTTATGATTTATGGAAAACGATCTTCATTTATGAATTTTAAATGAGAAATGCCAAAAGAACTAAAAGAATTTACAGAAACAGAAAATCGATAAATAAATCAATATTTAATGTAAAGAAGCAAAAAACCATAACCAAAGCAGGTACAAGGGTACGTGCAGTATAATAAACTGAAAACACAACAAAAAAAATTTGAAAAAAAAAACATTTTTGTTTTTTCAAAATTGCGATAATGCATGTAATCACCATGAAATTGGTGGAAAATTTGCATTCAAATTTTATCTGATGTTGAATGAAAAAGAAAAAAAGAAAAACAAAAAAAAAAGTAAACTTGAACTTTAGGCCAAACGATACATTATACACAGCACATGTACATCAGCACAGCACACTATACGACGAGTGCTATAAGTACATGAATTGTACATATGTATGTGATAAAAAGATGCATTTAAAATTTTTGGTATTTATTTCAATCGTGTAATATGATAATTATCAAAAATAATTTTTTTTTCCTTTTTTCCAATAAAAACCCACGTAATTTTTTTTGTGTTTGGTTTTTTTTTCGCGTAAAAGAGGGAGGGGAGGGGGGGTTTTGTGTGTACTTTGTAAACAGGATGAGGTAATTGACCTTTTGAGTTCTTTTATTTTTCTTTTTTTACACATATCAGACACAGGAGTGGCTCTCTTATAACACTCAAATGATCATGAATTTCAATTTTCAAGTGAATTTCGTTTGTACAGTAGGATGTTCAAATATTTTTGAAATTTATTTTGGTAATTTTGTTTTTTTTTTAAATTTTTATTTTGAATATTTCTAATCTATACGATCAGTCGAAATGAAAAGTTAAATCACTTAATGATATAATTCAAAATTTATTACCATTCATTATTTACGATTACCTCGTCTACATACAGGATTGAATCTTAATTGAATCTTGTCTCGACCACATTTGGACTCGATCTGTCCCATATAGACGCTAATCGAAAGATCGAAAGATCGAAAGATTCAGATAGAATTCATTCGACTCGATCCAGCATTTTTCCTTGGATCGAGTCGAAATATCATTGTAAAGACATGAATCGAAAAATTGAAATATTGAATTTGCGGTTATATTAACATTTTGTTGACACATTCCGGTTCTGTTGAATTTCGTGATTGGTTATTATCATTTTTTTACAAATTATTCATAAATTTAGTGTAAATTTAAAAAACAATTTAATTTATTTTCTAATACCAATACTACATAACCTTACATTAAGATCCCAATCTCGACTCAATCTTTCGATCAATTGTACCGAACTACGCAAATCTAATTCGTTCTAAATTTTGATTTTTGGATCTTTCAATCTTTCGATTTTCTTGTGTAATACGAGGCAATTATGATAACACTTTCCACCATACAGTCAGCGTTGTTCACTTATGTGGATTCAAAATGATTTTTTCAAATTTAACACGATCTCTTGTATCAATTCTGAATTGTGAACATCCAAGAATACCCAAGACATATTAACCAAGATTTGAATAAAAATCTCAGATAGTCCTTAGAACACCAATAAATTGATCAATAATCATTATATGATCATGCAATATCTTTGTGATGTGTACGATCATAAAATACAACAACAAAAAATATTAAAATTTGATTTATCGAATAAAATGAAGATCACTTAATCGCTTGAAAAACGTTCGTTACATCAATAAAATGAAATAATTATTTATAATTAAATTGTCATAATATATCGATTGTTGTAATGATATGACATGCAATGAATGTATGAAAATATCATCATATCATCATTTTATTTATGATCTACATTTTCATTATAAATTCATATCATTTTATATAATATTTCACGTTTCTAAAATTCATAGAATTCAACATACATATGTTACATACCATTCATATATATTCTATGTATGACGTATGTATGTACTGTATGTATGTTGGACATACCGTATATATATAGTATATATAGAGAAAATGAAATTTAATAGAAGATCATCAACTTGATTTTTACTATTAAATTGCAGTAAATCACACATGTAACTAGCATGAATTATGCATATGTATCTATGTATGTACATATGATCATCATATATGACACACATGATCTGTTACATACATACATATAAATATTATATAAAACAATGTTTTTAATTTAAAAAAAAACTATGATTACAACATATGCATACATATTATATGGTTAGTTCATATAATTAAGATATCTCTAAACTATAAAATGTTCAAAATGTCTTGAACACGTAGAACAGAAGCTTTTATAATCTAACCATGATCTTCATACTATTGTATAAATGTAATAACACATCACTTACATATCTACCATAATGTACATATCTATAAAGAAATATGTATGTCTTTTACTCTGTACATATGTATAAGATTTTTATATGATGATGTATCTGTATAAAATCTATGCTATATATATAGGTACAAACATATTTCACTATAATCATTATTATTATTATTATTATTATTATTATTATTATTGTATTCACTTGTACTCTTGAAATAATGGCATTTATTTCACTATAAAATTATTTATAAAGGGTAAAATGCAGGGTGTTTCTATTATATAAAATTCAAATAACAAATTTATCATGATCTTCTTCTAAATGAATCTTCATAATGAAGATCATATAACAATGATGAAATCTTCATAATGAAGATCATATAAGAATGATGAAATCTTCATAATGAAGATCATATAAGAATGATGAAATCTTCATAATGAAGATCATACAAGAATGATGAAATCTTCATAATGAAGATCATATAAGAATGATGAAATCTTCATAATGAAGATCACATCAGATGATGTGATTAAATATTCGAATATGACTCAAATTTTTGAACAATTTTTAAATATCAAACCCTGTAAATGGACAAAATAGTATCAGTAATAATAATTATTATATGATTTCTTCATACAATAAATTAAAATCATATATCAACTGTTTCATCATTAAGATCTGATCAACTAAACAATGTCATTTAATACGATTTTGCGCAACCGATTAGACAAATTTCGACGGATAAGTAATGAAAGAGATATAATATTGAAATTAGAAATTAAAAGAATGACGCGTGTAGGATAGAGATAGATCTTACCAAAGCAAGGACTATAAAGTATATATAAAATAAAATAAAAACAAATGTAACTGATCATCACAGTATTACCTGTACCACATCTGCATAAGTCTTACCCATCACGTAGTTACGCCCTGTATACGATCCTTTTCTTTTAAAATAGATTTATATGCTCACATTTTATATCAATAAATTATAATATATAACATATTATATTGTGTGTGTGTGTGTGTGTATACGAGTATATACGAAAGCAAGTACACATGTAATTTAATACAGATACAGTATTTTAATGTCTTATATAATAATGTAAAATGAATTTTATGGAATAATAGGTATAATGATAATCTTGACATTTTGTTTGTTGTATAGGACGATATACCTATACGGCTATATCTATGTATAATGTAACATAATACATTTTTGAATTTAGATATGTAATTTTGATAGAATACGCGTGCGTACACTGATTTCCATACATTTTTTTGTTTTGTTTTGTAAATCTTGAAACTGTTGAGGTTAACCAAACTCTTATATTAACCAATATTTTTTTTTCTTTCTTTATTTCTTCGTTTATATTAACAATTTCTAAGTTTTTAAGCAATCTGATATCCATATATGCTGTATATACATAGGATTATTATTCTTATAGATCATAGATCTTCCGTATATGTATTACTTTTCTGTTAGTACACTAAAAAGATATATTAACAAAGATTACAGAAAAAAAAATTTCTTATAAATTTCAATTTTCTTATATTTAAGTAAAATATTATAGGACGTATAGTCTCTATTTTTGTGAAGACAAAATCATATTAATCTTCCATTACATATTCCATACTATAAAAAAAAAAAATTTATGAACATTAGAGAATATCAGTTATTCAAAAAATTTCATGAATATGAATTATAACACTGATTTTATTTTTTCTTTTTTAATTAAAATCAATTTATCATTTATTAAACAAATATACTCTGTCCAATAATATTATGTACTTAAAATGAAATAAATTGGCTTACAAACACATTCAATATTAAAGTACAATAAATACAAAAAACAAAAGATTTAAGCGAGAAACTTGCAATATAATTTTTTTTTTAATTTTAAATACAAGAATGCTACAAAATTATTAATTAAAATGAATTAAATTTTCATTGTCTTTTCTTTCATAGAAAAAGTATGAGATTGACCAAAAAACTATACTCTGTCCACCAATATTATGTGACTTAAGGTCTTATGGAGATTACTTAAAGTGATACCATTTTACAATCACTATGTATTGATATTCAAAAAATTTCATCTGATATGTAATAAAATTTTTTTGGATTGTGGTAATACTGGCTCGTGAAATACTCTAATTAGAAATTATGAGAGAACACATATGTACTCCCATAAGGCCTTAAAAGCATAATATTAGTGGACAGAGTATAGAAAATATTTTTGAAAAAAAAAAAAAACAAAAAACTGAAGAATAAAAATTTTTTACAACCTATGAAAAGAAACATTAAATTATATGTACCATTTATATACATACTAGGACATATGTATGTATGTGATATACTACATATATATACCAATTATACGATTCTATGATCAAATTACCATATATTGCCAGGAAATAAAATAACTAAAAATGTAAGAAGCTACAAAGAAAACAAAATATCTATTATTGTGAATGTTCAATTTCAATGATCTCATTTACATACGTTACAAAAAAAAAAACAAGAAACTCATATGCAATCCTATATCATTGAAATTTATGTTGATCTTTTTATATTCAGTATTGCAGCACATATATAAGCGAAATTATATAATAGCCAAAGGGTTCTAATTGTTTAAATACGAATATATTGGTACATACATATATGAATAATATGTTATCCGTTTAATATTATTACAATTCATTTATATCTCAATAATAAAATGTTACCATATACATATTTTTGTGTGTCATATGTACATGAACTTGTTATACGTATGAATGTATATACTTTGTATATACGTTTATAAATTTTCATTAGAAATTCAATTTCTCTTTATATTAGACCTCCAGACTGTATACATAACTTACACAATATGCTGTTTTTTTTTTTTTTTTTGAATTGATTACTTTTGCATACGATTAACCCCTCCCCATTTTTAGAATTTTGTAATAGAAAGTACCTTATATATGTATGTATACACTCTGTACTACATACGTATGTATGTATAAGGTATAATACGTTCTGTTGTATACTTTATTCAAGTGATCAATGCAATGAAATTGTGTTTACATCTCTGATAGGTGATAGCTTACAGATATGTAAAAAAATAGAGAAAAACAAAAATTACAAATTCTCTTTTTTCTTTCATTTTGTTTTTTATCTCTGGGTGCCTAACCCTATCTAATCCTTTGTGGTTTAATAAATTTCTTATATCCTTATTTTTTGCCAGTTAAAAAATATAATTAATTTATTAATACTAAAAATTCAAAATTTAACTGGTCTGAAATATTTATTTTAGATTTAGATAATTAGAGATAGAGGGGGGAGGCCTCAGTAGCTCAATAGGTAGAATATTGGCTTCTGAAGCACAAGGTTCCAGGTTCGATCTTCCTGGTGAAGAAAAATAGAAAAATATTTTTCATCATTTGTCTGCACTATCGGCATCGAAACTACCTTAATCCCAAAAAGTTCAGCTCAGCTTTGAATGAGTACCATAAGCTTTCCGTTTATGAGTTCAAGTGTTTACTAATACCGACCGGGTCTACTTGCTGACAACAAGTCAACTCAAAACAAATATGATTGGTTTAAAGCCCTATGATATGAAATTGAGTTTAAATCTCTACTTCAACAAACTCAGTGGTTCGCAATCCACATTAAACTTCTAGGTGCACGTATGATAGAATCGTCTAAGAAAATCAGTAATTATAGGCCAAAGCTGACAAACGGCTATCGAGCCACTACTAATGATGATGAAATATTTAGATTAATCTTAGGTGTTCGATTCTTGGGACGATGGATTAAGTTAACTACATATATGACAACAGATTCACACACTGTACACTGATCATTTGATTAATGTGTAAAATGATGATAATTTTATGAATTATATACGTTGATCGTTTTCAATATACGTACAAGTTAAGTAACATTCTAATATGTATGATCAATGCATTGTAAATTTAGATGCAGATACTATAAATTATGTACTGTATGCTTTAGTATTGTTAGTATAAAAATATTTGAATGTCATTGAATTCTGATGAATTTGAATTAAATGAGACCTCCAAGAAAGAATAATAAACTAATCAATTTCATATTTTAATATTATACGCAAATATGAGTACTTGGTACGTTAAACAAAAATGGAAAAAAAAAAATTATTTATTACCGTTTAAGTGATATCTACACATATCACTTGAATATGTGGTTGTTATCTTGGAATATAAATCGATTTTTCTTCTTTTTTTTTTTTCCAATTTCAGAATGAATTTTATAAATTGTTCTTTGTGTGTACAATCAATGTATGTATTAATACATTTCTTCTTATTTACATTTTACATTAATAATTGTATGTAAGAGTGTACAATGTTATAAATTGACATGTATTCTATTACAATTAAATTAAAATTCTCATTAAAAATAAAAATAATAGATTATACACACGTATATCCTGAAGCATTGTAATCATTTGATTGACATATAAGTACACATGCATACAAAAATATTGAAATGATATTGAATTGTAATTCATTTAAAATTGATTGATATTTACATACACACACATACATACATACAATTTTTATTCATTTTTGCTTACAGTTTTTTTTACTTTGATTTCTTTTTTAATCAATCCTCTAAATTGATTAAAATTGGCTTACAAACACATTCAATATTAGAGTACAATAAATACGAAAAACAAAAGATTTAAGCGAGAAACTTGCAATATAATTTATTTTTTTTTAATTTTAAATACAAGAATGCTACAAAATTATTAATTAAAGTGAATTAAATTTTCATCGTCTTTTCTTTCATAGAAAAGATATGAGATTGACCAAAAGATTATACTCTGTCCACCAATATTATGTCACTTCAGGTCTTATGGAGATTACTTAAAGTGGTACCATTTTACATCACTATCTGTATTGATATTCAAAAAATTTTATCTGATGTATAATAAAAGCTTTGTGGCAATACTGGCTCGTGAAATACTCTAATTAGAAATTATGAGAGAAAAAAAAAATACGTATGTACTCCCATAAGACCTTAAGTCCATATTATTAGTGGACAGAGTATAGACAAAGTATTTTAAAACATCGTATGAACAAAAGCTGATGTAATAAGCTATGTATGGCATAGAGAAGTTCATAGAATTCTTAGGATTAGAAGAAGTAATCTCAAATCTAGAATAAAAACCATGTGAAGAAGAAGAATTTATGAACAACGGTATAAGCAAAGGAGAATTTAATACCAAATTTCGGAATGATTAAATAAAATCTCAAAAAGAACAATAAAATATAAATTATTGTGTTTTCAACATTGATCGTTTGTTATAAAAAAGATGAAATCAAGAATGAATCAATCATTGCCGGAAAAGTTTTTTTATTACTTATCATAAATTTTGTATTTTAAAGTTATTTATTATTTAAATCTTTTTTTTTTGGTGATCTAAGATCTCTATTTACATGCTATATATGAAAAGATGTAATGAAATTGATATGAATTCTCGTTTATTTTTTTACGTTTTATTTAAGAAGCAAAATTCTTGTAACGTGTATCAGATTACATTTAAAAAAAAAAACAAAAAAAAAATTCTAGAATATAAAGAATCATATTTATCAAATCCAGGTAAATTTAATCAATCCCATTTTCGTCTTGTTTTTTTTTTTTTTTAACAACATTTCACACCTAAAGAGAAAGAGATCTTTTGTTTCTATAACTAAGGGATACTTGCTTCAATGCTTGACAAAATGATGTTCCAACTCATGTAATATGAAAATGAGATGAGTTATTGAATTTTTTAATGCGAATGATGTACATACTTATTTAGATAAGTGTCTCTTATACAGCAAAATGTCATCTTTTTTAAACTTTGCTATACCCAGCATTTCGTATTTAAAATTCTTCCTAATTTTTTTTTTTTTTTTTTTTTTTTTCTTGGCAAACAATGAAGTATTCTCACTTCATTTTGAATACCAGAATATATGGGTTTATGTTAAGATGCTGATTGTGTAAATACTTTTGTGTATGGATCTCAGTGGTATATCACAATGGGCCAGATTGGCACAAGTGCGCACGGTTGGGGGAACCGGCGACAGCGGCCACTGCAATTTAACCTAATCTACGTGTATGAATGTATAAAAGTGAACTATTTGAAATACTGTACTGTGTAACAGTATTAAAGTAACTGCGGTAAAATATGTATTGCCTTAATTCTTCTTCCTTTTTAGATTGATTAGAAAATCTTTTAAGTACATATACACATATTTAACATATTTCTTTTGTTTTTTTGTTTTTTTTTTTTTAATGTGAAATATGTGGAGGATATTAAAATGCATTAAGTTAAAGAATTTCACATACATATATTGCATATATGTATGTACATGAATTTTCAGATCAATATATCACGTGCTGAGAGGATGATACATTTATCCACATATACATAGCCAAAGCTATATATTTAATGTATCTAGTGTTTCTCATTTACACACATAATCTGGGTATATTATCCAATAATGTATTTTAAAATGTTAAGTGAATTATAGAGTTTTAAAACCCGTATATCACAAGATTTACAAAAAAACAAAAAAAAAAAAAAAACATTAAAACATTCAAGAAAATCTACAATAGATTTTTTTTTTATATTTGTTTTTTTTTTATGGTGAACAGAACCAACATAGAACACAGACACTTTTAATGGTACATATAATGCAAAATATATAACAAAAAAACAAAAAAAAAACATTTTCTTATCTTATTCTGTAGAAAATCCTTATGGATTGTTACTAATGCACATTTTATTGTGTCTAAAATGTTTTATACGTTATATTTTATTCGCATATGCATGGAATCTGTTAAAAAAATCGCATTATACATCATAGTGGAATTTAGTTAAATAAAAAAAAAAAAAACAACAATAACGTTATCTTTTCGGTCTGTATTTCCCCTTATTTTTGTAATACACAAAAAAGGTGTTGATATATCCTCTAAATCTTTTCTTCACCTTTCCTATATTCATACATATATTGCGTATCACAATGAGCCTTTCTCGGCCTAAATGTGCTTGCTTGGAAATGAGCAGGCGGCCATCTCTACATGTATTGCATCTGCAAAGAGTGCATTTATAATTAAATTACACCTTTAATAAATATTATTCTGAACGCATACATTATATGAACAGATAACACGTTCAAGTGTGTGTACATCAAGACATACTGATTTATCTCCAATTGTTCTCTGGACTTTTATACTTTTTTTAGATATTCACATCAGTCATTCTCATTAGTACTCTGTATAAAAAAAATCGCGTTGCATATTTGTAGGATTAATAAAAACCTCTAATATTAGTGAAAATGAAATCCCCTTGCCTCGTTCCAGCAATACTCATGACTTTTGGCTCATAGGGGACATTATTATATACAAAACGCATAAATAAAAAGTGTGCACGATCAAATGAGAATTAGTTTTGTGCATTTCTAAAAAATGAAGAAAAACAAGGATTTAGATTAATCAAATTAGATGTATCAAAGAGAATATGTCTTCCTTTGGCACAACAGCTCGATATGAGTCTGGATCTAATTTATCATTATGATGATTTTTCGGAACGATTCTACAGCTCAAATAGAACAATAAACGTTTTCTAATCGCATAAAAGGGGGAAAGAATTAATAAAAGTCAGAGTATTCGTAATAAGTAAAATATACACATTGTAATTATTAGAAGGGGGATCTGGGATGAGATCAACAGGATAGATACTGATCGTCTGTGACTTATATAGGTCATATTCCCAGTATTGCAACTGTTGAGATCTTGTCCAATTGTGCTCGCTATATCTCCACAATGATGACTCTCGGAAACTAAAACTTATAAAGTTTAGCTAAAATTGTGAGTGCTGGGGTCATCCCACTGCGGGGGTTATGCGTCGTGGGGCTAATAACCTCACCATGTAAAAAAGGACGTATTCGACAAAACCAGGACTGGAAGCCAAGGACCAATATGGTCTGTCGAGCTATAGATTAATGGATATGGTCAAATGAATTATTAGAACAATCTCCATATAGACCTATGTATTATAATGTGCAGAAGAAATTTTTTCTTTTAAACGATTTACTTAACAACACATTCAATCGTACGCATATGTTAAACGGAATAACTTAAAGAAAATAAAATTCAAATTCAAATAAATAAGTCATTAAAGTCATCAAATATTTTGTTTAAATCTAATAAAAATTTAAAAATTTCAACATCATGATGTATAGTTGATGCCCTTAAACTCCAGAAAAATGAAAAATAACAACAACAAAAAATATTCACATTCTTTAGAATACACAGTAGATAAGTAAGTACTTTATTTCTTTGCTTTGAAAAAAAAAAAAAAGAAAAAAAAAAAAAACAAAACAAATTTTAAAATTAAAAGGAAAAAATCAATCAAGTTAATACATGGAGTATACATATATAAAAATTTCAAAAGGATTAATCTTTTGTGTGTACTTTTAAAAGCATTCACATTTATGTACATTTAAAAAAAAAAAGAATTTAAAAAAAATTGCATAGATTACTTTGCAAAAAAAAAAAAAAAAAGAATTTTTTTTTTTTTGTTGTTGTTATCAAGAAACACGATCATCGTGTGTGCATAAAAAATTTTTAAACTTTATATATTGGTAGTATGTCTACCATCAATATACCCACATGTATGTACTTTAAAAGATCATTACTTTAAACAGTTTTATGTTTCTTTTTATTTTTTTCCAATTTTCTTTCAATTCTTTTAACAGCTTTTTTGTTTTTTTTGTTTGTTTTTTTGTTTTTGCTTTATTTTTCCCGATATCCATCATGTTTTGAACTTGTAACGTACTTAATGGTATATAGACGGGAATATTCAATATTATAACTTTTAACCTCTTCGTATATATGCGAATATGTATTTTTCGTGTGTATATATAGTAACGAATATGGCAAATAATGTGTATATGTATAACGTTAATTCGCTTTACATTATCACTTAAGGGTATGATGAACTTTTCTACTATACTACATGTACATGCAAAGTCATAAAAACCATAAATTTCATTAAAATTTTTTTTTTTTTTTTAATTTTAAGAAACACATCAATCATGTATTTTGCAACAAATTTTTCATTCAGTTATACAGTATATTATTTTTCACCTTAAGGGTGTATTACATGAAAAATCTTTTATACAAACGGCAACATTTTTATCTTTATTTTTTCGTTTTCTTTTTCTTTATGTTATATAGACTATATGATGAATGTTATGTTCATTGTCGAATCGTGGCCTCTATATAGCAATTTACAAACAAGGTTCTCTAAAAGTTTGAAACGATTGAAATGTATAGTTTAAGAATAAGAATGATTTTGTTTGCTCTCCAATAGGTCCTTGTTAAAGGATTGAAAGTGTACTCATTCCAATTACAGGGCCTCAGATATGAGTCTTGTATCGTTATTTTTCGTCACTACCTCCCCGTGTTGGGTAATTTATCTCTCAGACTGCCTCTCCGGGATCGAACCGTGATTCCCCGGTTACCCATTGCAACCATGGTAGTCCAAGATACTACCATCAATAATTGATATGGCAGACATTTGAAAGATCTATCGTCGGTACAAGACCGTACGATTTGCAAATTATCTAGATTTCAACCATAATAACGATACCTATAATGGTTATCGCTTGATTTTTATCTAATAAAAGCACATGTTACAAAGGTTCGTGTTTACATTGCAATTATTAGCTTTATTTGGTTATATTTACCTTTGATCTTGTGAGAGAAATGGATAATGATAGAGATCAAAAGTTGTCTTAAAATTAAAAATTAGATCCTTGATGTTTTTAAAGTTACAATCGAGTAATTCTACTACTTTCCCAATAAACGAACGGAGGATGCATACTTAGAAAGTTAAACTTATGAGAAAGCCCCCGGGGAATGGAATTTTTCAAGATCAGAAACAGCATTTACTGATTTTGGAAATTATCGAAGAAGTGATCAATATTTGTCCATTAACCGAGTATTCTGAGACTTATAAAAGATCTTATGCTTTTTGGTTCGGGATGCTTAACGGAAATAAGGATATTTTTGGAATTCATGATGTTTTTTGCACTTATGATTTTCGACCAATCCTTTTTGTTTTTGGTAACCAGTTTATAGTTAAATTTTATATTGATCATTGACCTATTAGAATGGTAAACTGTGTATACCAAATATTGTGTTTTTTTTTCATAGATCGCCATTTTAATAATCTTCTTCTTTTCCTTCTTAGTTTGCACTATACAGTTCATCATCTGAACCTTCGCCTCTCCAAGCTTCCTCCTCCACAGGATTCAATCTAGCGAGATAATTTTCCAATTTCCAAGACCACAAGCAATCAGATCTTTCCTTACAATAATCAAGCCACCTGGTTCTGGGGATCTTTCTACTGGTCTTTTCCCATCAGATTTTAATAATCATAACGTCAAAATTAAAATTAAAAAAATTACATTATTTGCAGTTAAAGAAGAAAACATTTAAATATGTAATTGAAAAATTATCAAATAATCAAAATAATCATCATCATCATGATCATGATCATGATCATTCGTTTTGCTTACGCATACAATAATGAATATCAGAATGAATAATGTCATAAACAATTTAGTATACAAAGGAATTAACAGACCAACAAAGACATTTTAACATTTTGATAGACAAACAAATTTTTAATAAATTGATTATTCGTTTTTCTTTAATAATTTTTTTTGTATTTCGTTATTACTATTCAAATTAAATCGAAGAAGAAGACAAAAAAATAACATTGAAAGAAATTCAATTTATTTACAAGAAAAATGATAAAAAAATTTTTTTTTTGTTTTTTTTTTGTTAACCATTAAGAAAACCATTTTCATAGATAAATAAAGGAATTATGGCATTGGCATTGATGATGATCGTAATGGTGATGAGCATAATGATGATGATGATGATGATGATGATGATGATGAAGGTGATCTTGTCATCGTCCTCTTACGACGATGCATGTGCATTACATTTCCAAATTTCATGCAAAATTTAAATTTTACATAAGTTTAGAAAACCTGATAGATACCCTACACTGGAGGTCAAAGCTCAACGTAAAGAGCTGTGGAGCTATTGAAGAAGAAGAAGAAGATACCCTACAAAGATACATGTATGGTTCATATAACCGTTAAATTTATCTGAAAAAATTACTTAATTTTGATATGTATAGCAGATAACATGTATAAAGCAAAACCATAGAAATATTGTACTAATATTGATTTTTTAAAAATAAAACAGATACATGGATAGATACATTATGTATGAAGGAAAAGGAAATTTCCCTTATTTATCAAATAAGATAAAGAATTAAAAAACAAAAAAAAACAAAAAAAAAAAACAAGAATCAAAACGAGAATTTGCTTTAAGGCTATCAAACTCTTTTTTATAAACAGATAATATTTTCTGCACATAATTTTTAATAGTTTACAACTTTAGCGAAAGCATAAAAACTGATACAAATTTATCTGGTATGTATGTGATTTGCACTACTGTATGATAGCAAAATTATGTATACATGCATGTGCATATGTTTCAATATAGATAAATGTAAATATAATAAAAATTTTGAGCGACATATAACAGGCTTAGCAATAACTGTTTTTAATTGAAATCAGTGTTGAAACACTCATTTTATATTACAACAACAACAACAACAACGAAAAAATTATATTTATCGACCTGTTTCCTCCTTCTTTAAACACTATGTAGTATGTACATATATCATCATATGCATGCATGCATGCACTATATTAACAAGGAAACATATATTAAACATCATGTATACAGGTTGATTCTCTAATGTTGATTCTTCTTCCTTGCAGGTAATCACAACAGTGACCCACGATTAGCCACCATATCTTATCTGGCAAAAATCATCTGTAATTAGCTGTCTCATTTTGAAGCCAACATTGTATAATTTTTAATTTTCATTTTATTTTACAGATTTTCTTTTTATTGTATTTGATTATCCTTTTAGTGGTGACCTCTTCCTTGTCTTTGATGAGATATTCTCATATCATTTAGCAATTATACTCTGTCCACTAATATTATGCATTTAAAGGTCTTATGGGAGTACAATATGTCTTTTTTTCATCTCTCATAATTTCTAATTAGACTGTTTCATAAGCCAGTGTTACCAGTGAAATAGCATTATATTAATAGACAGAGTATAGTCCACTACAATGCACCAACTATGGTGATGACCAACCAAATAATTTATTTGTAAGAGATATAGACGTCTATGCTTTTACATATCCATAAATAATTAAATTGATTATGACGTCACAACCATAGTTGATCGATTGTAGCTCACACACAGGAGATATTGAAAATTTTTTGTCTCTATGAATGACTAGTGAATTTCTAACAGCAAGTTTTTTACCACCGTAACTGAAATTACAGATTATATTTTTATGCCTATTACAATGATGTATATTGGTCGAGTTCTTACATTATTTGAAACGGAAACACCCTTTATAGACGTATACATACGATATCTACATAATATGTTGTATTTATAAGTATTCAAGTTATCAAACTCAATATACATAATAATGACAATTTTCTACAATATGACGAGATATGCATTAATCTATGTTCATACTCGTATGTATGCATCATATGTAATACACCGAAAAAAAAAAAATTATGTGATTTTCCTCTCAATCTTATGTGTGCAATTTTTCTTGTTCTTTTTCATTTTGATTTTGCGGCAATAATAACGTATACATACCAAAACATCAGCGTATAAAGTGAAAAATTATACACATTTTAATAAAATTAAAACAAATATTACATTAAACGTTCGAGTATATGTAACATACATAATGTGTATACGTAATGCGATATCCGTACATGTACAGTAGAATATCGTTTATACAGATTTATTAAATTCGAATTAACACTCAGGCAAATTAACAACAATAAACTGCAAACGATAATTTCGCAATTATAATCATCAAGTGGAGCAAGGATACCATTCAAATTCCTGCACTTTATAAACAAACGCAAAAAAAATATTTAAAAAATATTCGTTAAGCCTAAGAGTATTATAACAAGAATAATCCATTTCACTGATGATGATTTTGGATTATGAACATGATTATTGGATCATAAAGTTAATTTTGAAATCTTATAATCTAAGGCCTGTTTCATATTAAAAGAGCGATGAGTGGTGAGCGACAAGCGATGAGCGATGTGTATTTCAGACTGAACTGAGAAAGCTGAGCGACGTTTTAATTTATTTGCATGAAACAAAATTTGGTTGTAAAACCAACGCTCAGTGATACCGCTCATCGCTAGTCAATCTGAATGAAAGCTTTGTTCGAGCAATGATTATACATTGCTCATCGCTCTTCAATATGAAACAGGCCCAAAATTAGGTAAATTGAAATTTGTATTTACTTCTTAACTGAATCAATATATCATATGACTATGTATGTATAATTCTTAATTGATCAATTTTCAATCTGGATTTGATTTGGTCTGACAATAGTCCTATGAACTATGTAAATCAAACAAACCAAATCGACTTTCTTCATCCTTCTGAACATCCAAAAGTATTCCCATCTTTAAGGATATACAGTTTAAAATTATCCAATCTAATTGAAAATATTTTAGGATTATCAACTAAAATCTTTCGTTTCGAACTAAACGAGATTCTACTATATCCGCATGTTTAGTACAAAATGTCGTATAAAACTTGTATTATGGACAATGACTTGTTATCCAACAAGGTTCACTTGTAAAACGCCTGCTGATTTACTTGACATTGAAATAAATAAAAAAAAAAAACGTTTTTATTTTTTTTTTGGATCGATCGATCGCAGTGAAAATGTAACTCAAATAAACCAGTTACCAATATTAGATTACATACGTACATACCTGTGTATTCGATTTAAATTTTTATTTTATTTTTATTTTTATTTTGATTATTAATTATTAGTATGTATTAAAAATAAAGTGAAAAACCACTTTTCCTGAATTGATATTGAAGTGTAGTGTAAATATATGCATACACAAAGTATAGATATGTATACGATTACATGGTACATTGCTATATAGCCGGATGATCTACATGATCACTTAAAACGGAGCAAAAGCAATGTCAACATTAATGACGACAACGATGATGATAATAATGATGATGATCATGATGATGATGATGCTGAAGATGATGATCATGATAATAAATTGTATATCTGGTATTGTAAAATGTAAAGTTTACTCACATTTAAAAAGAAAAATCAAATGATTTGTGCAAATATGTATCTAAACGAATATACAGATGTATTTGAGTTTATTATACTCCATACACTAATTCAATGCAGTTGAGATCTTATGAGAGTATACATATATGTGTTTTTTCTTTTCTCATAATTTCTATACTTTAGTCCACTAATATGTATATGCACTTAAGGTCTTATGGCGATTACATAAAGCACGGCTACTAAATACGAAAAACAAAAGATTAAAGCGAGAAACTTGAAACATATTTTTTATTTTTTAATTTTAAATACAAGAATGCTACAAAATTATTAATTAAAGTGAATTAAATTTTCATTGTCTTTTCTTCCTTAGAAAAGATATGAGATTGACCAAACTCTGTCCAATAATATTATGTCACTTAAGGTCTTATGGAGATTACTTAAACTGGTACCATTTTACATCATTATCTGTATTGATATTCAAAATAATTCATCTGATATACATATCAGATTGCTTTGACACTGGCTCATGAAACAGTCTAATTAGAAATTATGAGAGAAGAAAAGACGTATTTATATAGTCCCATAAGACCTTAAGTGCATAATATTAGTGAACAGAGTATAATAAAATCATTCTACGAACAGTGTTACCACAATCTGTAAAGTTATTATATAATACGTGATACATTTTTTTTTAAATATCAATATACACAGTGACATAAAGTGATACTACTTTTTGTCATTTCCATATAAGGCCTTAACTGCATTGAAATAGTGTATAGAGTATAGATATACTTTCGCATATAGATATACTTTCACATATGATATTAGAAAATGATTGCATAACAGCATCAGCATAAACACTGATCTGTTCACATAATGCATATTGCATAAATGTGGTAAATACATGCACGTATGTATATAAATATAATGAAGACGAGACATCCGTAATGCATTTAATTTTGCAACGGAAATAATATTAAAATATTTTATTTAAAATGCCTACCTGTGTGTATTTATACATGCGTAACATAAAGTGCACACATAATGATGATATATACATACATACATGTACATGTATGTTACGTTATAATGACCACAGTTATAAAAATTTAAAAGATATATTTGTTCAAATACGTACATAATTTTGTATACTACTCTGATCAAAAATAACCCGGACTCGTTCATGTACAACCCCCGCCAATATTTTAAGATGCATTTCTTTTAGTATTTATGTTTGTATACCTGTTTTTTACATTTCCTCCAAATTCGAGCTATATATGTCAATCAGTTGTTTTTTGACAGCACTTTGTTTAGGTCAAGTTTTTGCTTACTTTCGATTTTGCGATGGAAAAAATAATTGAACAAAGAATTTGTATTAAATTTTGCGTAAAAAATGAAATTAATGCTACTGAAACGCTAAAAATGTTGCAAAAATGTTATGGTGATAGTTCTCTATCGAAAACAACAACATTTGAATGGCATAGTCGTTTTAAAAATGGTCGTGAATCAGTGAAGGATGACATTCATCCTGGGCGTCCTTCAACATCAAAAACCAAAGAAAATGTTGATCTGATTAAATCAATGGTTTTGGAAAATAGAAGATTAACGATCAGAGAGATGGTTACTGAAACAGGAATTTCATTTGGTACAATTCAAAGCATTTTAAGTGATGATTTGGGCTTGACACGACTTGCAGCGAAATTGGTTCCTAAATCATTGAATTTTTTACAAAAACAAGAACGTGTTATTGTTGCTGAAGAGATGCTTTCCAGAGTAAATGCTGATCCTGCATTCATTCAACGGATCATTACTGGTGATGAGACGTGGGTGTACGAGTTTGATGCGTTAACAAAGCAACAATCAAGTGAATGGCGCGCTTCAGAAGAACCAAGACCCAGAAAAATTCGTCGTACTCAATCAAAGAAAAAGATTTTGCTTACCGTTTTCATCGATTATCGTGGTGTTGTGCATCATGAATTTTTACCAATAGGTCAAACAGTTAATAAGGATTATTATTTAAGCGTAATGAAGCGTTTACGAGAAGCAGTTCGTCTAAAAAGACCCGATTTGTGGCAAAATAATTCGTGGATTTTACACCACGATAACGCACCTTCTCACACAGCCGTGGTTATTCGTGAGTTTTTGACTAAAAACTCAACAAACACTATTCATCAACCACCATATTCACCGGATCTCGCACCGTGCGACTTTTTTTTGTTCAGTCGCTTAAAAAAACCACTTCGGGGAACCCGCTTTGACAGCATAGAAGCAATTAAAGACAAATCGAAGAAGGAACTTATGGCGATCCCAAAAAGTGAGTACGAAAAATGTTTCCAGGATTGGATTAAACGGTGGCACAAGTGCATTGCATCAGACGGAGAATACTTTAAAGGGGAAAAAATAAATATTAATGAATAGACTTGTACTTTGTGTTTTATTGACCAAGTCCGAATTATTTTTGATCCGGGGGTTACATACGCACACACACATATTTTAATGTAGTGAAAATAATGTACATTTTATTGAAAAGGAAATTCATAACATTTTATAGTGAAAAATTAAAGAGTAAATGATAAATTGTATATATTTGACTTTTCCTTTTTTTTTTTTGTTGTTGTTGTACAATGATGAGTTATGTGTGTACGTATGTGTCATAATTACAATGTTGATGTTATGTCATACAATTAGTAGGATATAAGGTACTTTCATAAATGCATTTCGTCAACGATGACGGCAAAAAAAAATCAAATTCATTAATTTCTTTCCAATGCAATTGTGGAAAATGTATCGGGGTTCATTAATTCAAGCAGTCTGCAAAATTTAACAAAAATTACTCAAAATCGAGCTTTCATACAACTGCAATGCTTGCATGTACACAGTTGACAAATTCAGATTACGATTCCAGCGCATACAAGTCGTTAACATACCTCGATGATGCATTCATGAAAGTGCCCATATTATGTGAGAATATATAAAATGAAATTAAAAATAATAATAAAAGGAAAAACAAAAAAAACGTTATTTTATTACAATTCCTTTTTAATTAGATTTTATGATTTTGATAGCAATTAAATAATTAAAATTCAATTAAAATACACACGTTTTGTATTTTTTTGTTTTTTTCTCCTTTATTTCTTGTTGTAAACTTATCCATCAGCTATTAATGTAATCATTTGATAACATTGTCTTGTTTAACGGTTTCATTTTAATTTTTTTCCTTTTGTTTTTAATTAGTTAATTAACAAAAAATTTTTTTTCGTATTTTTGTTACTCTGAAATTCAATCCTTCAAATTCAATACTTTGTCCACTGTCTGTCGGTATAGTTAAAATTACCAGTTAACATTATTGCGTATCTACATATATAGGAAATCCATCTGATTTTGTGTGAAATCTGTTTTGTATGTGTTTGCAAGGATAATAGAAATTATGAGAGAAGATAACTCGAAAATCCTTCGAAGAATATATATATGGTCCAACCCAGTCTAGCAGGAAGGCCTATGGAGAAAGAGATTTAATGATGGATAATATGAGCTGTATGAAGATATAGATATTGTGCGTAAAATTAAGATAAATAGACTTAGATGAGCCGGAAATATTATGAGAAAAAACGAGGGCGACCCAGTGAAGGGCATATTGAACCAAATCCCGGAAGGCAAACGAAAGGTTAGAAGACCAAAGTTAATGGTGGCTAGATGAGGTGCAAGAAGATGTATCAACTTTAAGAATTGCAAATTAGAGGAAGTAAGCAATTAATAGAGATGTCTGGAGGAGTATTCTGAAGCTAACCAAGACCCACACCGGGTTGTAGCGTCACTGATGATAATGAGAGAAGAGAACAGACAGAGCATAACAATTAATTGACAGAGTATAAGGTATTGAGAAAATTACACTAAAATATTCAAATCGCTAACTAAATTTTCGTTGTTATACGAGGGCTCACGCATGGGGGCTGATTTAAGTACTAGGTTCAATATTTGATTTTAAATGCAAAAATAAACAAAAAAATTAGAAAAATTAAAATAGTGTTCTTTCATCATTGACTTGTGCTTTATCGCCTTCATTCAGTTAGGAAAAAATGTGAAAAAAAAAACTTTCTGTTTTCATTTTCTGTAGACTTTCACATTTAAAGCGATCTTTTATCATTCCAATTAAAACACAGAAAAAGGATATTTTATCAATCGTTTATGAAATGTACACGTTATAATTATTTACAAGCTAACACTGAAAAAGAAAAAGATAAAAAAAAAACAAGCGCAGGTATTACATTATAATTAAATGTGCCCCATAAAAAACATCTAAACAAAAATAAAATGTTATGTAACCCCCCGATTCTGGATAAGAGACTATTATGTATTTCTCTTAATTCTCTAAATCTTTTTTCATAGGAGGTTTATAAGCAGAAATTTCCATTCTACATAGCAGGCGGTGGTAAAAATTAAGAGACTTTCGAGGTTAGAAACAATTCTTAGCCTCTAATCTAGAATACCGAATTCTCTTAACTAAACTCACCCACCACTTAATAAGAAATCATCTGATTTCTGTCATCTCTTATCTCTTACCTAGAATAGCTATCTCAGCTAACTGTCTGATAATTGCAATTAAAATGCTAAGAGGTTAAGAGTATCTTATCCAGAATCGGGGGGGTAATGTTCGAAAAAAAAACATAACGAAAACAAATTAATTAATTAATCAAACTGTAGATAATTGATTCCCTTGAGGACTTCCTGTATTTAACAGAATAATTTTCTCTTATTTATTTTTTTTTTGTTTTTGATCAGTATTCATGATCATAATCATTGTTAACATTATCATCATAATTATCAATAGTTTGTAGATCAATACATGTAGCTAAGTATAAACCGCTTTCGCCAATTTTATATACAAAGGTATATAAGTATATCATATTGGCCAATATTCAACATTTAATGCCTCTCTTATATGTGTAATGAATACACGTAAATATATTGAACTACTGGTTTTCATTAATAATAATTGCACAAGTCTATTGGAATTGATGATTATGATTAAAGAAAACAATAACGATCAGTGATCATGCATGGATATCTTCTATATACGATTATGTGATTAAAGATAATTTTTTTCCATCTAGTTAAATTGATTTTTTTTTTTTTGTTTCAAGTAGCATACCAGCATAATTAAATTGTTTATTTTCATATAAGACATGTAACAGTTTAATAAATTCTTCGTTAAAATTGAATTAATAATTTCTTTTTTTTTTTCATTCATATTCGAAAATCATTGACGAAATATGAGTTTATATTTTCTCTTCTAATTTTATTTTTTTTTATTTTAGTGTATTGATTTAGTATATCTCTGCAGATCATGTGGAGATGAAGAGGAAGAGGAGAGCATACAGCACCTCCTCTGTCACTGCGTAATTCTATCAAGGGCTTCACGAATTTCTCCTGTCTGGGGAGAGTGTCTGTAGGCAAGTTGCAGGGCTTATTAGAAATTCGAAGTGGTTCGATCCTGCTTGATTCCATTCCTTCCTGTGGTATCACAATGGACCGAATTAGCCTAAGTGCGCACAATTGGAGGAACCGGCGGGAGCGGCCACTGCAACCTAACCTAGTTTGCGATGATATAGACGATCAAAAGATTTTGTTTTCAGAACCATTTTTTTTAATGAAAATTTTCAACTTTAATCATTTAGAAATTTTTTAAACTCTTGAGAATATTTGACAAAATGAATTAAATTGATCCTTTTAATTATATATTTATTATAATTTTAATTAATCTAACGGTATAAAGATCAAATGTTCAAATGGACATGATTATCAAAATGAATTTTTAAATTTTATACATTGTTATCTGTTTACAACAAAACATATAAAAATTTGAAATGCGATAATCGATCGATAATCTCAAAATTTTATATGATGTATACAGAGAAGATGGGCAATGATATGGGGTCAATATTAGATCATGATCGTACATTTTAACATTGTACAGTAACAACGTTTTCATATGTATATTAAATTTATAACCACTACTGACATCTTTTATATGATTTTAAAATGTATCTATACACATAAAATCGTTCTCTGTGTATACATGATCTCGAGATTTTTATCTATAGTATCTATAGCCAAAGTAAAAGGTCAAGATCATTGTTTAGCTTAAAGGCAAGAAGAAACAGAAACAAAAAACAAAAAAAAAAAAAAATCATAATACTTACGCGCTTTATCACAATTTTTCGATTATCCATAACAGAAGGGGAAAATAAAAGAAGTCCTTTAGAAGATGGCATGAAAAACATCTTTGCTAAATCTTTCATAGAAAAATAAACGATTTTGTTTGTTTATTTTTTTTTTGTTTTTTTGTACAGACAACTGGACAAAATTTACTTGTATGTACATCTCTTAAAAAGAGCTATTGGGATACACTTAAAAAAAATTTTCTTATGTATAAAAGGTGAACAATAACAACAACAACAACTATACATATACATATATGTACATAGATTTAACTTTAATAACACTTAGCTTAAAGGTGTCACATACAATATAAGCTGTCTTTTTGTTCGACACGATCGATGTGGTCACGATCTGTTAAAAAAAATTCCAAAAACGGTTCAGTTTATTGGCATTATTATACATATATCTACAGTAAATATGTATACTGTTTGTCTAGAATCATGGTATATCTCTATGAATCTTCACATACCCATATATATATGTAAATACCAATACAATAGACGTGTATACCATAATTGTTATATCATACAACGTGTCTTTATATAGCTGATCTATAGGAACTAACAAATGACGTTGTTCGGCATTGACTCTATAGTTTATATAGAGAGACATACATAGTTATGGGTCCTTTGATTACATATACCTATATCACAGTATTACATCGTATATATGTACATATAAAAATAAATAAATCAATAAAACAGGGATTCCAAACCCTGTTCATGATGCTCTTCGACTAAATTTATTTTGTGTGTGTCCAAAAGAAAGCTTTAACTGTGATTTTGCTGCACAAGTATGTCATTTCCCGTATAATAGAATCATCTCGAAAAATCATCGTAATGATGATTAGGCCCTGGCTCACATCGAACTATTGCGCCATTGATAATGATGTAATTTCGCGCAATCATAAAATATCGCTTGCAAATCATTTTAAATTTGAATCAAAAACCACACCATAATAAAACAAATTGAATTTTTAACTGGTCCTTAAAATTTTTTTAAATTTCATAAAATTTCGAACAGAAATGGAAAATTTCAAATGGAACAAAATCAGACCTGTAATATCCAAAATTATTTCTCATTCTTAGAAAAATGTATAACCAATGAGATTATATTCAACTATATGTAGCACAGTGTATATATAGTACTCCTTATAAGGTAATTCACTCTGAATATCATTATTAGACAAGGTATATTAGGGAATTTTACAAAAACGTTACAAACTTCTGCAATAAAGAATATAAAAAAGAGAAAATAAAAATTAAATAACATCACGTTAAATATATATAAAATCAAAATAAGATAACCATATATAATAAAATGGTTTTCTTTACACCTATAAAGGTAAAAATGTACATATATAAAAGATTCTCATCTTTCTCCTATTCCTTTAGAAAAAAAATAAATTTTTTTTTTTTTATTTAAGACCAAAATTTAAATCCCAAAAGTAAATTTATTTCACTTAAAACATAAAATTAAAGAATGAAGAATTTACACATAAGTATACATAACATACTATATATACATGGATGTATATAAAGATACTTTTGGAAGAAAATTTCATCAATGTATTAAATATAACGGTCAATATAGAAAACAAAAAATTAAATGAAATAAATTTAAAAATAAAAATCGAGAATAAAAAGTATGAATAAAATTTTATTATACTTTGTCCACTAATATTATGCACTTAAGGTCTTATGGCGATTACATAAAATGTACGATTACTAAATACGAAAAACAAAAGATTTAAGCGAGAAACTTGCAATATATTTTTTATTTTTTAATTTTAAATACAAGAATGCTACAAAATTATTAATTAAAGTGAATTAAATTTTCATTGTCTTTTCTTTCATAGAAAAGATATTAGATTGACCAAAAGACTACATACTCTGTCCACTAATATTATGTCATTTCAGGTCTTATGGAGATTACTTAAACTGGTATCATTTTACATCACTATGTATTGGAATTCAAAAAATTCATCTGATATATGTATAATAAAAGCTTTGAGGATTGTGGTAACACTACACGTGTGAGATATTTTTATTAGACCTTAACTGGCACCGGATTAGTATATGGAGTATATAGTACTTGTTCATATCTTTGATTCTCATTTTATTTTGCTTTAAATTATTATTATTATTAATTTCACTAATATTAGATCAATGATCGCGCCGCCGATCACGTCTTCATCATCATACATATTGTTATTCGTTATTATTAAATTATTAGAAAAGAAATAATAATAATAATAATAAATTTGTAAGTACAATGTTGCATGATGTAACCATGTTTACCAATAATTTGTCCAAAATATAGCAAATTTTTTAAGAATTATTATTTTGATTTTCAGTCCTATAGGGATGGTATTGCCAACAGTAATGACGAGGACAAGATAATATTTAAAAATCTCAAAGTTTAAAATACTTATAATTAGTATGGCTAATAAATGATACATGAAAGATCATCAGTATCGCGACGTGTGTACTGTTGTACAGCAAGCAACAAAGACGAGGATTATGGATAATCAAGAATCCGTATCGTTTCTACCAAGAATCCATGCCTTTCTGTGAGCTAGAATTCGTATCCTGTAGGCACTGAAATTGTAGGGCTGGCCCCTTTAATTATCCTGTTATCCTAAATATAGACTATAAGGGAAAAAAATCGACAACTTCGTTCTAGAATTCAAATTCTGAACACTGAAATTGTCGAGCTGGCCCATTTGCTTTGTTATTCTATAGAATCCTTGTTATCCTAAAAATCGACAACTTCGTTTGAATGCTCAGAGATTTCTCACTTTCTCCTCCATTTTTAAGAACGGATCATATTCACATATTACGTAGTAACGTATAGTATAATTTTGTAGGCTAAGAAAGAAAAAAAAAATGCAATGTAGTAATTTTTTGGCAATAAAAAAACAGAAGAAGAAGTTGATCATAACAATACATCAAAAAAGTCAATGAACGCATAATTTTGAATTTTTTTATTTTTTTTTTGTTTTTAAAGATGTTATCATGTGCATACTTATACAAAAACAAAACGAAAATATGGTAAAGGTAGTAAGTACTTAAAAAAGAAAATTAAAAAAAATGAATGGTAAATACGTGTGAAGGAATAAAAGCCGTATTTGCGTTTTTTTTGTTTTGTTTTTTGCTTTTGTTGATTCGGTAACTTTGACGGTGGTTTCTACAAATCGAAAATTTCAGACACGTAAATAACAACCAGGTAAAAAAAAAAAAAAAATGAAAATGAAAATAAATAAATAAATAAATTTTGCATGTTACATTGATAATAATGTGACGATGATGGCGATGACGATGCGAATGTTGATGACGACATTGATGATTATATCGTATAGTTATACTTGCGTACACACAAACACACACTTTTATAAGGTTCTTGCATGCGATACGTACGTCTGATGCTGATGACCTTTCGGAAAAGTGAAAAGAAAAAACAAAATCTGCACGTGAAGTGCATGTAAGTACATTTAAAAAAAAAGAAAAAAATCAAAAAAATTTTTAAATAATTTGTATCATAAAATTGGACACAGGATGATATTTCATGTGTGTTTGTATATAAAAATGAGATTTCCTTTTCTTGAATAGTTCTATATAAGTATCTACAGGCCATTATATCGGCTTCCAGAAAAATGGATACTTTCATGAATGCATCCGTCGACGTGTGTTAACCCGATCCGAATTCGCTAAAATTGTAATCTGAATTGTCATCTGTACATGCACACGCATTGCAGTTGTATGAAAACGATTGAGTAATTTCTGTTAAACTTTGCAGACTGCTTGAATTAATGAACCCTGATACATTTTCCACGATTGCACTGAAAAGAAATTTTTATGAAGTTGATTTTTTTGCCGTCATCGTCGTTGATGCATTTATGAAAGTACCCAAAGTCTGTTTATTATACGAATTAAATATTTATCCATTTAAATATTGTAATGTTTTAGTAATCATCGCTGTCTAATCTACAATCAAATGTACACAAACACACACAAACATATGTAGTCAAACAAATTTGATTTGTGCATGCGTGTCATTCAAAAAAAAAAAAAAAAAAATTAAAGAAACAGGATGAAATTCATTTTTCAAAAAATCTTACAACAATATTTATTTTTATATGAATTATATCCTCTTTCCCCTAATCTCCCCTGGACTTCTTCCAGTGGCAAAAGCCAGAATATTGTATTCAATCCGCATTGTTTGTATAAAAGGGAACCGCATATCTTGAATACGTGAAACGATTAAAAAGATAATGATCCAATAAAAAAAAAAAAAGTGTGGAAGTTAATATACAGTGAGTAAGTGGAAAACAAAAAAAATATAAAATTATGATACAAATCTAAAAAAAAAAAAAAAAACAAGAAAAAAAATATTCGTATAAAGACTTACAGGAACGCATTTTAAAAACATTTTATTTGAAAAATTACAGATAATTTTGTATAAAAGAAGAAAAAGATATAACACTGTAAGTCTGCTAAGAAATATGTTACTGGCTGAAAATTCTAACTATAGAGCAAACCATTATCTTTAATTGTGTGTAGATTCTGTTAAGAAGGACGAAAAAGGACGAAAATCTCGAAAATCTTTCAAATCTAGACCATAGTACATAAAGTACGTTATTCTCCTTGCCAAAAGGATAAATGCCTTATTTATGTAAACAAACAAAGTATGAGGGATACAATAATAAGCTTTCCTAAGTTGCAGTGTCGAAACAACCAAACCTCATTTCACCCTTGTGGGTTGCTTGTGGACTAAACTAAACTAACTAAACTAATATGTATTGGGTATGTCCTTGTAAATAAGTTTGATGACGTCCAAATCGCAAGTAAACTTGCAGTTTTAATGGAAATGACGAAAAATTTTTCAATAAATCAGGCAGTTGGTTCGATCTGTGAGAAATTCCTGCTGGCATTCTATTACAATGGGCTTTTTTTTGGCCTAAATGTGCTTGCTTGGAAATGAGCGGGTGGCCACCTTTAATAAATCAGGATTATACCTTGGTGGTACCATGGTAATCACACCCTCTTAAAATGCATGTAATTCGATAATATCAATCAATTAAATTCATATATTATAAAAATTCCAACAATACAATATTAAAACAAATTTTTTATATCTTTTGAAATAAATCAATAAAAAATTTGCAACAAAGTTTAAGTTAAAATGATATACCCATACATATTATAATATGCAGAGATACATTTTTAACACAGCTACAAAAATATTAAAATGTGCACAAGTAAATGCATATCCAAGCATACACTGGTAAATCCTGCAAAAAAAAAAAAAAAAACAAAAAAAATTCTAACACGCTATCCCGTCACTCATTCAATTGCAATTTACTCAAAAAAAAACAAAAAAAAAAAATTAAAAAATCTGCCACATTTTTCGTTTCAATTTAATTTGTTTGACTTTCGATTTTTAAAATGCACACATGCATGTTATTCGGTTGGTTAAATAAATTTATTGCAATATAGCATGTATGTATGAACATGCATGTATACAGGGTGTATCAAAATAAAAATTTTTGTTGTTGTTGCGAGGAAAAAAAATCATTTTAAACTCTTCCATCTGTTCCGAAATGTTCGGAAATCTATATGTATCCTGCATAGATTTTTCTATGTATTCCTGTACACAGATCCTGTGAGATGAGGTTTGATGGCCTCGACACTGTAGCTTAGCTATAATCAACTTATTGTATCCCTCTATCCTTGATATTTTTCTACATAAAGGCGCATATCCTTTTAGCAAAGAGTATGATATATAGTTTACGTATAGTCAGTATTGGAAATATCCTCCCAGATTCATCCTGTAGACATAGACAATATGTACATATATGGGTACATATGTACATATAAAACGCTCTATATAGCAAAATAACAACAATTTATGCCGTGTTCAGTCAATCAATGTGTACATGAAACAGTAAACAAAAATTGTTAAATACAAAAATACACATACATACGTGTGTATGTGTATATACCACACACGTGCTAATGCTAAATATACACATACACACAAATATTTTCATTCAGTTTAATATCTATACAGATATTGTACAGAATCAAACAAACATCAACGGCAAAAAAAAAACAAAAACAAACAAACAAAGAATTAATATAAGAAAATTTCACGTACCATGGAGTACCACAAGGTTATCTGTTCTGCTATAATAAACATTTGTAGTAGCTTTTAGCTTGTATAGACAATATTTAATTCTTATGTTTCTCATTTAAAAAAAAACTAAACACATTCATTCATATTACATTTAAGATTTTCTATACCCTCTCATAGAAATAGATCCACACGCATATCAATGTACGTATTTTATATTCATAAAGTTGCGTGCATTTTTTTTTTTTTTTTATATATTTGCAGCACGATCGCACGGTACATTAAAGTTAAATTTTAGCAAAAAATAAAAAAAAGAAAAGAAAAGAAAAAAAAAAGAACTAAAAAATATCTCTTTAAAATTTCATGTGTTCACAAACAATTGTTATACCAACAGCAGCAAACAGTATGTACACATGAATATGTTTTAAATAATTGTATACAGGGTATTCTGTAGTTTTAAAATCTCTTTTTTTAATAAAACCTACGCGCACGATATTCATCATCATGGAACTACAATCCTAAGTAGAACCTTCACCTCTAAAAGAAGGAAGGGATCTCCACACGTCTCTGTCCACTGATTTTCTCCTCCAGTTCTCTATATACTTTGAGTTGTTCTAAGTCCGCTCTGTCAATGATGCCCACCAATGCGGTTTCTGGGTCTTCCTCTTGACCTTGTACCATCAATTATCTCAAATAAGAGCTTTTTGTATGGTTTATCATTTTCCATTTGGCCCTAGCCAGCACAGTCTATTTATTATCATGAACGTCAAAATATCTACGTCGTTGTTGCATTTTGTAGCACTGTGCAATCTAGTTCCACCGTACATTCGTCTTGTTATTTTGCCTTTCGAATCTTTCTAGTGTGCTAACGTCCGTTTTAATATCCAGCATTCGGATCCAGTATATCGGTGAGTATCGCCCACGGTATTAATATGATCCAATTAGTCCGAGACATCCCTTGTATAATAAAGATTGGACAAATAAAAGCAAAAGAAATGCAAATTTTTAAAATATCGGACCTATACCCTCGCAGAAGAAAACCCACTGAACCATGATTTATTTTTTCTTCTAGGTTTCAAAAATATACGAGATGTGGTTTTTCGTTAAATAACGGTACTGAAGCAATTTCGGGCAAACTGGACATACATTTAAATTTTAGGTGTCACTGTTATATTTAGCAGTCAGCTTAAAGCCTTCTCTTTCGATTGCCGCAAGCGCAACCCTCATGCCGGTATACATAGATATTTCTGTATGGTGATCGCAGTATTGGTTTTGTATTGTTGGATTGAATTCCAAAGATTTGTTTTTTTTTTTAATGTTACAATAGGTCATAATGAAACTGAACAAGCAACACTTTAACAATAACAATTAATGTTTTATATACAGATATTACATATCTGATGTGATCTAAAGAAAAATTCATTCCATTAAAAAGACCTCCAATGTTCCAAATCTTGTTGTTGTTTTTTTTTTTTTTTTTCTGTTTTTTCTGTCTGTTTCCAAAAGGGATAGGTGTACAATTCTTGACATTAAATAAACTTGGTCAGTTATCATAAAGTCAGTTATCATGTTTATATATTTGTAAACATGTTGCGCTAAATCATTGCCATTCATGTTCCGATAGACGTACACCATACATACATACATACGCGGTGTATATTAAAGATCGTCTTGTTTTTTTTTTTTTTTTTTTTGGACAATAAAAAATATCACTCAAATGTCCAATTGAATGCAACAATGTTGCAATGAGGATAATTTGTGTTAATTCCTTTTTGATTCTATATTAAAATGATCTTTTCTAGATATTCTACACGACGACACTGGTTTATATAAGCACGATGGCATAAAAACAGGGCATTTTACATGCAATATAGTGATCATATAATTATCGTTAATAACAAATTCAACATTAATTTTTATTGAATTTTCTTTATTTTCTCCAGTATTTGAATATTTCTACAAAAAAAAAAATCGACTGTTCAATAGAAATTGCTGAAGATCCTATTCCAAGGGCGGACATATCATACGACAACCATACCATATTGGCAAACATAATGCGATCAACACATTCGCAAACCGGTAGGAAAACAGTGGCTAGAGAGTGATATCTACATTTTCTATAATGGTGGAGAATTTTCTTTGTCCCTATCCACATCACTTATAATTACATACAAATATCCTTTGAGCCTTTTTAAATGGTTTGTCGATGTTAACAAGCCGAATCATGTGACACTATACAGGCTAAAAAAAGTTCGTTATTTCTACACTTTGAATTTAAAAATAAAAAATTTAATCCTATTTTTTTTTTTCGTATAATCAACGTTAAACCTGAATGAGATTCTCTCCAATTTAGTTTTTTTTTTTTTTTGTTTTTTTTTAATGTCTACAATACATAATTGCTTACTATACTTAACATCCTCTTCTATATACACACACGCAGAGTAGGTGTCTTGCCTTGCTATGGAATTTCATGATCATATTGGATCTCATTGCAATCGTTACAATACAATGTAATAATTTTGCAACAAAGTTAAAATAAATCAAATCATCACACATCCACATGATGATGATGATCTATCATGTCATCATATACGAAGTACTGATGTGTTCAAATTCAATGATTTATTATTCTAGAGGTTCATTTTCACTTTATCTTCTTTTATTTATTTATTTTTTATTTTTTTTGCTCTGGCATTTAATCACAAATAAATAAATACGTGTAAAAAAAGATTTTTATATAGGTAACGCTCGATTCACATGTTTGTTACATATTTCATAAAAAAAAAAAATTTTTTTTCATGTTACGTAAACTGCACATCAATTTTTCATTTTTATTCGAGATGAAAAAAAATTCCAGATAAAATTACAAGCACAACAAAAATCTCATCTATAGAAATAAATCTCATCCCTTCTATTTAGGAGTAACTGATACATTGGATACATATTCATGATACAGAGTGTTTCAAGTTAAAAGACATGTCTGTATCTGTATCTGATTGTACAAAAAAAAAAAAAAAAGAAAAGAGAATCATGAAAAAAACTGACAATCAATCAATCAATCAATCATCATGATCATAAATTTTGTTTCTGTCTGTCTGTATCTACTTTGCAGGCTTATAATAATGTTGATGATAACTTTTGTTGTGCTTTCATTTTCATTTTCAAAAAGAAATCGTACAGGAATTTTATAGCTTCCAATAAAATATCTGTCGATCTGTGAACCAATAGCACAAGAGTTATCAAAATCTTTACCGAATTGTAAAAAACCTGCCTTGAATCATTTCTAATGAATCATTTCAATCAAGGTCGTACGTTTCAAAAATTAGTCACAGCTCAAAGTCGATTAATGAAACTTTAACTTAATTTTAGGACAGAGCAATATCGGAACTAACACTAAAATGTGATAGAAAAACTATTAGGCATGTAATTGGACTAATTACAGGACATTACACGTTTAAGGTACACTTTAAAAAAACTAACTAGGTGTCAATGTTGATAACTTAGAGTGTAGATTATGCTTTGAAGAAGAAGGAAGAAACATCAACACACGTCCTAGAGGAGTGTGTTGCTCTAGAAAGATGGAGAAGGATTACTTCAGAGGGCGGGAATCTGGAGAGTCTTTCCAACACTGACTGCGTAAAGTATGCCATACTCCTTGCTAAAAGGATATGCGCCTTTATGTAGAAGTACCGGCGATGAGGAATACAATAAGCTGATTATAGCTAAGCTGCAGTGTCGAGGCCACCAAAACTCATCTCACTCATCGTGCCTTACAAAGCAAAGGACATTTTTTTATCATAATTTCTAAAAAAGCAAAAACACCGTTATGTGTGTAAAATGATCATTTAAAAACGTAACGGCTCAACAGTGAATTCTTTCGTTTTACCTGAAATTTTTAGTATACAAAATAGTATGCAGTTTGTATGTCCACAGTGGCTTATCCATAAATCAAAAATGCATCATAATTGCATTGACTTAAAATTGAATGCTTTGTTGCTCGAATATTTGCAATCAATTGCAAAATTATTGAGTTATTGAATTTTTGACGTATTCGTCAAAAGATGATTAATTGATGTTTTTAAATTGAACCATAGGCCTGGATACACTAAAAAAACAAAGAGTAATGAAAATAATGCATTTTCTTATTTTTAAATAGTACAATATATATTTTTATATTTTGAAAAAGAAAATTTTACACTAATTTTGGCTACATAAATAAAATAAATAAAAGAAATATGTGTAACAGAAAATAACAGAAGGAAATTTTTTTTTTTTTTTGTAATCACACAATTTTTTAAATACATAAATAAATAAATACAGATAAATTTAAAAAAGGAAAATTAATTTAAAAATAAATTTAAAAAAAAAAAAATATATATCCTGAATAAAAAATACTCGTTACTACAATTTATATTTTTTTAAATTCTGATACATGAATTGAAAGGTACATTGTCATCACTGGGTAAAAAAAAAAAAAAAAAAAAAAAAAAAAAAAAAAAAAAAAAAAAACAAAAATAATATTAGGCCATTTTAATAAATAAAAGAAAAACCCAAAAAACAAAAACAAAATTAATTTCCTTAAATTTTGCTATGGGGGGTACTTTCAAAAATTCAGCATTTGGTGTACGAACGTTGTATGCATGTAAGCCTTGCACTAAAAGTGAGTTTACATTGCTTGATTTGTCAAATATGATTTTTGTCGAAAATGCTGTCAGGTAGTGTGAAGTCATGTGGATATGTCCTGTATCTTACATATCAAGCCGTTTGTTCTATTTCAGTTTGATTTGTCTTTGATATAACGTGAAATAAAATTCAATGTTTTGTTTGACAAATCAAATAGTCGTGGCAAGGTTTCCGACTAGGTGTATAGGTTTCCGTTTAATTATGTTTAATATGGACATAAAACATCAATTGCATGATAATAAAAAAAATATGATAAATCTTTGGCACATTAAAATTTTGAACATTATACATATGTTACGTTCTTGCAAAATGTATACCAAATGCCTAGAATTTTGAAAGCACCCATTCATAGTCGTAATTTTTTGTTTTTGTTTTTTTCTATAAATTTAGAGCTTCTTCAGCTTCTTTTAATTCTTCAGCTAAAGATGGGCTACGTTTTATTAAATGGAATCCTCCAAAACCACCACCACCACCACCTCCAATCATTTGATATGGTGACGACGATGAACATTTAATACGTTTTATATCCAATTTTAAATCATCAATTGCTATTGAAAGTTTATTTAAATTTGGCACGTAATTATTACTTTTTTCAATTAAATTCATTATTTCTGTATAATTTGGTATAGATGAATTACAAACAATAAAATCATCATTAAATCTAGTGTTCCTTTTACTATTAACGTAAATAGATGATGGTGATGAAATTGACAATGATGGCGGTGATTTATATTTTAAAATCTAAAAAAGTAAAAAATAAAATTTGTAAGCAACAACATAACAATAATCAAATTGAAAATGCCAGATTAAATAAATAAATGACCATTCCACAATGAATACATTGAACATATTTTAGAATTCGATTTTAGCTTTTATTACGTTGTAAAGACAAATTCTCTAGAGATCTCTTATCCCTAAATAGAAGGGCTATTAAGTGCTCTGGTGGGAGTCATAATGGGACAACGTCTTATTGGCAAACATGCCAAAAGGCTTAATGTCTCCTATAATGACCTCTGCAGGGCATATCAAGATGAAGAGGAAGAAGAAAGCATTGAGCACCACCTTCTCTGTGTAATTGCATGGCGCTCTCTATAGAAGTAGAAAAAAAAAATTTTTTTTTGGAGCTGCTTTCTTTCAAGATCTCTCTTGTTTAGAAGAGATTTCGGTTAAGAGGGTTCTGGGCTTTCTAAAGCCCTCGAGATGATTCGATCTCTAAAAAATTCCTCATGTGGTATCGCAATGGGCGTTTCTGGCCCAAGTGTGCTTGCTTGGAAATTGACTAGCGACCACCTCTACTTACGAATTATCTGTTTTGTTTTTCAATGGCCTACAACTCAGAATCACTACCTCCTTTAATTTTTCATTCCTTCAAATCATTAAATCTAGCATTCATTATGGAATGATTCCAATATAATGGAATCTAAAATCTACCTTTTTGTAATCATCCATTAGATTTGTTAAATTATTTTTTAAATTTCCATTTATTCGCTTGTAATCATCAATTACATGAAATTGCTTTTTAGCAATATCAAGTTGATTTTTAAGCTCCTAAAAGAAAACAAAAATACTAATTTAAATTCAAACAAAAAACAAACAAAAAAAAAAAATTCCAAACTTACTTCAATTAAATGTTCATTTTGATTGCATTTATCTTGAATTTTCATTAATTTCTCGGTGCTTTCTTTGAATTTATCTTCATATTCAGCACAATTTTTACATTCAATTAAAATTTCATTGGTTTCAATAATAACAGATTGTTGTTGTTTTATATTTAATTTCATATCTTGATTATCTATTTCATTATTTTGTTGTTTTGCTTCTAATTCTTTACATTTATCATTTAATTTATCATAACGATTTTTAATTAATACCAAATTTCTTTTATATGATTTTATATTACTCAATAGTGTTCGTATATGTAATTCATAACGGGATATATTTTTACGATATTCATTCTCCATTACTTTATATAATATTCGAATATTTTCCTTATCATCATCATCATCATCATCATCATTTTGAGTTATTTTATCAGACGAATGATGTGAAATCCTTTGTATTTCATTTCCTTTAGGATCTGATTCTACACAATTTTGTGTATTATCCTCTGTTTGACATTGTTTATCATATTTATCAATTAACAAATAATCCATTTGATTTTGTTCCTTCTGTTCAATTCGATAATAATCATTTTTTTCATTTTCAAAATTTTTTAATTTCATTTCATAATCATTTAAATGAATTTTCATGAATTTTATTTGTTGTTTTAATTGTTCATTTTCAATTTCATTTAATTTTAATGTATTTTGTAATATTTTGAATTTTTTCTCTTGTTCAATAAATAATGGTTTATAAATTTCAAATTCAATTGATTTAATATTTAATTCATTTTTTAATGTATTTTCAATGAATTTATGATTATTATCATTTAATATTTTCATATAATTATTATATTCAATTTTTATATGATCATATTGTTTTTGTAATTTATTTAAATTAATATAATTCTGTTGTAATTCATTATTTAATAAATCAATATGTTTTTGTTTATTAATTAATTCATTATTTTTATGAATTAATTGCTTTTTTAAATTATCAAAATTATCTGTTTCAATAATTTTTTGATTATCATCAGTGAATGATAATTGATGATGTTGATGATGATGATGATGATTATCTTGTAATTTATCATTATTATTACTATTTAATGATGATATTTGAATTTTATTTAATTTATCTAATAATTTTTCCCATTTATCTTGTTCTTCATATAATACAGTCATTTTTTCAGATTTTTGCTCTAATAAAGTTTTAATCATTTCAATATTATGATAATGTTTATTTAATTCTGGATTATTAATTGTTGATAATGATGATGTTAATTGTAATAAATCACCATCATCACCATCATCATCATTATCATTATTTGTTATTTGTAAATTAATTGATACACGATGTTGATGATGATGATTTCTTTTATCATTATCAGAATTTTCATGATCATCCTTTAATTGTTTTTCATTTACATCATTAGTACCATCATCATCATCATCATGATGATGATTTATATTACGATTAACATATTCAGATCTTTCAAATTTTAATTGATCATTTAATTCATTAAATTTTATTTCATTACAATTTAATTGAATTTTTAATTCATTTATTTCATTTATTTGTTTATCATTTATTTTTATTAAATTGCATATTTGATTTTTATATTTATTATTATCATTTTCTAATAATAAATTTAAATTTTTTAATTGTTCATAATCAATTAATATATTACTCATATTTATATGAAAATTTTCTAATTGTATTTCAAAATTTTTAATTTTATTTAAATTTTCAATTAGATTTATATGATTTTGATTAATTGTAAATTTTTGTAAATTATTTTTATGATCATTAAATTGATCATTTAAAACTGAAATATTTAAATAATTATTTTTATTATTATTATTTTCATTTTCATTGTTATTGTTATTAAAAGATGTAGAGGAAGAGGAGAAAAATAAGCCAGAGGAAGGTATCTGATCGGATACATTCTGTGTTACAACAGATGATGATGATGATGATGGTGATGATGACAAAATGTTATTATCTGTTTTATTAAAATCTATTAATTCAATATCACAATCATTTTCAATTAATTTATCTTCTTGTACAATTCTCTCATTTATTATTATTTCAGTATTTATTGTTTCTTTATCATCATCATCATCATCATCATTTCGTTTTAAATTAATTTTTGGATTTTTTATATTTTCTTTATTATTAAGAATTTTTTTTTGTTTTAATAGATTTTGAAATTTTTTAAATAATTTTTCAACTTTTAATAAATTCAAATTTAATAATTTATTATTTTCATATAATTTAATTAAATTTTGTTTTAATTGATAATTTTCTGTATTTAATTTAAAAATTTCTGTTTCAAATTGGATTTTATTAAAATTATAATTTTTTGTTAATTCATTTAAATCAATTAATAAATTTAATTTTTGTTTACGTAATAAATTTATAATTAATTGATAATCATTACATGTTGTTTTCATTTTTTGTAATTCAAATAATAATGAATCAATTGATTGTGATTGTGATTTATTTGATGATAATTTTTTTAAATCAAATGTTTTAATATGATCTAATGATGATGAATTTACAGGATTTAAAGATTTTTCAAGGTCTATTAATGATACTTTATGATCTAATGTTTTTATAGGATCTGATGATGCTCTTGTAATATCCAGTGATTTTGTAGATTCAAATGATCTTGCAGAATCTAATAGTTTTATAGGATCTGATGATCTTTTAGGATCTGATGATCTTGTAGGATCTGATAATCTTGTAGAATCTGATAATCTTTTAGGATCTGATGATCTTTTAGGATCTGACGGTCTTTTAGGATCTGATGATCTTTTAGGATCTGATGATCTTTTAGGATCTGATGATCTTGTAGGATCTAATGATCTTGTAGGATCTGATGATCTTGTAGGATCTGATGATCTTTTAGGATCTAATGATGATGATGATCTTACAGAATCTAATAAATCCATAAGATCTGGTGATATTCCATAATAATAATTATTATTTAATGAATTATCACAATCATTTAATTGTTTCATTGAATATTTCATTAATTTTTCATATTCATTTAATTTCCTTTCAGAATTCTCTTTATTTTCATTAAATAATTTCTGTAATTCATTATATGATCGCTGTAAATGATCATAATCAATTTGTATTCGTTGATTTATTTTTATATATTTATTCTCATTTAAATATAAACGTTTAATTAATTCATATTTATGATTTTTTTGTAATTTTAATTCATTTTTATACCATTGATTTGATTTATTTAAATATTCTAATTGATTATATAATTTAATTAAATCATTATAATTACATATTGTATTTTTATTAATTATTTTAAATAATTTCAATTGATTTGCATTATTATTATGTTCAAATTCTAATAAATGTTCATTATTATGATCATATTCATCAATTGAATAATTTGATTCTGTTGTACTTAATAATGATGATGATATTGTTGTTATTTGTTGATCACTTATATTACTTGAATATAATGTAAAATTACCAGAATCATAATTAATTGGTGTTGAACAGGAAGATAATTGTGATTGTGATTGATTTTGATGTTGTTGCTGCTGTTGCTGTTGCTGTTGTTGAGGAATAGAGTAATTATGATGATGATGATGATGATGATGATGATGAGAACTTGATCGTTGTAAATTGTTATAATGATCAACACAATTAATAGAATGATTATTATCATCATTTAAATCATTATTCATTGATTTTTTTGTTATTTTAAAGCATTCAACATTATCATTATTATTTGTTATTGTTAAATCATTACTTTTAGTGCTTACATTATTGTTATCAATTAATGAATTTTGATTTTTATTGATCATATTAACATGATCATAACTGATACGGTTAATATTTAATTTAGACATTTTATGATAGTGGTATCTTATATGTACGTTATTCTTAGATGTGTGTAGAAAGACGTAGTACAGAATTTTGTTTCTTTTTTTGGCACTTACAATGATAACAACAACAACAAAAAATATGAATTTATGCGCATATCTTTTTCATTTTCCCTTCTCTTCTACATCGTTATATCTAAAAAAAAAAAAAAAAAAAACCAAAAAAAAAAAATGAAAATATTTTATTCAAGTAAAAAATGTAAAACAACTTACCTTTGTTTTTTTTTTACCACTTCTTTTAAATGTTGATTTTAAATTTTATTTAATTTTTTTTTTTATTTTTTGGCAATTTAAGGGCAGCAATAAATGGGGGACAAAAAAATTATAGGTACATAAAAATGTATACACACTGTACTTTGACTATGCACGCACACACAAATTTTTATCAACGTAAATACGTGCTACATCTATCGCACTATTGATCATCAACAATTACGACAAATACCAATATTGATGTAGTCATCATATCATATTTTCATTTTATTTGAAAAATTTTAAATAAATAAATATTTAGAATTATTGTAAACAATACACAACAGATACAGAGATATTCGTCTGTACGAATAATGTACGAATAATGTGGTACAAATGTACCATATGAACCATTTTCATTCACCCTATACATACATGCAAGTGTCCATATACAAATAGATACGTGTACACATCCATTTTTATGTATAGATTATTGTATTTTGACATTTATGGCCCGGCTTCTCTTAATGGGAACTGGAAACTATGTAGGTATTTTTCAGTATTTTTGATATGAATGAATATGCCATTACACATCATGAATTTTTGAATTTTATTTACAACGTACATATTTCAATTTTAGTCTTTAGAAGCAATTCTGATGTCTTCAGGCAAGTCAAGTCGTCATCCTGATAATATCAACACAGACATCAAAACATCTTTATATCATGGCTCATATCCACACCCTAGTAACCAAATCCGTGAGATTTATTAAGAATATCTTGGGATTTTATCGTGTCCTAGTCCATGCGTCCAAGGAATTTTGTCTTGAATTTCCACAGAATTTTGTTGGATTTTCCAATGGAGAGTGTAACGTTGTCAAAAAAAAAAGATAAAATGAATTCTATATTGGAAGAAAAAAAGACAAAGTCCGATATTTAAGTCAGACGTAAGCTGGAAACTGTCCTATGTTGGACAGCTTGGTTACTAGAGTAAGAAGTAATTATTTTCAGTTAATTTAAAATTTTTATAATTATTATATACTCATTTCGTTGAAATGTTTTATTTACAGAAGAACTAGAAGAGAACCCCTGTCCACTTAAAAAAAGGCTATCCATTACTACTCAGCGTATTATGATCTTAAGCTGAATATCGTATCTGAGGCATTGATGCTTTTTCGAAGATAGCCAAATATACTATACAATTATTGTTCATTTAATTGTACTACTCGTTGCTCAAAAATACTGTATTGATGTGATATTACTACTTGAATGATATAATTGTGATATAATTAATTGATACATTGCATTCAATGCGTATACTATTTGCTTTGACTTATTTTACTACAAAACAGCAAACAACATTATGTATGTATGTATGTTGGTAAAAGCATGTAATAGAGAGACAAAATTTTGAATTTCCTAAATATATGCAAATATAAAATGTAAGTAAGTTTAAGTTTAAGTTTAATTCACAAGGGTGAGAAGAGGTTGGGTTGCCTCGACACTGCAGCTTAAGAAAGCTTATTGTATCCCTCACCCTTTGTTTGTCTACATAAAGGTATTTATCCTTTTGGCAAGGAGAATAACGTACTGTATGTAGTCTAGATTTGAAAGATTTTCGAGATTTCTGCCCTCAGTGGTCTTCCATCTCCATCTTTCTAGTGCCACACATTCCTTCAGGATGTGTGTAGCTGTTTCTTCCTCTTTAAGACATAGCCTACAGTCTAGGTTATTCATTTTGAAGCCTAGTTTTTGTAGGTGAATATAAAATGTAACACAATCACTAAAAAAAACAAAAAAAACTTTTTTTTATATTAAATAAGAGATTTTTTATTCAAATCCTCGTATAATTGGATTGATTCATCTGAATTAGAACATTGAAATGAAATGGAAAAAAAAAACAAAATTATTTTTTTAATAAATTTAAAATACGTTCCTTTTGTACACGATGTGCAATCAATTTATTTGGATAACCATAATTACGTTCACGACGGAATGAATATAATATTGTATCACCATCTTGTATTAGATTTTCCATAATACCATAATATAAGCCAAATATAAATTGTTTCATTAATTTCAATGATAAATGTTCATAATTATTGTTATTACTGTTGTTATTATCATTTTTATTAATATCAATTATTTTATCACGAAATAATGCAATACGTATATTATGATAACATTTCTCATATTGCCCTAAATTTTGATTATTTGTTAATATAATAATTGGACATATTGGACGATAATGTGAAATTTTTTTAGCCATACGACCACTTATTGAATATATTAATATAACAGTTGCATTTATATCATATGAACAACGTACTATTGATCTTGCAAATGTATCACTACCAGTTATTGAATGATCATTAAATGATAAATATTGATAACAATGATTATGCATAAATGTTTGTATGAAATTTTCACAATTTTCAATGAATATTTTAAATGTATTCATCATTTGTAAATTAATTTTTAAATTATTTAATGATTGTAAATAACGATCTGGTATAAAATATAAATATAATAAATCATTTAAATTATCATTTTTAATTGTTTGTTGTTCATTAATTAAATTAATTGGTGTAAAACCACCTAAAATAATTGATTTTTTCTTTTTAAAAAATATTTTTAATAAATATTTACCGATTATTGTTAATTTTGGTATACAATTTTGTTTAATTTCATTTATATAAAATATAATACCATCATATAAATCTGATAGCCAATTACAAAATTCATAATTATCATTATTATCATTATTATTATTATCTAATAAATTTTTATCATAGATAACTGTATATATACGTAATTTTGAATTTTGAATGTTTCTTATTATTTGATTTAAATGATTATAATAATTTGATTTTTTTATTGTTACAATACCAATTAAATTTGTTTTAATTCTTCGACATAAATCTAAATCTTCATTAATTTCATATGATATTTTATTATCATTAATTAAATATGATGGTAATTTAACAAACATATTTGATTTAATTAAACCAGAATGAATACATTGACATTCAATTGATATTAAATCAATTAAACGTATAACACGTAATATAATTTGATTATTATCATTATCATCATCATTAATTTGATTATCATCATTTACAATTGTATTTTTATTTTGTATAAATATTTTATCACCAATCATTAAATATTTAATATAATCATGAAAATTAACATATAAACAATTCTTATTACAATTATTTATTAAATTACGATCACTAGTTAAAATTATTTTATCAAATAATTTTATATGAAATTTTTTATCAATATTACCAATATGTATATCATTATGATTTATAATTGGAATAAATTGAATTTTATTTTGTCCATCAATATTTGTAAATTTTGTAAAAAATGATGAACGTAATGATGATTTAATTATATTTTGAATTATTTCATAATTATTTAATGATGAATTTTTTGATAAATCAATTAAAAATAGATTAGCTCCATTAACTAAAAAATAAACAAAAGAGAAAATTATTAATAACGATTGAAATTGATTTACAAAAAAAAAAAAAAAAAAAATCTTTAATCTTTTTAACTTACATATATGCTCTGATATTAGATCATTTGATGCATTTTCAATTCCTTCTAATATTAATTTATTATAAATTTTTGTTGTTTCATTCGATTGAAATAATTGAAATTTATTAATAACATTATTTATACGAATATTTGATAAATTTAATTGTTCATTTAATAAATTTGAATATTCGTGATGATCAAAATAATAATCAAAATCTAAAATAGATTCATGTTGATGTAATGATGATGATGATGATGATGATGATGATTTTATTGTATTTTGAATTGAATCTGTTGGTAATGTTTTGAGTTCATCATAATTATTATTATAATTATCTTGATCAACAAATGTACATGCTGTCTTAACTGATGCTGATGATGATAATGATTCATCATCATTATACAAATGTTTAATAATATCTTGATCATTAATAATATCTGTTGGTGTTTGTATACCTTCAGATGCTGTCCAATTAGCACTGCCAATATCTGAATTGGTATCACTTAGAAATGACATTATTTCCGTTTTTTTTTTTTTTTTTTTTTTTTTAATTGAAGATCAGAAAAGATCACAAAAATTACGGATCGACAAAAAAATTGACAAAAAAAAAAATCAAATGCAATGCCAACTTTTTTACAATAGTTTAAAAAAAAAAAAAACAAGTATTGGACAAATTGCTTTAGGATTCGTATTTATCCTTTTGAATTTCATTTTTCAAATTCAAAATACAATTTTGAGCGTGATTTTGAGCCACATTTTGAGCTATATATTGTTGTTTGAAGTGGGGGAGACAGCAAAGCTATGGCAAAGCCCTGTGAGCAACTCAAACAAAACTGTCCATTGTACTCACAAGTCACAATGTAAATAATAATTAAATTTGTATTTTTTTTTTTTTTTTTTATTTATTTAATTATTCCTTTTATTATTTATGTAGATATTAAATTCACATTTTGACTAAATTACTAAAGCATTAAATATTACATAAAATTCATTTATACTTTGTACTTAAAATATTTTCATTACAGGCCTTATTGGGAATTTATGTGGCTTTCTCTCATTATTTCTGATAACGAGTATTTCACGAGCAGACTCTTAACATAATTCTCAAAGTTCTCAGTACAGACAGTATGAGATGAACTTTTTAAATATCAGTATACAAAAATGTAAAGTGGTACTACTTTAAAGTCATTTCCATAAGACCTTAACTGCATTCAAATTAGTGTATGGAATATACAAGCTGTTGCTTATTAAACGAGACCATAAGGCCTGTAGTGAGAAAATATTTAAAGTAAAATGTATAGAAACATTATTCTTAAGATGAAACAGAAAATAATGAAACAGATAAGAAAGAAATATGAAAATTTTGATTATATCTACAAATTTTATATTGAAAAAACCACGAAAAAAAAAATCTGTTGTACAAATGATACAATTGATTGGGGATGATAAGTTCCAGAATACATTAATTTCCGATTTTTAGAATTAAAATTGCCAATATAATTTCGTGAATTCTAGGTACATTCATCCAAAGTAAAATTATGATGAAAATTCAAAAAATTAAAAAAAAAAAAAAAATTTTTTTTAAATTTCATAATTTACAATCATATCCTTAATTATCCTTATCTACAAAAAATTCATCACACTGCCTATTTGATGCAATACTCAACGTACCATGATCTTAAGTTGAATATCATCGCATCAAATAGGCATTGTGACGCGTTTTTGAAGATAGAGTATATATGTACTTCATTTGTAAATATTATTCAGTGCATGTCTTATGGATGTGCTCATATAATTTCTCTAATAAGAACATTTCATGAAAATTTCCATGTAAAATATTTCCATACTTGATGTAATGATTTCCATAATGTTTGCACTGAAAAATATTTATAAATGGAGTATAGAAAAATGTTTTCAATTTTTTAAATTTTTCCATTAAATATTAAATAACTTATTTCCTAATAAAGATAATCTGGATGTTATATATATTTTTTTTTTTTTTTAGTTTTCCATCTCCACTGCTTTTATCATGATAATAAACTTCAGAGCATAATAATTGATCCTTGAAAAGAAAAAAAACGAAAATAATTTTTTTTTTTGTTTTTCTATTTTCTACAAGACGTATACTTTAAATTTCTAAATTGCAATTATTCTGTTGTATATATTATTGAATTTTAAATTTTTTTTGTTTTTTTTATTTTCTTTATATTTTTCTTTTGTTTTAATTTGATCATTTTTTGTTGCCTATTTTTAATTCCATCATTATCATCATCATTATTATCTCGTCCATCACTGCTGCTATCTATTTCTTGTTCTCTTCTATTATTATTATCGTTATTATTACTAGATAATTTTTGTTGTTGCTGTTGCTGTTGTTGTGATTGTTTTTTGTTTTTCATTATAACTCAATCTAAATCTTCATCATCATCATCAGATATTGCGTATTTCTTTTGTGAACGTTTACGTCTTGTCTGTTTTTTAGTTATCGTTGATGAATTTGAATTTGATGTACTATTACTGGTACTTGGTGTTGCTAATACACTATTACCATTATTATTATTACCCCCACCACCACCACCACTACCACCACCACTGCCACCACCACCGCCACCATTACTGCTACTTGTATTATTTGTTGTTGATTTATTTAATTTTAATTTCATTTTAACAATACTTGAACCATCATCATCATCTGAATTATCATCATCATCCTCATTTTCTGAACCATCAATTGAATTTTCACCATGACCACCACCTCCATTCGATGATGAATTTTGATTTGAATTTAATATACGATTTCTAGCTTGTGTAAAAATTTTTTGTAATTCAATTGAATCAGCATAAATGAGTGATGCCTCTTCATTATAAATTTGTGCATTCTGGCATAATTGTACAAAATCTTTTTCTAAATCAGCAAATTCATAATATTTACCATTTTCAATTTTTTGTAAAATTTTTTTAATATCAACTGGCCGTTTAATAATTTCATAATAATCTGGTAATTTTTGTCTTGATGGTAATTTCATAAATGGTTCAGATAATATACGTCCATCCTCATTTTTATGTTCAATAACATCTAACATAACATCTAACATTAATTTTCTCATTTGTTTTTTAAATTTTTTATCCATTGGCTGCTTTTTACGTCGTACTTTTAACATAATTAATGAATCATCATCAGAATCATCTTTACGATTTTTACGTTTACGTCTTTTACGTTTTGATTCTAATTCATCATCATCATCATCATCAAATTCAGCACCATCATCAATTGCTTTTAACCATTCCTTTTCAGTTAAACTATCTGTATAATCGACTTCTTTACGTTGTCTTGAGCCACGTCCCAATGTATATGTATCATCTTCATATGTATTCCAACGATCAACTTCATCATCATCTTTAACTAACCAATCAGGTAATTCAGATTCTTCAATTAAACGTGGTTTACCATTATGTTTTCGTATATCATCTGTTTTACGTTCGATATCCATTTTTTTAAATAATTCTAATTCTTCTTCACTTCTAGCTATCATCATATTTATAACTTCATCATCTGGTACTTCATTCTCTTCCTCTTCATCAGCATCATCCTGATGTAATATACTTTGTAAAAATTGTTGCCTTTCACTACCAGTTGATTTTTGATCAAACATACCAGCTTGAATAACTTTCTCATCCATATTTAATTTATATCTAGCTGCAGCTAATATACGCTCTTCAACTGAATTAACAGTCATTAAACGTAATACACGTACCTCATTACGTTGACCAATACGATGTGCACGATCTTGTGCTTGTAAATCTTGATGTGGATTCCAATCCGAATCAAATATAACAACTGTATCAGCTGCCTGTAAATTTAAACCTAAACCACCGGCTCTAGTTGATAATAAAAATATAAAATAATCAGAATCTTTTGAATTGAATTTTTTTAATAGATCACCACGATCTTCTGCTTTTGTTGTACCATCAAGACGTAAATAACCGAATTGACGCCAACCTAAATAATCTTCAATAATTGTCATACATTGTGTCATCTGACAAAATAGTAAAACACGATGATTTGTTGCTTTCAATTTTGGTAATATACGATCTAATAATTCAAATTTACCAGAAACACGATATAAATCAGGACCTAAAAAAGAAAAATTTAAAAAAAAAAAAAAAGGTAAAGGTTAATTCAATTTTTTTAAAAAAAAAGAGATATCATTAGAAACTTACCAGAAACACATCCATGACTTCCAATATGATCACTGTATTTCTCTTCAATATGATGAAACATAAATGGATGATTACATAATTTCCTTAATTGTACGATTGTATTCATTAGAGCTTTAGCACCGCCTTTACCTTGTTTACCCTTCTCAGAACCATCTGTTAATAAAACACCTTTACTTTGCATATGCTTATATAATACTCTTTGTAATCCAGACATTTCACATTTAATAATGTATTCAATTTTTTCTGGTAATTGACTTTCAACTTCTTTTTTCAAACGACGCAATAAGAATGGTCTTAATACCTTATGTAAACGACGTATAATCAATATTGTTTCTTCTTCATTTAATTCAACTTTTTCACCAGTTGTTGCAAATGGTGCATTAAACCATTGCTCAAATGTTGAACAACTTTTAAATATCGATGGTAAAAGGAAATTTAATAATGCCCATAATTCTGGTAATTTATTTTGTAATGGTGTACCAGTTAATAATAATCTATGTGGTGCTGTATAATGTGTATTTAATACTTGCGTCAATTTACAATGATGATTTTTCATTCTATGACCCTCATCGATAATCATATATTTCCATTGTAATTTAGCTAAAACTGATTTATCTTTAATAACATATTCATATGTTGTTAATAATACATTAAATTTAGTAGCACGCATTTGATTTTGTATTGTACGACGACCAGCTGGACTACCCTTATAGCTAACAATAATAACAGATGGTGCCCATTTTTCAAATTCTAATACCCAATTTGGTAATGTTGATAATGGTACAATAACTAAAAATGGACCATTTACTTTTTTCTTTTCCATTAAATATGTAATTAAACCAATCGTTTGAATTGTTTTACCTAAACCCATTTCATCAGCTAAAATTCCATTTAAATTATTATTATATAATGAGACTAACCATTCAAGTCCTTTTATTTGATATTCTTTTAATTTTCCATTAACTAAAATGCTAGCCTGTTCAGTTACTTTCTCATGAATTGTATGGGCAATACTATAATATGTTTGCTCTTCTGTACGATATTCATCATCTTCGACTTTTGCTTTTTTAATAAGTTCTTTAGTTTTTTCCTCTTCAGATTTTTCTTGTTCAGTTTTCTCTTTTTTAGCTTCATTCCTTAATTCCTCTTCATTATCATTCTCATCTTCAGAATCACTTTCAACCCATTCCCAACCGGGATGTGCTTCTAGCCAACGATGTAAATCTTTTAAAAGTGGTGCATCATCACCACTTAATTTATCACCAGTTGTTGGATCCATAACAGTAACACGCATATCACCAGCTTGACAACTATCATCAATTTGAACAAATTCACCACTAGCAAGTAATTCCTTTTTGTAACGTTTCTTACGAATTAATTCTTCTTCTTTTTTCTTCCTTTGATCAACTTTATGCTGTTTAACCATTTCTGTTAAATTACTGATGTATTCATCAGTTTGTGACAATAAGAATGCTAAACGTTTATCTTTCTTTTGATCGATTAGTTTCCTGTAACCTTCTTCATCTTCGGCCATTAAACGTCGCATACGTTCCTTTTCAATACGCTCCTGTTCTTTTTTCTGTTCACGTTCTGCATTTGCATGATAATTCATAACTGCTTTATTTATTCGAGCTAAACGTGCCTGATTATTACGATGAAATTCTTTAAAATCTTTACCATGTTGAAATACAGCTGCTAAAAATTCTTGATGTTTTTGACGACGCTTTCGCTCTGCTTCTAATTTTTGTTGTTTTTCAAGTTTCTCAGTAGCACGTGCTTCTCGTAAACCTTGTCTCTTCGTTCTCTTATAAGCTTTAACATTCACAGCAGTTTCCAATGTTGTGTCTCTACGAGTGCATTGAACTATTTCGCTTCTAAGCTGCCGTTGAAAATTCAAAACTCTCAATGCTCGAAGCTCTATTGCCGCTTGAAGACGTAAATCTTCGCTCATTGTAGTCGGTAAACGTGACAATTCTTGCATTCTGAGAGCAATACGAGATGCAATTCGATTTTCACGCTCTTGTAGCAATGTTATCGGATCAAGGCCGACTGGTTTTGTGACAGTTGTGATTCGATTCGGTTTTTGAAGTGGCTGTGGTGGAGGCTGGGCTCCTTGTTTCGGTCCTTGTTGTGGTATATTTTGGCCAATCGGACGATTTTGTTGAGCCATACTTGCTGGTAATGGACTGGAAACTTGTGGTTGACCTCCACTCATCATTGGTGGTTTTACATTGTTCACCATGTGATCAGGGGGTGGAGGCTGTTGCATTTGCGGTAGTGGTGGTGGTGGTTGTGGCATTTTATTAGGCGGCTGCTGAAATGGACTATTCGGCGGTGTTGGACATGTTGGTGGTCCTTGTTCGCCGGGTCGTTGTCCACCAACGACAACACTGCTAGGAGTAGGAGGTGGTTGAGGCTGCTGCTGTTGTGGCGGTGGAGGACCAGCATTTGGCGGTGTTGGTGGAGGAGGCTGTTGTTGTTGCTGTTGTTGTTGTTGCTGCTGCTGTTGCTGCTGCTGTTGTTGTTGCTGCTGTGGAGGCTGTGGTGGTTGTTGTGGTGACGGTTGCTGTGATTGCGGCTGCTGCTGCTGCTGCTGTTGCTGTAAAACTGATTGAATTTGAATTGATAATGGTTTATTACGTGCCAATAAACGATATGCCATTATTTGTGCACGTAACATTTGAATTTGATTTGTATTCAAATTTTGATGTTTTGATGTAGCACGTAATGCCAGTAATTGTGAATATCGTGGATCCTCCTTAAGACCATTCTCTTCCATTGTATCAATAGCACGTTGTAATGCATGAAGATTTTCTTGTCCTGGTGTTGGTGGTGGACCAGGTGGTCCAGGTGGTTGACCAGTTGGTGGTGGTCCCTATTTGTTTTGAATAAAAAGTTTTTAAACCTAATTAAGAAGTGTTTGACATATGCATGTTATTTGCTGTATTACATAAAAAACCATAAACCATTCATTTCATTAATTTGCAATTTGAAAAAAAAAAATTTTTTTTATAAATTATTAAAAACAACAAAAAAAATTTTAAATTAACACAAAAACCCAAATTATTAAACAATGTTTGTTTATTTCATTATTGCTATGTTTACTTTTGCCTTTAAGCAGTTTATTGTTTCATGCTTTGTTTTTTTTTTCTTGATTATCTACTTTACGAGTAAATAATAATAAGTGGCACATCAACAAAAAGCAAAAAAATTATAAAAATCTGATAAACTTTGTCTGATTTAAAAATGTTAAGAGAAGAAATAAAAGTGATTTTTCTGATTTTACATGTAAGGTGTCCCAGACAAGGTGCCCAAAGTCAAATTATACATTTTAAATACCCGTAGCGTTAAGTGATATTAAAAGCTAAAGATTATGACATGATACTAATAGCATCATTGACACTGACACAACGTCAATTTTGTCAAATAATTTTGATATTAATCAACAATGAGGCAACAGCTCGATATGAGCCAGGGCCTAATCATCATTACGATGGTTTTTCGAGACGATTCTATCATACGTGTGCCTACAGTTTAACGTGGATTGCGAACCACTGAGTTTGTTGTAGTAGAGATTTAAACTCAATTTTGTATAACAGGGCTTTAAATCAATCATATTTGTTTTGAGTTGACTTGTTGTCAGCAAGTAGACTCGATCGGTATTAGTAAGCACTTGAACTCATAATCGGAAAGCTTATGGTACTCATTCAAAGCTGAGCTGAACTTTTTGGGGTAAGGTAGTCAGTAGTGATGAAATTGAACATTTTTTCTATTTTTTCTTCATTTGTCTACGCCAGGCATCAACAAATCTGGGAATTTTGTTCTTCAGAAGCCAATACTCTATCTATACCTATTTGAGCTACTAATGCTCCATAATTTTGATGCATCATTGGGCTCAAATGATAAGCACCTAAATTCATCTACATAATTCTTTAGACACCCGACGATATTAAGCAATGCATTTTTAATGTATCCCACAAACAAAATTTAGTTCAAATTCAACTTTATTTGAGTAAAGAACACAAAGTTAAAATATTAAAGTGAAAAAAAATGGCAACAGCAACAGTATCAATAACTGAATCTGATATAAATGAATTATATGATTTTATTTATCCATTAGCCATTAAAGCTGGTGATTTATTATTAAATGGTTATCATAAACAACAGAAAGATATTAAAATAAAAAGTGAATATTATGATATGGTTACTAAATATGATGTAAAAATTGAAAATTTCTTATTTATGGAAATATTAAAAAAATATCCAAAACATAAATTTATTGGTGAAGAGAATACATCATTAAAATTAAATAATCAAATAACAGAATTAACAAATGAACCAACATAGATAATTGATCCAATTGATGGTACATCAAATTTTATAAAAAATTTACCAAATACATGTATATCAATTGCATTATCAATTAATAAAGTAATTCAAATTGGTATTGTAAATAATCCAATATTAAATGAATTGTATACAGCAAAAAAAGGACATGGTGCATATATGAATGGTAAACGGATACATGTTAGTCAATGTGAAAGTGTAAGTACAAAACAGTGTATAAGGTCCGATTTCTTTATACCAGCAGTTAGCTATCCTTGAGGATAAAGTTAACACCCCGGGAGATATCTCTTAGATTGGTTTTCTTCATTAAATTTGAAGATTAACTATCTTCAGGATAGAAATACTTTCCACAGCCCTTAAAAAAATGACATGAAACCAACTTCATGTGTAATTTAAAAATAATTTACGTGTAATTAACAGCAATAACAAATTTCTTCATCCGTCCAAAATTTTTAAATTAGTTATCTCAAGTATTGAATGGCTTGCTGGAGTCGAGATATCTCGATCACCTTAAAGATATCCCGAACCTTAACCATCGGTTAACTTTATCTTGAAGATCTTAAGTAGAAGTAAAGAAAATCAAATCTTCGGATTTATCTTCAAGATAACTCGAAATGAAGAAATCTGTCCTTAGTAATCATTTATTTTGGTTTTTTTGTTTTTTTTTTGTAGATTAAAGAAGCAAATATTGCCTATGAGATATCACTTATACATGAACCAAAAGTTCGTTTTAAAAATATCAAACGTGTTTATAAATTGGGCTCGAACGCAACTAGGTAAGGATAAAAAGATTTTAATTTTTTTTTGTTTTTTTTAATTTTCCCTTTTTTCTTTATAGGACACTATCATTTTCATGTGTTGTCATGTCATTATGTTATGTAGCACGTGGTTCAATTGATGGTTATTTAATTGATGATATGTATCCATGGGATGTTGCTGCTGGTTCATTATTAATAAATGAAGCTGGCGGTTATATTTATAATACAAATGGTGATAAATTTGATTTTATGAAAGTATCATTAATATGCTCTGGCACTGATATATTATGTAAAGAAATGATTAATTTAGTAAATGAAGCTGATAATATGAAATGTATAACTGAATAAAAAATGTTAATTACTTGTAGAAAATTGTATACCATTATAGATACAGGCTTAAAAAAAAAATGATTTGGAGTTAATAAAGTAAAAAAAATTAGATGTTAAATGATGAATTTATAATGAGCTATGGATCTATGTTTAACCATGTTTGACTATCATCAATGGTGCAATAGTTCGATGTGAACCAGGGCCTAATCATCATTACTGACGACTCTTCACGACAAATCTATACTGGTTCGTAATCCACGTTAAACTGTAGGTGCACGTATTATAGAGGGTAAATTCGAAAATGCATCACACTGCTTATTTGATGCGGTATCCAACGTATTATGATCTTATCAGGCAGTGATGTATTTTTGAATTTACCCACACATTTATACCATCTAACTTATCATTTATTCTGTACAGTTAATCAAAATTTTTCTTCACAACATAGCAATTTCCATCTCATCAAATCACATGAACTTGCTCACCCTTCAAAGCTATTTAAGATAATGAGTATTTGTTATTGAATTACATTCTTCTAAACCTTAGCCAAGATATAAAACCTTGTAATTAATTCAATACGTTTTAGGATATCACTGAAATACATAAACTGTTGACTTCATAATGTCTTTTCTGTTTTAATTTCTATTTGATATTCGATTGAAAATTTATTTCAGTTATTTATCATTCATGATTATGCCCTGGCTCAAATCGAGCTGTTGCATCAAAGGAAAAAAAGGAAATGATCATTCATTAAATGCAACCAAAATCGTAGAGCTCTTTAACCCACATTGTCGCAGCGGAGAAAGAGTAAACTCTACTACACTACTTCTGCGAATGCCCAGTAATGTATGCAAGGCACAGGGCATTTGGTAAATATTTTCTGGATAGTCTCGGGGACCTGCCTCAGATGAGCCCTGGCAGTATCGTCTGCTACTTTCGCTCAACTGGACGGCTGTAGCCGCGAGTTCTTCTTTGCTAATTTCCGTAAGTAAGGTACCCACAATCAAATGTGGCATCAAAATGGCATCTCCGCACGTTAATTGGGCACAACTCAAACAACAACAACATTCATTAAAATATTTTATCACTTTTTACGTTACATTGTATAAATTTTAATCAATTTTGGTTGAGTCATTAACTGCTATTTTTTTGTCATAATCATAAAATTTACTGATAAGATAATGTTTTATAAAGTTTAAATAATTTTCTTCATGAGATCTAAATCTAATTTGCTAATATAAAAAAAATATAAACAAATATGAAGAGAAAAAAAAAATAAAGAGATTTTATTGAGTTGTTAGACAATAACAATACTACTATGAAAAATGAAAAGAAACACCCATACCCATTTAAAACAACATAAAATGATGTGAGACTATGCTTTAAAAATGAGGTATACAAACAAACTACAAAGTTTACTTTTACATAATTTACAAAATTTTATTTTTATTCTATTTCGTTGTGTTCGGGTAAAAAAATGTTTCAAATTGTATTCGATCGAATATCTTGGAATAACCTTTTTATCAATTCCATCGAACGAAAAAGAAATTTGTTTTCGATTCGTTTCAATCGATAGTTGGAATATGGCTGAATTCTTTTGAATTTTAGAAGAAGAGAAAAAAAAAAATGTATTCCCCTCTTTTTTTTTTTTCAATAAAATACTTGTTTAATTTGAATTAAAAAAAAAATGAAAAAACTTTTTATCTACAAGTACACTGTTATGTAAGCCAATAAAGTATATACACACATTCAATTCTATATCTTATGACTTATACGATCGAGTATAAATTAATTGCTGTGTAGTGTGTGTTATAAATTTTTTATTAATGTGTATTCAGAGTTCAGACATGCACCAATTATCTATATATCTAAGCAATTGTGTTTAGATCTGCATAATCATCTAAAACAATAAAAGTAAAAAAAAAAAAAAACAAAAAAATTCTTATCGTCACTAAATCACACAATTTTATCTCGACTCGACTATATCGTGATTCAAATGTATCAGTCAGTGTATTCATGTTCATAGTGTACACAACATTTTGAGTGCAATCAGCAATGTAATCATCATTCACCATTTTTGTTTTATTTTACTTTAATTAATTAATTTATTTTTTATTTTTTTATTTTTTGCAGTTGTTGATGAATTTTCACAACGTTAAGAAGATTTATTTTTTTATTATTTTGTGGCTTGTAAAAAAAAATTTAGAAATTGAGATAAAATATCAAAAATGGCATCATCATCATCCAATATCACAATGCAACAATCAGATGATCAAGAAGATATTGAAAAAATTTATAATTTGGTACATTCATTAGTTATTAAAGCTGGACAAATAATGCGTAATGGCTATTATAGTCGTTCAAAAGATATTCATACAAAAACAGCATTCTATGATTTAGTTACAAAATATGATAAAGAAATTGAAGATATTTTAATATCGGGTATATCAGCTGTATATCCAAATCATAAATTTATTGGTGAAGAGGAATCAGCTGCAGCAGCAGCAGCAGCAGCAGCAGCTACCAATAATAATACAGTATTAAATGAAAAACAATTAACAAATGATCCAACATGGATAATTGATCCAATTGATGGTACTACAAATTTTATTAAAAAAATTCCACATGCATGTATATCAATTGCATTAACAATTAATAAAATCTTAGTAATTGGTATCATTTATAATCCAATATTAAATGAATTGTATACAGCAAAAAAAGGACATGGTGCATATATGAATGGTGAACGAATACATGTTAGCCAATGTACAAATGTAAATGATGACATCTCTCATTTTTCTAATTTTTTTTAATCTTTTCTAATCTTTTTGTTTTTTGTTTTTTGTTTTCGTCATTTCCAGATCAATAAAGCATTAATTGCCTACGAGATATCATTGATTCATGCACCTAAAGTTCGAGATAAAAATTTAAAACGTTTATATCACATGGCTTCAAATGCAACTGGGTTTTAAAATTTTCTCTTCTTTTGTGTTTTTTTTTGTTTGTTTCAATTTATATTTATTTGTAATAATTGATTTTATTTTTACAGAACTCGTTGTTTTGGTAGCGCAGCATTAACATTATGTTATGTAGCTAATGGTTCAATTGATTGCTATCATGTTGAAGATTTAAAATCATGGGATATAGCTGCTGGTGCATTAATATTATGTGAAGCTGGTGGTGTTATTTATCATACAAGCGGTAATGAATTTGATATTATGCATCCAGATTTAGTATGTGCATGTACAAATGAATTATGTTCACAAATAATTAAATTAATTGTTAAATCAAATCAAATGAATCATGTTAAATTTGAATGAAAATTTTACAATTACAATGTAAAAATATAATTTAGCAAATAAATAAACATGCAACATAGTATCTGTGTAATTCTACTTTAAAAAGTATTTTTTTGTTTTTTGTTTTTTTTATTTCACTTACCACATTTGGTGGCATTGAATGTGGTTGATATCCCATTGGTGGCATTGGAGGGCCTTGTGGTGGCATTTGCATTCCACCATGTGTCGGATGTGGACCTATAATGTTTTATTTTTCAATAGTTTAATATGATGTAATTCTGTTTTATTTTTAAATTTATACAAAATTACCCATTCCCGGATGATGTGGTGGTAAATGATGAGATTGTGGTGGAGGAACATTTTGTCCTGGCGGACCATTCATATGTGGGCCAGAATGCGGTGGTCCTTGAGGACCTGGTGGACCGTGAGGAGGTCCATGAGGACCAGGTGGACCATGTGATGGAGGTCCATGTGTAACTGGTGGTACATGACTGCCAGGTGGCCCATGAGAACCAGGCGGGCCATGTGTTACAGGTGGTCCGTGACTGGTAGGAGGATGTGGTCCCGGTGGGTGAGATCCAGGGGGTCCATGAGGCCCAGGTGGACCATGTCCTATATGTACAATAAAAAAAAAAAAAAACAATTATTTTATTACGTAATATGTTTGATTTTTTTGCATTTTATACCTTGAGGTCCATGAGGCGGACCATGTGGTACAGGAGGAGCATGTGGACCATGTGGTCCTTGTGTATGTGACGAAGGTGGACCATGAGAAGCATGTGGTCCATGAGATGGATGTGTTACTTGATTGCCATGTTGTCCTGGATGACCGTGTGGTCCAGGTGGACCATGTCCTGATGGAAGGTGAGAACCTGGTGGAACATGTTGACCAGGCGGTCCATGTTGGCCAGGTGGGCCATGTTGACCAGGCGGTCCATGTTGTCCAGGTGGGCCATGTTGTCCAGGTGGGCCATGTTGACCAGGCGGTCCATGTTGACCGGGTGGACCATGTTGATTAGGCGGTCCATGTTGACCAGGAGGCCCGTGCTGTCCAGAAGGTCCATGTTGACCAGGAGGACCATGTTGACCAGGTGGGCCATGTTGACCAGGAGGCCCGTGCTGTCCAGAAGGTCCATGTTGACCGGGAGGACCATGTTGTCCATGAGGAGGACCAACCGAAGGTTGTTGTGATTGTGGTCCTTGCGAATGCGGATACGGACTATGTGGTGAAGACGCTGGTGCCGGACTTTGTGACGGAGGCCCCATAGGACTTGGTGCTTGTGGAGGAGGCATTGGACTATTTGCCGGTGACGGCGATGTCATTGTTTAACAAACACTCCACCAGTAATATCAACGTTTTAATTTTAAAATGCTGGCGTCAATACAAAATCGAGTCTAAATTAATGGTAATGGCGGATGATGATTTTTTTTTTATTTACGAATTATGAAATTTTTCACTAAACTTTTTCACGTCTTGTTACCGATTTTCATCTATTTAAAACTAACACAAATTATTGCTTAATCAATTATTAACATTTTTTCAAACATTTTTCACTTTAAATCTATCAATCTTTTTAATAAATAATCAAAATTCTTCACGCAATACTTCATCATACAAGAAAATTCAAATTAAATTCATATTCCATTTCCACTTCAATTTAATTTATTTAGAAAAATGAACAGATATAAATTTTCGAATACGCATACAGTCATACACACATATACATATATGCGTATATAGAAACGCGCGTGTATGTCAACGGTTGTGCGTATCAGGGATGGGACTTTTCTAAGTATTTAGGGCAGCAGATTCAACGAAAAAGTGCAGTAGATTGAGCAAAAGTGCAGTAGAAAAAAAACTATATAATAGCATGTAAATACTTATAATGTACATACTCGTATATAAATATCAAATAAATAAATTTATGATTCAAAACACTGAAGTGTTTTTTATATTCATTTATTCAAATTATAAAACTCAAAAATTTGATAAATAAAATAACAATTAAATAAAATAAAAAACAATTATATAAAATAAAGTTTAACCGAAAACGCAAATAAAATTAATTAATAAAAATAACAAAATTAAATAAAACAAATTAACGAAAATTCTATAAAAAAAAAAACTAAAAAAACCATTAAATATATAAAAAAAATTGTTATGTGATTAATTTTCCAGTCTTTTGTATTCACCATTTACAAACTTAAATGGCTTGAAATACTCCAATAATCTATGTGTATAAGAACTCGAATCTGGATCCCAACAATCTTTTTTTTACTTATTTTAATTATTTATTATTTTACTGAATTGAGATAAATAAGAATAAAAATGCAAACAGTATATTATACATAGTACATTTGTGATAATTTTTGAGGTTATATTTATAGAATCAGATGCAGATCTATTTTTTGTCTTTTAAAGTATCTAAAAAATTAATAGACATGCATTTTTTTACGTTTTAGCTAGAAATAAAATTCTGCTTTTATGAAATAATAAATTATCTTACCTTTATTTAAGCATTTAAAATTAAAATAAATACAATTCACTCGAACTAACGCGTTCACGTGTTACATTTCACATTTCACAATTCGTATTACAATACAATACAATTTCAATTTACAAATTACAAACTAGAACTACACTATGACATGACAAATGAGAAGTGCAAATGATAGCGATAGCACTTGCAGTAAAGTCCCAACCCTGGATAAGATATTTTGATAAATGCTCGCTCATATTTAAACCTAACAGTTTCAATTATAGGAATGAAACAAAAATTATTACAGGGATGTACAAAGTTGAATATCTAGGTTTACATATGTACATGTGTATAACCAAACAACAATAAACCTTTTGATTTTCAAAATAAATTTTTATAACAAATTGTTATAAATTTGATTGAAACTTTTATCAAGTCGAGAAAAGCGCAGTAGATTTGAGTTACTGCGGCAGTAGACCAGTTTTCCAACAAATCGCAGTAGATCTACTGCACTTGCAGTAAAGTCCCAACCCTGGTGCGTATATGAAGCGATTTGACATATGCAATTAAATGAATTCCGAAAAAAATATGGCGGAGAAAAAATTGTTTAAAAACACAGCCCACACAAAATTTTTTATTATGTTGGTAGCACGTAATATGCAATGCCAAAGCTCAACCAAAATCAACATAAAAATATGTAACGTATCCAAACGTAAAATGCGAGTAATAGCAAATTAAAGAATTTCTTCCGTAAGGAACCAGGCAGACGGGTAAACCGAAAACTACATTGAGACGTACAATACAAAATAAAACGGGCAAATCATTTAATCAAGTTCAAGTTATCGCTCCAAATCGAACCCAGTGGGACAACTTCTACGTTAACAGCCCATACTTTCATACATTTAAGCATACTTTCATTCAATTTCTTACGTATTCTTACGCTTTTACGTTACTTTGGTTGAATCTTCAGATCGATTGGCAAGTCATTCAATAGGATCTTGATTCAATAATCGATATGATTTTGAATTTTGACTTGAAAATTAATTACTGAAACGTTGGATACTGATCCCGTGTGATACTAGGACTGGAACTGGGATTAAAAGCAGGGGAAATTTCAAATAAAAAATAATAATTCTTTAAACATTTAATTATTATTATCTTTATTATTTTCAAAAACTGGTATTCGTTTTTTCTTTTCAGTTGTATTGTTACCCACATTCAAAATAATATTATGTACAGATTTTAAATGTTCATTACGATATCTATTTGATATGAATGTTCTATCACATATTGTACATGTTATATCACCGAGAATTGGATTATGAGTATTATAATGTGCCTTCATATTTTCACGACGAGCAAATGATCGTCCACATGATGGACATTTAAATGGTTTCTCACCAGTATGTATTGCCATATGAGCTTTTAAATGTGCATTACATCTAAAACATCTAAAACATATTTCACATTTAGCTGGCCTTGTATCATCATGTGCATACATATGCATTCTAAATGAATTATAATGTAAAAATTGTTTACCACATCTTTCACATTGATATATATACTCTTTTGAATGTATACGAAGATGTTTACTTAATGCATGTCTTGATGATAAAGTTTTTAAACATTGTAAACATTGTAATTCTGGTCTACCTTCATGTACAGCTTGATGTATATCATGTAAAATTTTAGTTGAAAACAATTTATTACATTTCTCACATTTAAATGATTTTTTATGAATTTGTTCATGTTTACGATATTCTAATTTATTAGAAAATTGTTCATTACATATTGTACATTGTTCAATAAATTTTTTTGATTTTAATAAACCAGGTAATTTAATTATTTTACCATGATCATTAGTAATTTTGATTTTATCTTTAGATAAATCTCTTTGAATAACTTTAACTGATTGTCCAGTTGTTGAATCAATAAATTCACGAATGTATTTTTGATTATTTGATTTATCTGCATCTCTAAAAAAATTGTAAATGTAAATGAAATTAATTAATTTTCAAACAGACAATTAGATGCAATTTACCTACCTTTTAGATTTGACATTTTGTTCATCAGTTTCCTTTTTAATCATAAAAAAATCATCATCATCATCATCATCATCATCATTATCATCATCATGATGATTTCCAATTGAATCATTAAATAAATTTTCATTTGAATTCAATTTAATTTCATTTTTAAATTTTATTCCACTTATATCTGTTTTAATTGTTTTAGCATTTGATGCTATTATTAAATTAATTAATTCATTTTCTATTTTTATAGCATTCGTATATGCATAATCATATTCATCAATTTTAATTAAACAATTTTGACAAGCGCATGTAACATCATTTTCATTATCATCAATTATTGTAAATTGTTTTAATGTTTTTGATACGAAACGTTGTAATATTTCATTAATTAATGTACCTGAATATGCTGTTTTTATATTATAAATATTTGTAACAATAAATTGCGTTTTATTACCGCATATCGAACATATTTGTTCATTTGATTTTAATGTTTGTTTTGATTGCATTTTTATTTACTATTTTATTATTTAGATTTTATAATTAAATTTGTTATTTGAAAAAAAATAAATAAACAAACTTAAATTGTCCAACATATCACTACTAATCACTACAACAAAATGCAATACATTGCAATACTGACAAATGTCAAATGATAAAAAATTATTCAATTGTCAAAACACAACAAAATCCAATATGATTAATTTGGAGCCGGTTACTTATTATCAGTGTTATCGTTTATCACAATTTGAAACACAGTCAAAAAAAAAAAAAACACTTTTTAGATCATGTTTCCAAATTACTACACTCTTTGATGTTTTTTTTTTCAAAAATGATTTCATTTTAATTTTTATTGTTGACAGAATATAAAATTTAATAATTTCTATTTAAAAAAAAAAAAAATGCAACTTCGTGTATCATCACCAACAATGACGCGACAGCTCGATGTAAGCCAGGGCCTACTCATCATTATTAAATTAAAATATAAAAAATAAAATTCAAGATCCACCCTCCGTCCTTCACGACTAAAAGGCAACTGACTGACTACTGAGACACTGACTAGACACAAAACTGCTATTCTATGTACTATGCTATGTGAAAAGTAAACTGGTTTGGTTCATCTTCATTTTTCATACAGCTGGTATGTATACTGGTCTGGTCTAGTATACACAACAATAACACACTGTATGGGCGCACAGGCTTAGTCTAGTAAGTTGTCTAACCACTTTCTCAAGGTCAGTTACTCAGTCAGTAGCATAAATGAAGTGCATGAAGTTAAATCACGCGGTTTGTTAGTTTCCTTTTGAACGTTGTAGAAGACGGGTGGTTTTGTACAGTGGCCGCGCGTGAATTTTATATTTATATTTATTTAATTCAGTTGACTTTTGAACGTACAACAAGACAATCGGTTTTGTACAGTGGCAGTGATATTTAGTGACTTTTAAGTGTAAAAGTGTAAAAATTTAATTTAAGAGTGGCAGTTAAAATAAATTCAATTAAATTTTATTTTTGTGTTTTTTTTTTGGTGGTGCATGAAAGTGATATTAAAAATTTGAATATTAAAATTAAGTGATAGTGCGGGTTCATTTAAAAAAAAAAAAAAAAAAAAATCAGTATAACGATAGCATTGGCCAAAGATCTATGCATTGGCTATTATGGTTAAAAAAGTGTTACCAAATGAATACAATTTAGTTAAAGTGATGATAAATTGATAAATGCACGATAAATGTTTTTTTTTTTTTCATGTGTCATATTTATGTCAAAATTTTTATTTGAAATTTAAAAGACAAAAAAAAAAAAACTTCAAGAGTATATTTACCGAAATCCCTTCAATTTACCCAGCAACTTGATAAAAGATTTTTAAAAAAAAAAGAAAAAAAAAAAAACAAGAAATAAATTTATTGTGTGTATTTTTTTTTGATTTGTGTCTGTTTCATTAATGTCTAAAATTATTAAATATTAAATGTTAATTTTTTTGTAATTAAAATAAAAAAAAATTTGATTTTTGCATTTACATTACTCACACACACACACACACACAAAGAAAAGAAGTGAAGAAAAAAAAAAAAATGGGTAAGTAAACAAATTTTTTGATGATCATTTCAATCATCATGTATTGGTCATTAGACTGGTTAACTGGACAGAATTGAAATGAACAGTCCATCAAACCCTTAGTCCAGATTACTGTACTAAATCTCATATTTTTTGATAATCTTGATTATTGTTGGCTTTTATTTTTTTTTTTTTGTCTTTCCTAGGAGGCTTATTTAGTTATTTTCGTGGTTTAATTGGTTCACGTGAAATGAGAATATTAATATTAGGATTAGATGGTGCTGGTAAAACAACAATATTATATCGTTTACAAGTTGGTGAAGTTGTAACAACAATACCAACAATTGGTTTTAATGTAGAACAAGTAACATATAAAAATTTAAAATTTCAAGTATGGGATTTAGGTGGACAAACAAGTATTAGGTAAACAAAAAAAAAAAAAAAAAAAAAATTTTTGTTTTTATTGATCAATGAAAAATTTATTTGAATAATAATTTCGCTTACATGCCATGGAAATTGTTTTGTTTATTATTGATCCAAATAATGAAGTAATTCCTTAAGAAGATCATTCAATTGATTGTTCTTTAAAGTTTCTGGGCTATCTTCAAAAACGCATCACACTGCCTATTTGATGTGATACTCAGATCGTATTATGATGATCTTAAGCTGAATATCACATCAAATAGACAGTGGATGCATTTTTGAAGATAGCCAGAAACTTTAAATAACAATCGAAAGAATGATGAAAAATTCAAACTCAGAAAAAAAAAATTCTCTTCTAAAATTTTTCAAATATTTATTTTTCTTTGATCAAGTTTATTTTCTTTAACATCATATGAGTAAAATTAAAAATGCATCACTGCATAAGTGATTAAGCTGAATATCTCACATGGTCAAGTAATCAGTGATACATTTTTGAAATTACTCACATTCTTTATTTGATTCCTGTAGAAAAGTAATTGAACCATTTTTTTTTTTTTTTTTAAATTTTTATATCATTTTAGACCATATTGGAGGTGTTATTATAGTAATACAGATGCTATAATATATGTTGTCGATTCAGCTGATCGAGATCGAATAGGAATATCAAAAGATGAATTATTATATATGTTAAGGGTAAAAAAAAAATTTTTTTTTCTAATTTTTAATTTCATAAATTTTTAATTTATCTTTTCGTTTTTTTTTTTTTTTTTAAATTAAAGGAAGAAGAACTTGCTGGAGCAATACTTGTTGTATTAGCTAATAAACAAGATATGGATGGTTGTATGTCTGTTGCTGAAGTACATCAAGCATTGGGTTTAGAAAATTTAAAAAATCGTACATTTCAAATATTTAAAACATCAGCAACAAAAGGTGAAGGTTTAGATGCTGCTATGGATTGGTTATCGAATGCATTACAATCTAGAAAATAGCGTTAATCATTTAAAAAAAAATAATAAAAATAATCCAAAAACATAAACAAAAAAAGAAAAGAAAACAACAAAATTAAATTAAAATAATTTTTCTACAGTCTTAAGTAAAACGATAAAAAAAAAAAATGTTTTTATTCTGTATTACAAAAAACAAAAAAATAAAAAAAATTAATTATATATTCCATCTATGTATAATGTAATTAATATATAAAAAGAATTTAAAAAAAAACAAAAAAATAAGAAACAATTTTATAAAGTTTTCTTTTAAGTTAAAGAAGACGGAAAAAGAAATTAAAAATAAAATAATTAAACAAAAATGATAAAATAATGATACACAAAAACAAAAATATTATATTATTAATATATACCATTAAAAGTGCAACAAAAAAAATTACATGATAATTAAATGATATTAAAATTTAAGTTCACCAAAAAAAAAAAATTATTTTTTTTGCTCATTTTCCTTTTTCAATTTTTGTAATTAATACAATTTTAGAAGATGAATACAGTAAAGTCTTTAATTTGTAAGACTAATTACTGTCTATTTACCTTCGAATTAAACTAACTTGCAATACGATAAAAATAAGACATGAACGTACAGACTAATTCTAATGGTCAATGGTCAGAATTTTAATGTTAAGTGTTCTCAATTTACAATTTACAATTGAAATCCTACAGAAATGTCTAAATTTTATCTTTATCAAATGAACAATAAAATGAATCTTACTCAAATAAGTGAGATAAATCCTATACAAATAAATGGATTAAATTCTGTAACATCTCAATTCAATTCCAAATGATTTTGTATTATTCCAAGGGTATCACATGAAATTTAATGCTATGATCTAAGCGCATTCATTTCAGTAAAATAAATATCAAAAAAAAAAAAAAAAAACATTTTGAGCAATTTTTGTAATTTTTAAAATTTTTATTTAATTTTCGAAAGTAACAAGTAAATTTTATATTTTAAATTTTTATTTTTTATTTTTTTTTTAAATTTTCTTTCTTTATTATTTATTTATTTTTTTTTTAATGCAATTTAACTTAGATAGTACATATACATACATATACTAATAATATATAATGTGTGTCTTTATATTAGATGCAGAATTATTTTATTGTTTTTTAAATGTTTACTTTTATTTATTTTTAGTTTTTGACTAGACTATTGCTTAGCTTACAAAATAATTTGAACTTAAAAAAAAAAAAAATTTTTTTTTATTTTTCTGTGTACATATGAATTGTATCGTGTACGTTTTAATAGATTGCATTCCACGAATTAATGCCAAATCACAATTATGATAATCTGTATTGGCGGTTTTCAAGATATTTACATGCATATTTTAGCTTTACCCAAATACACACTAATCATTGTTAAATTTAATCTTGCATTGAAGAAATTATTCAGCAATGTCAATAGAATATCAGCTGAATGATTTTTAAAAAACGAAAATAGATTTCAACATCAATTAACGTATATTATACGCATTTGAGTACAAATGTCCATAATAATTAATGTGATCGGGTAAATTCAAAAATCCATCATTACCTATTTAATGTGATATTCAGCTTAAGATTATAATACGCTGAATATCGCTCATCAAATAAGCAATATGATGTATTTTCGAATTTATCTAAACCAATCGATATTAAACTTAATTTTGTCGTAAAAATGTCTACATAATTAAATAATTTTTATGATTAAAATTAAATTTAACATCAATTGATTGGACAAACATAAAAATTATAAAAAAAACTTTGAAAATGCAACACTATCATTTAACAATTATGCATTTTTGAATTCTATTATTTGATTGAACATTTATATAAATTTTGTTTTTCTTTTTTGAATTTAATAAATTCTAAAATTTAAAGCAAAGCTTTCGTTTTTTTTTTTTTTTCTTTACTTTAATACATAACTTCTTAATTTATAGATATTTTCATTGTTATTTTATAGAAAAACAAAACAAAAAAAAAACAAAGAAATGAATAAAGTACATATTGTGTATGATATTTAGAATTTTAAATCACTTATTTACTAATATTACAATTATTGTGTTATTTATTGTTTTTCTTTTATACTAAGATTGCGGATAATGTACACAATACAATATACATTTCGCGCATACATACATAGTTCCTATCTAATATTAAACTAAAATTCTCTCATAATAAACAAAAAAAAAAACCAAAATGCATCATTACCTATTTGATGCGATATTCAATGTATTATGAATTTCAAGCTGAATATCGATTGCATCACAAGTAGATATAATAATGCCCATCAATTGATATTAAATCTTAATCTTGTTTTGAAAATCATTCAGCTACATGCTGAATTGATATGATTGAATCTCAATGATACCAAAATTAAGTTTTAATACTGATTAAGAGTAATGAGGCATTTTTTTTTTTTTTTTTTTGTAGAAAACACCAAAGGAAGAATACATTCATTAGTGTAAAACATATTACATAACAATTGCTTTGCTACTAGTTAGAATTTTAAATAAAATGCGTTTGGATAAAAATTCAAAAATGCATCACTGCTTATTTAATGCAATATCCAGCGTATTATGATTTTATTTATTTTATTTTTTATAAAGGTTAGAATAGTAAATGAATTTACAATTGGCATTGACTACATGGTCTACGACTAAGAGAAAGAATGAAATTTTTTAGGGAAATGGTGTCAGACTCATACCCGAAGTGGGATTCGAACCCACGGCTGTTGGGATCGTAGACATATAATAACACACTACAACTAGGCTACACAGCCGATGAATTATGATTTTAAGTGCTGAATATCGTATCAAATAGGCGCAATGAATGCATTTTTGTATAATTTGCTATTTTATTTAATTTTCAGTTTTTTTCTTGTCGAATACATAAACTTTATTTTGAATTTTTATGTCTATTTTTACTTTTAGTTGCATTTAATTTTATTACTAGAGAATAATTTATTTTTATTTTCTATTTGAAATTTTCATTTAAATTTGTTTATCTCTTTCTCTTTGATTTGCTTTTATTTTAATTTTAATTTGAAAATCGGAATACTTAAATGGTTTTACTTTAATATTTGATTTAATGCTAAAGTCTTTCTAGAGATCGTTGTTATTAATCTGTTACAATCTGTTACAGTACATAAAAATACAGCCAATACAAGAATATACTCATTTTTTGTGTCTCAATTTTTTAATGATGATTGTTGTCTGTATTTTTAGGCAACTGTACAATAGTCCATGTACTGAAATTGTAAGATAATTATTTTGTTATAATTTCACACTTAAATTACACATTAAATGGATATCTGAAAAATTCATTTGGATCTATTTTTCTTCTTTTTTTTTTTAATTTATTTTATTCTATGCAATTATTCTCTATTCAATCATTTTAACTTTAAAACTTAAAATTAAAAAACAAAAAACAAAAAACATATACACAACAAATAAAGGACACAAAGGGTAAAATCAAAAATGCATCATTATATCTGAATGACACGATTATCAGCTTTTAATTGTGCTCAAAACTGAGTAACGCATTGAATATCTAATAGTGATGTATTCTTGAATTTACTCAAAATTGTAACTTAAAATTAATAATTGTTGTTGTTTTTTTTCTTTTGTAGTGATTAATATTTATATTTGGTTTGTTTATTTTGAAAGTGGTCACCATTATGTACATTTGTTTTTTTTTTTTTTTTTTTTTTTTTAGGTATGGAAAACTTGAATTGCTGTATTTTATTTAATATTTATAACTAATTTTGTCGTAAAAATAATTCAGCAATAATATGAATGACGCCAAAGCTGAATAACTTTTATGACAATATTAAATTTAATATCCGTTAAAAAATTTTGAATTTAAATCACTTTCAAAATAAATTATCCATTTTAAAAATTGAAATTGATTGTGGTGTGATATGAAAATGAAAAAAAAAATTTTTAGAAGAAAAATTCTAAATAACACAAAATTCATTGTTTATTTGTTAATTATTTTGTAATGTAATGTTGTGTGCTTACAAACTAATACATTTTAAAGCAATGGTGAAATTTTGTGTAAAATTTTGAAAATAATGTTTTTTTATCACTATCATTATTATTCATCATTATTTGATTTTAGTAATTTACTTTTTTTTTACTAAATCATTTTTTTTTCTATTTTTCTATACACCTATTCATACTTTTTACCTCGGTCGTTTTGTCTTACCTTTTTGCATTTTATTATCCAAAACAAGAACTTTGTTTTCAATTTTCATTTTTTTTTTTTACTTTTTAAACATATTGATAATTATCAGTTGCCCTTAATAATGGTTCATGTTCGATATTTTTTTCAAAATCAAAAAATTCCATCCAATCAATTATTTGTGGTTTAAATAAACCAAAACATGAGCATTCAAAAAAATCGATTAAATTTAAAAATGGTCCACGTGTAAATGGACTTTTACCACCTTTTGCTTGAAAATGACGATAACGACGACGATTCATACGTTCATTTGTTGTCATACCTAAGCAAATAACTTGATATGTTTGACATACAGTTAATACTAATACCCATGACATATGTAATAATGCATTAGCCATAACCCAACCAATCCATGCATTACAGCTACCAATTGAATTAATACTATTCCAAAATCCTTTAAATCATAAAATGAAAAAAAAAAAAAAAAATTAAAAATTAAAAACAAATTTAAGGAAAACAAACAAAAATACACTTTGAATTTACCATCATGTAATGTTATATTACATGAATGCATGTAATAATTAGCTCCACCATATAACATCCATGAGCACATTATTAATAGACACCATAAGAAACCCATAAAATATTTATGATTATTAACACCAATACAATTACCAACCCATGGGCAATGATGATCAAATCTAGCTACACATCTATCACATATTGAACAATGTTTTGATCTAATCGGTCTACGTACAAGACATGCTGAACAAAATGATGATGGATCAAAACCAGTACCACCACGTTCTGATAATTCAACAATTGTCTAAAAAAAGAAAAAATCAAAAAAATGAAAAATCAGAAAATTATTAGTATTAAATTTTATTATTTCAAAAATTGTTTTCTTACACGAAATCTTTGCTCTTGTGTTGGTTGTATAACACCAGGATCACCACGCCATGATTTTAAAAAGCATACCCATAGCAAACCCGAACATAATAAAAATGTAATTGTTATTAATGTTGATACAACTTGTGATATATAAATTAACCATGTTACATAAAACCATAATTTTGTTGCTAAATAAACGCTTAATGGTAATAATGCCATTAAATGTTCATCAAATAATGTACGTCCAATTGTATGAAAAATACCATATAAACATCCAAGTAAAAAAAATTTTATAATAAATAATGTATTAGCAGAAAATATTAGACCAGCTAAATAGAATGCTAAAAATGGTGTTGCTATCATTGACCACCATTTAATACGTTTATCATTTGTTAAACGTTTAATTAAATTTTGTTTATGTGAATGATGTTGTAAATGCTGTGATTGTGTTGATGTAACAACAGGCATTGATGATGATAGATCACGTACACGTTCAGATACCTTTTGACTAATCCATATTGAACCGATCTGTGCTTGTAGCATACTTAATGGTGTATCACCACGTAAATTTGGTATATCTAAACTGCATTTACCTTTTATTATTAATGTACTAATTGCTTGTGCATTACGTGCTAATATTGCCCAATGTAATGCTGTATTACCATGTGTATGATCAACAATTGATGTATTAGCACCAAGTGTTAATAATAAACGTACTGGATCTAATGCACATACTTTCCATGATGCCCACATTAATGCTGTCATACCACCACGATCTTGTAAATTTGGATTAACACCGCGTGCTATAAAATATGCAACCAATGCTGTATGACCAAATTGTGCTGCTATATGAATACATGAACAACCTTCAGCATCACGTAAACTAGGATCAGCACCAGCTGCCATTAATAATACAACAGCACCTAATTACAACAACAACAAAACAATGTAAAATGATTATTAAATAATGATGGATACACTTTAGTCGAGATACAAAATATGTTGGTATGTGAATTTACCTAAATGACCTTGTCGTGTTGCCCAATGTAATGGTGTTGCATTTAATTCACCGCCAACAGCATCAACAACAGCACCTTTTGATAAAAAATACTTAATTATATCCTTACGATTATTAATAGCTGCCCAATGTAATAATGTAACTGTTTCACTATCCGGTTGATTAACATCCCATCCGGCTTCAATTAATTCCTTAACTCTTGATATAGCACCATATTGTGTTGCTTTAACAATATCAAAACCACTATAATCTGGTTCAATTGGTGCTGTAGCTGGCTCTTGTGATATTAAACCAGCATCACGATCACCATGATGATGATGTTCTCTTTCTGGTTCATTACATGAACCAGTTGTAGCTACATTACATGCACTTTGATACATAATAATATGATTATGTGAAGAATATTGGGCCTTTTCTAATTTTACACAAAAATTCTTATCCCACAAATATAAATTTTAATTAATTTTCTTTTCGTTTTTCTTTTTTCCTTTTCAAGTTGAATTTCAATTTTCTTCTATATCATGTGTAAAAAAAAAAAAATCCTTTTTTTTTTTTTGGGATTTTCTTTCCTCTACTTCGGTTCTAGTATTTCATGTCTTAAAACAAACAAACAAACAAACACTTAATTTGTAATTTAATGTAGTAAATCCTTAAAAATACAAAAAAAAAAATAAAAATAAAATTGAACTCGTCCTTTTCCTTTTTTTTTTTATGGAAGATAATTGATATTTGATAAAATTACAAATTTTTATGTCACTTTAAAAAAAAAAAAACAAAAAATATTTCTCCTTGATAAAAAGGGAAATAATCCTTATACGCTGCACTACACTATTATCATCACCCACCCACCATTTGACATGTTTTTTTTTTTTTTTTTTTTTTTTACATTTGATTAAAATTTGAAACAGTTTAAAAGGATATAGAGCAAAGCCAGAGGAGTGTGTTATGTTATGGAAGAGAAAACGACAGCAGCAACAGCGGGAAGAAAGGATTTTTAATGGTCGGTTGAGACCGAGAGGTCGAGATATAATTTTTATCTTTTTGACAGTTCGAAAAAGATTAACTGTCAAACATTTTTTTTTGTTATTTTTTTTTTTTTGTGTTTCTACAAGCAGAAAACCAAAAAATGAAAACAAAGCAAGGGAAGAAAAACGAAAATGAATGTCAATTTGTCAGTGCCAAAACAGGGTGACCAAGGTAAAATGAAAAATTAATGATATTGTTCTTATATATCGGTTTAATGTCTAAATAGGAAGACAAATGATCACTTGTTGGTGTGAGTAGGTGGGAAAGATAGAAGGGGTCGTGTACAACGCCGAACAAGTGTTTTTAGGTGGTAGACAAGTCAGCAGAGGGCACAGGTAGAGAGGGTGAAAATTGAATTTTTAAGTGTTTTTTTTAAGGAGAGTAGAGTTGTATGAACGAGTAGGATAAAAAACGATTTTTGCTTTTTTTTTAAGGATATAGGCAATCGTATCCTTGAAACAAGATGTGAAAAGGATTTATTTTTTTCCCCTCTTTCCATTGCAACAAGGATCAATTCTTAAAAATGCCTATGGCATCTACTTTGTAATATATCCGAAAGTTTTTGGTTATGTGACATACATGACGTCATATATTGGGCAATTTCTGTACAATGTCAATATGTACGATTTATCTCGATGGTGGGTGACATGAAATATAATTTTACCTTTAGAATTTCCCGAATTTTTAAGCCTGGATCTGGACCAAAATGTTTGCTGTGGATAATGCGATGTGAATACGGTTATGGTTCATGTCAATTGTTCTGTCATTCATTCATTTTCATTTCATAGTGGATTCGGTAATCTGGGTTAGAATTTCACATTTTTCACGTAAAATTGCAATTAAAATAAATTTTTATTATTCTTGAAAATATAAAACAAAAAAAAAAAAAAAATTAATTAAAACAAAATGCCATCAATTAAAATTGTAGCTGATGTTAAAAATCCTCCAATTAGTAAGTTAAAGTGAAAAAAAGAAAATTTTTGTTAATTATTTGAGGTTGTGTTAAGTGAATGTCTTTTGAATGGGAAATAAAAAAAAATTTTAGACGACACAATTTTATTGAATTTTTTGAAAGGATTTTTGATTGTATGTAATCCATTTTTGACAATGATTTCTGTCCAGTCTCAGAAAGTCTTTTGTCTTCTTTATATGTATTTCATTATTATTATGATTATTGAGCACTGAGGATGTGAATGAGGTTTGGATAGCCTCGACACTGTTGTTTTCTAAGTCAAGCTTATTGTATCCTTCATCCCCGGTGTTTCTATGTAAAGGCGCATACCTTCCTGGCTAACATACACGACATACTTTATGTGGTCAGTATTCATGAAAAATCTTTCAGATTACTACCAGCTGTCTGCTGTAGTAATCCTTCTCAATTCTCCAGTATGTGTGTTGATCCCAGATTTCCGTAGGTAAGGTCGTCCATGATCGTATGTGGTATTAAAATGGCACCTCTATATGCTAATTGGCCACAGCTCAACCGACATTGTGCATCCACTTATTGCAATACAATATACCTAATGTGTGTTGATGTTTTCTCTTCTGCTTTGTATGTATCTCATTCTAATAAAGTTTTCTTGTATCTTTTTAGGTGGTATCGCATTAGCATCATTCATTCAAAATCAACCAAATAATCAAAATCATCATGATCTTAAAATTGAAATTGAATGGTGTAATAAAGGTGGTTTAACAACAATCCATTATGATAATAATGAAAAATTTATATGTCATTCAAATAATGATATATTACGTATATTATCAAAATTAATACCAGAATTACAATTAAATGGTATAACATCAATTGAAAAAACTAAAATCGATCATTGGCTAACATATTGTTTAACATGGTTAAATAATCTAAATGAATCAATAATTTATTTAGAAAAATCAATTCAACCAATTACATATTTAGTTGGTAATCGTTTAACAATTGCTGATTTATCATTATATAATGAATTATATATGAATTATAATTTAATAAAAAAATTCAATAATAATATAATACCAATTAATATAAATCGTTGGTATAATTTAATTAATTCATATGATTGGATAAATAATATATTAAATAAATTTGATAATATTAAAGATATCATTGAACAAAAACGTCTAACAATAATTAATGATTTTAATATTAATGATGATGGTTTATGTGCTAGAAAACAACAAGAAAATAAATTAACATTAGAAAATGATAATAATAGCAGCATTAATAAAAATTCAAATGAAAGAAAACAAGAAGGTAAATTTATTGATTTACCTGGTGCTGAATATGGTAAAGTAATTGTACGTTTTCCACCAGAAGCATCTGGTTATTTACATATTGGTCATGCTAAAGCAGCATTATTAAATCAATATTATCAGCAAACATTTAATGGTAAATTAATAATGCGTTTTGATGATACAAATCCAGCTAAAGAGAATATTGAATTTGAAAAGGTCATTTTAGAAGATTTACAATTATTACAAATTAAACCAGATTTATTTACACATACATCACAATATTTTGATTTAATGTTAAATTATTGTATAAAATTAATTGAATGTAATAAAGCATATGTTGATGATACTGAACCAGAACAAATGAAAAAAGAACGTGAACAAAAAATTGAATCAATTAATCGTTATAATTCAATTGATAAAAATTTAAAAATGTGGTCAGAAATGTTAAATGGCACAGAAATGGGTCAAAAATGTTGTGTACGTGCTAAAATTGATATGTCATCATTAAATGGTTGTATGAGAGATCCAACAATATATCGTTGTAAAAATGAATCACATCCAAGAACTGGTACAAAATATAAAGTATATCCAACATATGATTTTGCATGTCCAATTGTTGATGCTATCGAAAATGTAACACATACATTACGTACAATGGAATATCATGATCGTGATGAGCAATTTTATTGGTTTATTGATGCATTAAATTTACGTAAACCATATATATGGGAATATAGCCGTTTAAATATGACAAATACGGTATTATCAAAACGTAAATTAACATGGTTTGTTGAACAAGGTTTAGTTGATGGTTGGGATGATCCACGTTTTCCAACTGTACGTGGTATATTAAGACGTGGCATGACTGTTGATGGTCTAAAAGAATTTATAATAGCACAAGGTTCTAGTAAATCAGTTGTATTCATGAATTGGGATAAAATATGGTCATTTAATAAAAAAATAATTGATCCAATTGCACCAAGATATACAGCATTAGAATATGATAATCATGTATTAATTAATGTTGATAATGTTAAATTAGATAAATTACAAGTACCAGCACATCCAAAAAATGATTTAATTGGAATGAAAACAATATGGATTGGTCCACGTATATTAATTGATTATTCAGATGCTGAACAATTAAAAGAGAATGAGAATGCAACATTTATTAATTGGGGGAATTTATTAATTAATAAAATTCATAAAGATTCAATAACAAATCGTATTAAATCAATTGATGCATCATTAAATTTAGATAATAAAGATTTTAAAAAAACAATAAAATTAACATGGTTATGCGATTTAGATGATAAAAATGAATATCCACCAACGTATTGTGTTTATTTTGATCATATAATTAGTAAACCAGTTTTAGGTAAAGATGAAGATTTTAAACAGTATATTGGGCATAAAACAAGGGTAAGATATTGTGAAAAATGTATCTGATGTAGGAAATAACGTTTGTTTTTTGGTTTTTTGTTTTGTAGTATGAAGTCAAAATGTTAGGTGATCCAGAATTAAAGAAATGCAAGAAAGGTGACATAATTCAATTACAAAGGCGTGGATTTTTCAAAGTTGATAATGCATATGCACCACCCAGTCTACAATCATCTGTAACATCCCCAATTGTTCTATTTTCTATACCAGATGGTCATACAAAGGAGATGCCAACAAGTGGAATGAAAAATTTGAATTCAATACAAGAAGTTAATACAAATAAAAATGTGGTAAGTTGAAATGTATCGAAATTATTGTGATGATGACATGGATTTCTGATTGTGTTCACATGACAACGCAACAACATGATGACGTAGACAAAAAATTCTAAAAAATTTTTGCTTATAAGTACGAAAAGAGAAAGTTTTTATATGTGACGATGTGACGTCACACACAGTACACAAACACAATTTACACGTCATGTCGTAAATACAGCACAAGTTTTGTTTTTGTTGTCTTCGTGTAATGTGCTTGCACTTTTTGAAATGTGAAATTTAATTTAATTTTTAATTTTTTTTAAAAAAATTTTTTTTATAGTCAACAACACCTGTTGCATCTGGTGAAAATTCTTCAGAAGATTTAAATAATAAAATTAAATCACAAGGTGATCTAGTACGTGAATTAAAATCAAAGAAAGTATCAAAAGATCAAATTGATATTGAAGTTAAAAAATTGTTAAATTTAAAATCTGAATATAAAACATTGACTGGTCAAGAATGGAAACCATTGCCAGCATCTGCATCAAATAATGATACTTCAGAAATTGATTTATTAAATAAAATTAATGAACAAGGTAATAAAATACGACAATTAAAATCACAAAAAATTGAAAAATCTGTAATTGATAGTGAAGTTAAAATTTTATTATCATTAAAAAGTGAATACAAAATTTTAACGGGTAAAGATTGGAAACCAACAACAATTGAAAATTTAATTAGTAATAAATCGATAACTATTACTAGTAATCAACAACAACAAAAACAGATGTCATCGAATAATCCTTCTGCTTTGGCAGATGCAAATATTCCTGCAGGAAATATTGATGTAAAATCAACAGATATTAAAACTGAATGGATAAAAAAAGTTACCAAACAAGGTGATCTTGTACGAAAATTGAAAAATGAAAAAGCATCAAAAGATCAAATTGATGCTGAAGTTAAAATTTTATTAGAATTAAAAGTGCAGTATAAGCAAACAATTGGAGAAGATTTTCCTGCACCAAACAGCAGAGGAAATGAATCAAAAGAGAAGAAAGTGAAAAGTCCAAAAAATGTAGCAACAGTGGCAACATCAAATCCAAAATGTAAAGATGATCATGGTAGTGGTAGTAGTAGCGTAGCTAGTGGTGTTAAAAAGCAAACACGATTAGGCTTAGAGGCAACAAAAGAGGATAATTTACCTGAATGGTATTCTCAAGTGATAACAAAAGGTGAATTAATTGAATATTATGATGTATCGGGTTGTTATATTTTACGTCATTGGTCATTTGCCATTTGGAAAGCAATAAAAAATTGGTTTGATGCTGAAATAACAAAAATGGGCGTTAAAGAATGCTATTTTCCAATATTTGTATCGAAATCAGTTTTAGAACGTGAAAAAACTCATATAGCTGATTTTGCACCAGAAGTAGCATGGGTAACAAAATCTGGTGAATCAGATTTAGCTGAACCAATTGCAATACGACCAACATCTGAAACAGTTATGTATCCAGCTTATGCTAAATGGATACAATCATATCGTGATCTTCCAATTAAATTAAATCAATGGAATAATGTTGTTCGTTGGGAATTTAAACATCCGCAGCCATTTTTACGTACACGTGAATTTTTATGGCAAGAAGGACATACAGCATATGCTAATCAAAATGATGCTGAAACAGAAGTATTACAAATATTAGATTTATATGCAAAAGTTTATACACATTTATTAGCTATACCAGTTGTGAAAGGACGTAAAACAGATAAAGAGAAATTTGCTGGCGGTGATTATACAACAACTGTTGAAGCATTTATATCAGCTAGTGGTCGGGCAATACAAGGTGCTACTAGTCATCATTTAGGACAAAATTTTTCAAAAATGTTTGAAATTGTTTATGAAGATCCAGAAACGCAAACTAAACAATATGTATATCAAAATTCATGGGGTATTACAACACGAACAATTGGGGTAATGATAATGATTCATGCTGATAATCAAGGTTTAGTTTTACCACCACATGTAGCTAGCATTCAATGTATAATTGTTCCTTGTGGTATTACGGTTAACATGAAAGATGATGAAAAGGAACAATTAATGCAATGTTGTAAAAATTTAGAGATGACACTTCATGAGGCTGGTATTCGAGTTGAAGGGGATTACAGGTAAACAAAAAAAAATTCAACATAACATTGTTAAATTGAACTGAATTTATATTTATCTTTACTTTATTCATTAGAGATAATTATTCACCTGGATGGAAATTTAATCATTGGGAATTAAAAGGTGTACCAATACGAATTGAAATTGGTCCAAAAGATATGAAATCTGAACAAATGGTTGCTGTACGACGTGATACTGGTGAAAAATTAATATTATCATGTGATAATGCTGATAAAAAGATAACACAATTATTAGAAACAATACATGAGAGTATGTTAGCTAAAGCTAAAACAGATTTAAATGATCATACAAAAATAACAAAAAATTGGAATGATTTTTGTAAATATTTAGATGCAAAAAATATGATATTATCACCATTTTGTGGTGATACATCATGTGAAGATAAAATTAAAGCGGATAGTGTCAGGTATGAAGTGATTTTTTGTTTATTTATTTTTTTTTTTCGTGGTTTTAAATATTTATTGTGTTCCTTTATTAGGGATGAAGAAGCTGAACCCGGTGCACCATCAATGGGAGCTAAATCATTATGTATACCATTTGATCAGCCAACAACAATCACATCAAATGATAAATGCATTCATCCAGCATGCCGTAATAAACCAAAATTTTACACTTTATTTGGTAGAAGTTATTAAGAAGAGATCATAACATCATAATCAGCTTGAAATTCGATCTATAAAATTCATATTTTGATTTTTGTTTTGTTTTTTGTTTTTTACGAAATGATTATCTAATTTACATAATACAGAAATTATTTTGCCTTTAAAATGTAATCGCTAATTTTTTAATATTTTCTGTTTCTTTTTTTTGGAGTGTAAATTAACCATTTAAAAAGATGAGAAATGACCTGAATTTTTAGAAGTAATATTGTGAGAATTTAAAAAAAAAAAAAAAATTCAATAAAAATGGAAATGTTAATTTACTTTTAATACTGAAAAACAAAAAATTTCTTATTATTTTGAAACGGTGATATGACAAGTACAGAGATTCAGAACTTAATGGTCCAGTCAACCAGATTTTAAAGTATTCACGATGGACAATAGTTCCAGAGGATCAGACTGCTTAATATGGGTTTCATTTATGTGATTGGTTCATTTGGCACTTGAATTGTAAGCCTTTTAAAGCATTTTAAAAGCGGTTTAATTACATACAAAGTCAAGAAATTTACAAGTGAATTCACTCTCAGCGATTCAAATAGATAGGATAAAATCGTAAACTGAGATTCGCAGATACTGCTTATTTGATGTGATATCCAACGTATTATGATGATCTTAAGTTGAATATCCCATCAAATAGACAGTGATGCATTTTTGAATCCTTAATTAAGATTAGCTTATTGCAGGGCTTCATTAGAAGCTCGAAGTGGTTTGATCCTGCTTGATTCTCTTCTCTTCTCTTCTGTGGTATCACAATGGGTAAGATTGGACTAAGTGCGCAGAATTGGGTGAACCTAATGGACGGCCATTGCCTACCTAAGATTAGCTTGGATCATTAATAAAGATATTTTAGAAATTTAAAAAAAAAAAATGTCCTTTTATGTATGACATTTACTGGATCAGTTTAAAATACGTTAAACTACGCTGATGTAGATGCAGTTGACCAAATAGAAAACCAAAACAACATGTAATAATTGCTGATTGCTGGCAATATTAATATAAATATAATCGATATTTTTTATCGATACAAATATTTTGCTTTTATACGAAATTGGAATGTTGTAATTCTTCGGATTGAGTCCCTAATTTACAAAAAATAAAAAAAAAAAAGTTGCTGTCAATGTTGTGCTGTCATGTTCATTTGTCAAAGCAAGACAAGGTAAGGTAACATAACACAACAAATGCACATCAGCCAGCAACAAAAACACGTATGTGTGTATAAGTATGTATTGTATTGCAAATTGAGGTGGCAATTATGACAGTCTATTCGACAAACAATAGAAATCGACTTTTAAAAGTCGATCGAAACGAGTCACAGTATTATGTGAAATAAATTAACTCACATCACGTGCATGTAGTACTAAAAAATTGTTGTACTAAAATTAGGCAATTTGATTGTTTACTTCTTGCATTTATGTGAAATATTTTTAATTTGTGTTGTCAAAATTTTTGTTGTCATTTTTTTTGTTTTTTTTGAAAAGTCGATCACAAAAATATCAGCGGCTTTTGTCAAGTCTACAGAAACGAAAAAGTGAATTTTCATAATACCAAAAAATCGATTGCAACATAAAATCGATTAGAAAATGACTCATAATTGCCGCCTATTACAGTCGATTAACAATAGACTCTCATAATTGACGACAAATACCAAAACCGAGTGTTGCAAGTTGAGTTGAGTTGAGACTACTACATATATTGGCTTTGCTTATACACATTTTGTATTTGTATAATAAAAATTTTGTTTGTACGCATGAGTAGAATTGTTTGTACACATCCATACACATCAATATTATCGCTGTCTATGTATCCGCATCATAATTGCGTTCATCATCATAAGTTTCTATACATTTATAAAATTTTTTCTATTTCAGGGGTTCTTCTGCATCTGCTTTTGCTGTCATTTTGTGTGTTGTCTTGTCAACTTTTGTGTGCTTCATATTGCATTCCTCCAATTATAACAGGAACAAATATCGTTTGTTTGTTGTTGTGTTGTCGTCTATCATCCTGATTTGGCTTCAGATTTTTTTTTAAAAAGGGTGAATGGTGTTTTTTTAACTTTTGATGGATACAAAAAATCTTGTTTGTTTGCTTAATTAATATTTCGGAAGCATCAAAAAAAAAAATCCAAAAAGGTAAATAAATTTTAACGTTTAATTATTTGCGATATTGTAGAATTTTCTGATAAATTTGGATTTATCTTTTTTAGGTGAAACGATTTAAAGAGATTATCAACAATAGAGAGGTCTGGGACAATAAACAAAATCCGCCTAAATCAGATTAGAACAATGGAATGGACTAGAGAAAAAACATTAACATTAATTGAAGAATATCGTAAACGTCCTGGATTATGGGATATGACACATGAGGATTATCGTAAAAAGGATATTAAAAAAGAATTATTAGATCAAGTTGCACAAGAATTTAATCGTATTTATCCACCAGTTGAAATTGAAAAAAAATTTCATACATTACGTACACAATATCATAGAGAAATAAATCGTATGAATCAAATACGTAGTGGTAATGATGAACGTTATAAATCTAAATGGTTTGCATTTAAACATTTAGAATTTTTAAGTTCACCAAATGCATGTCGTTCTGGTCGAACTCAAACGGTTAAAGTTAAAATTGAGAAAGCTGAAAGTAATACATCAATAACAGAAGGTGGTTGTGGTGATGATAATGATGATGATGATGATGATGATGATGATGATCATCAGCAGCCAGCTACAAAATATGTTATTAAAAGTGTACCAGTTCATACTACAACATATACAACAACAATACCAGCTCATCATATACAAGCTGAATTTATAACAGCAACAAGTAATCAAACAGCAGCAACAACAAATCATCGTCATGATATTAAAAATCCAATTGAAATTGATACATCACCAATAGTACAACAACAACAACAACAACAACAACAAGAACAACAACAACAACAGCAAACTGTAACAGCATCATCAACAAATAAATCAACATCGACAACAACAAGAACAACTAGAGTTAAAGGTATAAGACGAATAACACGAAGAGAATTAGAATCATTAATAGAAGATGCAACTAAAAATGTTGATGAACAATCAGAATCTGAGGAACAACAACAACAAAATGGTAATAATGGTAATACAAGCGGTCAATTCATTATTAAAGAAGTTAGTTGTCCATCAAATGCATCATATAATAATCATTCGATTGAACATCATCAATTAATACAAACTGGTGCTAATACATATGAAACAGAACAGCAAACTGATGAAATAATTACAGATGAAATACATCATGATCATCATCATCCACATCATCATCATTTATCGGATACAAGTACAGGTACAACAACAACAACAATTCAAACAGCTCATATTGATGATAGTGGTAATTATCATAATCATCATCCACATCATCATCATTCACATCAGCAGCACCAGCAGCAGCAGCAGCAGCAAGTGTATCAAACGCCAACTAGCCAAATAAAAATTACTCATGCAGCAATTAAAGGTCCATCAACACAACAGCATAGGCAGCAGCAACAACAACATCATCAGAGATCAACAATACCCGCCGCCGTTGCCGCTGCCGCCACAGTAGAACAACAAATTTATGAAGAGGTATTATATGATGATCAACATGAACAGCAAACACAACAACCGCAACAACAATCACAGCAACAGCAACAGCAACAACCATCATCCATAAAAAAGGTCTATTATGAAAAAATTCCAGTACGCGATGAATTCACAATATTTGGTGAATATGTAGCTAATGAATTACGTTTTATAACAAATAAGGATATATTAGTAACGGCTAAACATAAAATTAATATTGCATTATTTGAAGCATGTACTAGCCAATTAAATCGAATTGAATAAGAAAAATTCCAATATTAATAGGAATAAAAATTCATAATAGAAGAAGAAGAAGAAGAAGAAGAAGGAAATGGATTTTATTTATAAACAAAATTTTTATTTGTTTGTTGTTGTTCTACAAATATGGTGTGTCTCGGGTCTGGTGAATATGTATTTATTTATTACATTACACTTTATATGCATATTGTACATAAAATAACAAAAATAGAAAATTTTTTTTTATTCTAGTTTTTTTATTATTTTGACAAAATTTCAAATTAAAAGAAAAAAAAAAAAAAAACCGAAAGATAAAATTCAAAATTGTAACTGAATTTCAGACTCAGACAAAAAAATTTTTTTTAAATTTAAATTTTTCTTTTTGTTTTCGTTTTTCTAAATAAATTAAAAAATAAAAAAATTTATGAAATTCTTTTAATTTAGAAATCAGGTTGCTCTCGATTAATCGAAAGTTACCTGTAAATAATTTTTTTTTTTCCATTTATCGAATTCACTCATTCATTTATTGAGTGCATTCGATATTGGAGTGATATTAGAAATTCACTCGAAATTCAAATAAAAAAGCATATAAAAGGTGTACCTACATTATTTATTAAGCAATGAGGATGAGAATGAAGTTTAGTAGCCACGATACTGCATTGTATCCCTCACCTTTACCCCGGTAAAAGGTACATACATAAAAGATGTTAATTAGTCGTGAATGTTAACTGACGACCATCAGAAGGTATAGGTAATGCCCCATAAAAAAATGAAAGGTGATGGCGAATTAATGGGATTCATCTTCATCCCTTATCCCATTACGATCGAATTTTCATTACATTCAACTACTTCATTTTTTTTTCTTGTTAAAAGGAATTATCGATAGAGTAAAAATTAAAAATTCGTTATTTGTTTTTTTTTTTTAAATTTATTCTGTATATTTTTAGAAGTCTAAATAAGAAGCGAAAACAGGACCAGATTTGGATGATAATCAAGAATAGAAGCCAAATATGGGAATACTCTATTATATTATTGCATTGACCACATGAACTTAATTTGAAATAAAAAAAAAACCGAAAATAAATCAAGAAACCGAAATAATGGAGGAATTTTACACGATGAGATTTTTATGAGACACACATGAAAAATTGTCTTTTATGAGACACCAGAATGAAGGAAATGAGACGTGCACGATACCAATGGGCAATGAGACACTTTCCAGTACTTGAAGTGTAACGGGTAAAGGGAGTGAGGCGTATGTATGAGATTGTATGGGGTACCTGATACACTTCTCACACCCGTTACACTCTGGAAGTACTGGAACACAGTGTCTTGTCATCTAAACCCCCCCTCACAAATGAAAAGCTTTTCCTTTCTGTTAACACACACACAAGTACTTTTGCAATTTCCATTTCCACCCGATTATTGTAAGTTTTTCATATTTTCAAAATTTTCATTTTCATTTTTCATGTTATATGTGTGTGTGTGTGCGTGTGTATGCGCTCGTTATATGATGACGTATTTTATATATTTACCGGTCGCAAAAATACACATATGTACGTGTGTATATAGCGGTGATGTGGAAATAAATTTTCTCAATCATATGTGTATGTGCGTATATTTTCTATTTTTATGTGTGTGTGTGTGTGTGATCAAAAAAGGAATAACAGAAAATATGCATGCGCAAAACTTGACGTATTTTGCTTTTTACAAAAAAAATGAACAAAAATATTGAAAATACAAAATACAATGCTTGGAAAAACTTTTTCAGATTTTCATTTTATTTGTACACGAATGTAGACTTTTTTATATATAAAAAAAAAAATTTTTTTTTGTTTTTTTCGCTGGTATGTACACATACGTGTACCTGTGATGTTATCAACGTTTTTTTAATTAAAAAAAAAAAAATATACAAAGAAAGAAAAATCAAAATTTTCATTTAAAATTTTTCATTTTCATTTTTTTTTTTTGTGGTTTTTTTTGTGTTGCTGAAATATCCTTTTGGGAAATTTTTTTTTCATCACAAATTATGGACATCAAATAAACTGAAGCTATAAAGGAAAGAAGAAACGTTTTTATCTATCATCATCAATCATCATCATCATTGCAGTGAAGCAGCAGGAACAACAATAACAGCTACCACCCCATCGTTAGCCATCCATTAATTTATTTTAGAAGGAATTGCATTTTCCTTACTCTTTTTGTAGTGCATTTTTTTGTTGTTTTATCCGATTACAGACACTAATTCGGGTATTTTTTGTATACATTTTGGTTTGCATTTAAACCCCCTCCCCCCATCAAATTTGATATGATGGGGTGTGGGTGGGTGGCACTAGCACCCATCATTATAAAAATGCATAAACACATTTAAATAATAAGTGTTGTGGCTTATTTAGAGTTGCACACTCAACACTGTATACACAGCTGTATACACGTACGTACGGCGGTCCTTCAGCCTTCTCCTTGTTGTATTACACATTCGATACACAACATTCTACAAGGAAACATAAAAACGGGAAATTCAAAAAAAAATAAAAAAAAATTAAAAAATTTAAAAAAATGAAATTAAAATTTAATTAAGTGTTTTTCTGGTTTGTTTTTTGTTTTGTGTACCGGAAATTACCGGAAAAGTTTTTTTTTTGACTTTGTCTTATAATGAAAAAAAAATTTTTAAATTAAACGAATTTCAAAAATTTGGGAAAAAAATTCAAATAAAAAAAATTTTCCAAAAAATTTTCCAAATAATTTAAAAATTTCAAAAAATAAAAAAAAAATTAAATATCCAAAAATTAAAAACAAAATTTTTTTAAATTAAAACAAAAAAAAAAGAAATTTCAAAAAAATAGGATAAAAAATTTAAAAAAAATTTGAGAAAATAAAAAAAAATCGTTAACAAAACTAAAACAAAAAAAAAAACGTTAAAAAAAAATTTTTTAAAATATTTGAAAAAAAAAAAAAAAATTAAAAAAAAAGGAAATTCAAAAAAATTAAAGGAAAATTTTAAAAATTTTAAGAAAAATAAAGCAAAAACTAAAAATAAAGCAAAAATTATAAATTACAAACATAAATTAAGCAATAAAATAAAAAATTAAAAGAAAAAAAAATAAAAAAAACAAAAAATTGAAAATAAAAAATAAATAAAAATAAAATTTAAAATTAAAAAAAAAAATAAAAAAAAAATTTAAAATTAAAAATAAAATAAAAATTAAAAATGAAATTAAAAAAAAAAAATTAAACAATAAAGAAAATTAGAAAAAAAAAAACAAAAAAATAAGTTAAAGAAAAAATTTTTTCAGAAAAATTGCGAAAATTCTAATACAAATGAAAATTTATGAATTAAAAAAAAAAAAAGAAAATTAAAAAAATTTTTTAAATTCCAAAAATAATTTACAATAACAATAAAAAAGCATTTAATGCGTTTATTTGAATTACGTACGTATATGTATAATTTTGATTTTGTCTAAAAAGTAAACAAAAAATTTTTAAACACATGTGATATAGTCGTACATACTCGTATACGTACGGTACGTATAATAAATAAAAATAAAACAAGTCAAATTTACAATCAATTATAAAATTTACAAGTTAAAGTTAAATATTACACGTGTATTCGTGTTTATTATTTGGAAAACGTTTTAATGTGAATATATCAAATGCGAGGCTTGATCAGAATGTGTTATCGATAAATAAAATGAAAATATTGTTGTTGTAATTTTTTTGTTTTGTTTTTTTTTTTTTTGATGAAGGAAGGAAGAAGGATTTTTAGAAAAACAAAAATCACTTAATTTTTGGCCTTAAATATAAAAAAATAAGAAAATCCAAGCAATATTAATAAAATTTTTAAATACATTTGAAAAAAAGTAACGAATTTTTTTTGTTTATTTTTGAAATGTGGTTAAATGAAATCATCTTACGTAGAATGTGAAAATACATTTTGTTAGTAAAAGCTATGGTTCAAATGTTTGTCATAATTATACATTTGTGTTCAATCGTTTAAAAAAAAAAACAAAAAAGGATCAAGGAAGATCACATGCCATAAAATCCCTTGAATATCCTGTTAATTCAATGATTTTTGTTTTCTATCTGGCATTCATGTCCAAAATTGGGAATGATATACTAATGATCAACAATCAATCCCACGTATAAGGATTTCAAGCGACGAAATTTTAAAGGAACACAAAAATTGGGGGAGAAAAACCATCCAATCTCTCTCAATTATACCACCCAAAACTCCAATAGTCCTGCTATAAAAAAATTTTTTTTTTTTTTTGCTTTCCGTTGTGTCCGTTGTGTGAACGGATGATTGTTGATGTGACGTCACATAATTTTTAATAAATAATAATGCCAAATGATAATGGTATTTATTATATAGATATATGAAGGCTTAAATGCCTTTAAGGCCGTATAACACAAATAATAAAAATAACGCATAACATTTAATATAACGATAAAATTCAAATAATATTTATAATATAATAAATAATTTAATGAGAATGGTAGGCACTGGAGGTAGTATAAGAGGTGTTACACAAGGTATAGGCAATACAGGAGGAGGAGCAGGAGGAGGAACAGGTGGAATTGGCGGATATCATGGTGCTAGTTATGATGGTAGTGGCGGACGAACTGGTGTCAATTTAACTCGAGGCAGCAATTTAAATTCATCGACCTTACAAAAACAAATGTCATTTATGAGTGTACCAACAAAATCAACCGATGAAATTGAGGTCATCGAAACTGGAAATCCAGACGATCCAACTAGAGAACATAAGGTTAGTACATATATAAATGCATCTTTATTTCCTTATTTTTATTTTATATTTTTCTGATTTTCATTATTTGTTTGTACGTATTTAACGTGCCCATAAGGTTTGCAAAAATATGCATAATACAAAATTAATTAATTGATTACGAAATATTGTAAATATGCACATTAATAGGCGCATGTAAAATAATGATGTACGTAATATGAATGCGTTATAAAAAAAAAAAACTTACCATTGCAATTACATTACATATTGCCTTTACCTATAACGATATTTTGTTATAAAAACGGATTAACATTGTTACGTATTGTGTTCATACGTATGCAATGTTGTACTTAGTCGGATTGATTATTCATTCATACTTTGTATACACACGTATTTTGTTTTGTTTGCAATTTTTTAAAAATAGAATTTTATTTAAAAAAATCCAGGAAATAATTTATTGTGAATGCGTAATCAAATTTTATACGATTCGCTAAAAATGCTTTCCAATCTGATACCGAAAAAAAAAAAAACAAAAAAAAAAAAATCTCACCGACATGTAACAGATTATGACTGAATTATGTAGATTTGTATTTCTTATGTACAAATTTTATTCCTAAAAATTTTAAATGTCTTATACTAGAGACACACATCTAATTTCAATACCCAGAAATTTTTAAAAATATGCATATAGTCGTACATAGTTATGTACTACTGATGTATGTATCAGCCTCCAGCATTGTTTGAATATCAGGAAAATAATCTACTGTTTCAAAAATTATACATTATGTGGTATTCAAATAGTTAACTAATTTTGATATGATATTCAAAAGACAGAACAATAACTTAGTAGTTAACAAGACCATGAAAATCATGTTACTACGAATTAAAATAGTATAGCTGTGATATCAATATTTTTCTTCTTCTACGGCTATTCAAACGTAAAGTCTGCCTATACTGATTCGATGCAATTAAGGCCTTATAAGAGTATACATGTTTTTTTTCTTCTCTCGTAATTTCTAATAAAAGATCATCTCACGATCAGTAGTGTTACCACAATCTTTGTAAAGTTATCATTTAATACGAGATGAATTTTTTTAAAAATCAATACAAAGTGACGTAAATCGGTACTACTTTATGTCATTTCCATAAGATCTTAACTGCATCGAATTAGTGGACAGCCAGACAGCAAGATCCTTTGTCTTTTAGAGAATGCATCCATCCATCTCACTCGATCTCTTGCTGGGATTTGCCTGTTCCATGATATCAATACCATAGCAATTGAATTCGCCTAATTTCAAAATTAGATGTGTGTCCTTAGTCATTACATCATTATTCATCACATACGCGAGTAATTTGTATATCAGTTAAATTTTCTATCCTTTATCCGGTAAACTGGTGATTCCCAAAAAATAACAAAATCATGTAAAAGATGTGCTGTACCTTTAAATAAATTCAAAAGTCTTATAAAATTGATATAAAATAAACAACGTGTCCATCTGGACGTATCTAGACAGAGACACATTTAATAAAACAAATTTCTCTTTATTCATAAAATTCTTTTCTTCTTCATTACTAAATAAACAGTAAAAAGAAAACGAAAACTTGCCCTTGTAAATTTATACAAAAAAAAAAAAAAAAGAAAAAAATCCTGACGCCGATAATCTTTTACTATTTGTTTTTCTTTAAATCACCCACCTCACCTCCCCTCTCATTACGTACATTTTATTTCCGTATTTTTATACAATCGATTATGTAACGAAAGTTTTCTATACAATATATCACAAAGTTGTTTGTTCTTGTATGTGTGTATGTGAAAGGTCGGATATATATGTAGGAATGGTACCTATACAGATTCATGGAATTGTTAAATTGTAGCTATATCCACACACGTTACATACAATGTCATGAATCTTGTGGTATATGAGATACGTATGGGTTTGTGTGTAACCAAAGATACTTTAACCAAAGATACTTTGATATTAAATTCGTTTGTTTTTTTTTTGTTTTTTTTTGCTACTTAATAAAAGAGTCACTGTGGGCATGCATGTTTTGTTTTTGTTTTCAAGGATTCGTGACCTTGGGCACTAGAACAATTGTTTTAGTGGGAAATGTAATTTTTTAGTTTTTTTAGTTTTTTTTTTTTTTTTTTTGATATTTTAGATACATTTAATGTTGAAGGGAAAGTAAAAATGGTCCTGTACATAACAAAATATACGATATACGTCTTATATACACAAATTTAAGCTATGGTATAGAGAGTATGGTATCCTTTTTTCATATACAATTTATTTATACGTACAATAACAGGGTGTTCATTGTAAAATTTTTGTTTTTTCCTCATTTTGAATCGTGTAAAATTCTTGACTGGTCTCTTGTCTTTTAGGCCCGATTTTTTCACATCTTTAGTTAGCTATCCTGTGAGGATAAAGTTAACCCCGGAAGATATATCTTCTAGATTGGTTTTCTTCATGAGACTTGGAGATTAACTATCTTCAGGATAGAAATACTTTACTCAGTCCTTAAAAAAAATGACACGAAACCAACTTCATGGGTAATTTAAAAATAATTTACGTTTAATTTACAAAAAGAAACCTTTTCACCTGTTCAAAATCTTTAAATTAATTATCTCAAGTATTGAATGGCTTGCTGTAGTCGAGATATCTCGATCACCTTAAAGATATCCAGAACCTCAACCATCGGTTCACTTTATTTTGAAGATTAACGTCTTAACTAGAAGTGAAGAAAATCAAATCTTCGGATTTATCTTCAAGATACGTTTAACTTTAAGATAACTTGATGTGAAGAAATTGGCCCTTATTTCGTCAATCCTGTTTAACTTCTGTTTAACTAAATATTGCAATGTTGCAAATTTTAAAATTTCAAAAATTATTTGAACCAAAATCAGAGCCAGGAAGGATGTTTTAACATCAGTGAACAAAATTATTTATCATCATCAGAAATTGGGTAATTTCTCTTCTCTTAGATCTCAGTGTTTTTGTAAATGAATCATCCTGTCTGTTATTTCCCAAATATACAGCGTATATGAAAAAAGGATACACTTTTATTTAATTGGATGGATGCAAAAATGTATTATGTATGTAGGTAGACAAAAATTTTTTTTTGTTTTGTAGGTTTTAGTGGCATAGTCCTTAGTACTGTATAGTTAAATAATAATATTACGTACATGTATGTATAAATTGTTCATTTTAATACAAGAAGAAAATTTTAATAGAACTTTAAATATTTAAAAAAAAACAGAAACCCTCAGTATTATACCACAATGCAATATGAGCTGTACTTACTTATTATCAACATTTCGTTTACAGAACATTTTTAAGGATAATTTTAGGCTAATTTTGAAATTATGTTTTTTTTCTTTTTGTCCTTTTTTTTTTTTTTTTGCTGTAAATGATTAAATTGTAAAAAAAATGGACATGAGAAAACTTAATGAGGCACAAATAAAGGGATAATGATCAGATGTTTTTGTCACTTGTTCGTTCGCATGAACATTGGCAATTAAAATTTAAAGTAAAAGGAAAAAACAAATGGATATTACTACTTGTATGAACATATACATACAGTATAAGGGGAAATGATTTAAAAAAAAAAAAAAAAAATTGGTACATTAGACACTGGTCATTAATATGTGAATCGTTGGTAAAAGATTTCAAGTCCAAGAAATAATATCTTTAAAATTGGAATAGGCTGTTTCTTGGAATTCTTCTCAGATGAGGGTGATGTTCGAACAATCGATTAATTAATGACTACAGTCCATTGATTGACTGATCAGTTATTCAAAGCAAAAAAAAAAAAAAAAAAGGAACATCCAATTGTATGAAATTCAATTACACGGAATCTTCTCTTTATGTGGCACTAGAAAGATGGAAATGGAAAACCATTGAAAGCAGAAATCTGGAAAATCTTTCAAATCTAGACCATACATAAAGTACCGTACATAAAGTACGTTATTCTCCTTGCCAAAAGGATAAATGCCTTATTTATGTAAACAAATAAAGGATGAGGGATACAATAATAAGCTTTCCTAAGTTGCAGTGTCGAGGCAAAATCAAACCTCATCTCACCCTTGTGAACTAAACACGGAATCTTCATAATGATAATGAAGAAATCTGCATAAAGTTTGATACCCGAATCCAACTTTATTGAACTTGTCTATAAAAGGACTCAAAGTTAATTTAGCCAAAATATTCCATTTTATCTTTCAAAATATGAACATGTATTTGTACATTTGATCTTTTAAATTTTATACAAATACAGACTTAAATCCGTTGCTAATGCATACTACGTACATATACCTAAATCAAATGTACACGTAAATAAATGAAAATTAATTTAAATGCCTCGTCCTTTAATTAACTTTTTTTTAACTGACGCCGACGTATCCTTAAAAGTGAAAAAAAAAAAATAAAATAAAAAATTAAAATGAACACACAGGAAATTGAACATTTTAAAATTATGAAAAATTTTTTTCATTTATTTAATTTCCTTAAATTTTTTTTTTTTTTTTTCTTATATGAAACATCCTTTATCCAATGCATCGTAGCCCGTGGTACGATCTTTAAAAAATCATAAACTGTTACATTACTGTAACACATTTCAATGTATTTAAATTATTTATGTGTTTGTAAATGGTCAGAAAAAGCAAAACAAAAAAAAAAAATTTTTTTTTTAATGTGTTCATGACAGGTCATTAGGGAGGAAAAAAAAATGAACAAGAAATAAAGGATATCTAAAAATAGACGTGTATATGCTTTGGATAAACGTATTTTACATATTATGTACAATACATACACACACATATTTTAATTTTCATGTCGGTAATTGAACTCATGACCTATTGTAATTAACATTCAATGTAATGAGTGTATAACACCAAATATCCATTAACCTAATATTAATTGTGTAATTGTTAAATAAACCTATTTACAGAGCTCACATAAAAGTAACGGACGTTCATATTCGATCTCAAATTCGATACCATCAGGTATAGGTGAATTTAAAGAAAAAAATTGTTTTTCCATCGACTCGCCAATCAACTTCAATCGGGTTTGAATAAGCTTTCTATATACTTATTGGTTTAAGTATTTGATAATATTAATCGAGTCTACTTGCTGGCAACAAGTAATTCAAGCAAATGGTCAATCTAAACCTTATCCATATAGGTAGGTAGGTAGAGGTGGCCGCCTGCTCATTCCCAAGCAAGCACACTTAGGCCAAAAAGGCCCATTGTGAAGCTTTATCATATACTTAGTCTCTATTCCAATAGCACTCAATGGTTCACAATTCATGTTCGCAAGACTTATCTGCATGTATGATAGAATTGTATTGAAAAATCATCACAATGATTAGGCATATTGGTTCACGTCCGAGTTTTTGTGCTGACGATGATGATGAAGAACAGTTTAGACCTTAACTTTAGAAGATCTTTGCATTCTTTTTTAATGTAAAATTTTAATTTCATGGTCAAATTTGAAAATTCATAAAATTGAAAATTTTTATAAGTTTTTCATTTTCAGAGTATTTCCGATATTGGGTTTTCCTTAAAATTCTTTAAGATTTAGACAAACGTATTTAAGAACTGATTTGACGGTGTAAAAAAATTGTAGAATTGTACAAAGTGGTTGCTTACTTTTTCTTAGTAGTGTAATGTATCTAAACACCATAAATGCATGATTTAAATAATGAAAATGGGAACTAGGAAACGTAAACAAAAAAAAAAAAGGAAAAAAATATGTTTGCATGCTCTTTTTAAAAGCTATGGCTTTGTTATTATTGACTGCTGTTTCTGTACTCAGGCTTTTATTTGTTCGTTTTCTAGTCACAATATGCAAATTTATGAAAAAATATAAAAATACAAAAATTTTGTTTTTTTTTTACTTAATATCGTGTAATTTTTGCTGTTTTTCTTTTTCTAAAAAGTAAATTTTAATAAGTAATAAAACGACTGCTACCGTGTAATAATACAGAAAAAAAAAACATATAACATGAAAAATTATTATAAAAAGGACCAAATATATAATTTTTTACATTTACTGTATAACGTACTATTTAGATATGGGTATATGATAAGATGTTCCAAAATAAATGTCACAACAAAAAACATTATTTCTTATAGTCCCCGAAGTTCAAAGGCATAATAATAAAGTCTGTGTTAAGCGCTACAGGCAGATCAAATTGAAATAGCGAATGAATTTGAATCGTAATCGAAATTGAGAAATTTCATCGATTTTAACATGATTTCGTTTAATAAAATCATCAAAAAAAATATTCGATTTTAATTGAAATCGCCATCTTCTATACAAATGCAAAAACTAAAAATTGAAGGATAAAGAATAATAGAAATTAAAGGAATAATAAAATCCATTAATAAGAATCCTTTGCTAGGAATATTCCTTTAATTAGGATTAATGAACTCATATCCTTTATTACATGTAAAATATTTTAAATGGAAAATTTCCATTTTCCAGGGTCATATTCAGATATACTGATATGAATTTATGTTTATTAGTAACTGAAATTTTTAAATTTAAATTTGAAATTTCAAATAAGCTAGATGCCATATTGATGATAATAAAATCGAAATCATAAAACGCTATGTGTCACTAAGTGATTTCGTTTACAGCGATTTCATGATGAAATTAAGCGTTTTCGGATTCGGCATGGCAAGTGTTTTAATTAAAGTAACAAATCCTTTCGTTTTTCAATTCTTCTGTTTGCTTGGAGACATTAATTGAACACAGGTTAAGAAAGTAGAGAAAGACAAAGATTGGAAGACTGGCAAGGATGATTGAGAAACGAATCAAGTTTTAGGAATACGGCTTAACGCATTTTATATGGCATATATTCTGAGATACCTTCGCATATAGCGAATGAACCCTGGTGTTTTTGTTTTTTTTTTTTTAGGTTTTCTGTTTGCACTGTTGTATACAGAAGGAAGTTAAATTAAGCATATGAAAGGAGTAAGCGTTCTATTTATTTATTTGAGAATACAAAAAACAAAAAGGAAAAAACAAAAATTATGATCACATGCATACTGTATGTACTATATGATGCATGCGTGTGTATGTTACGTTAATGTGTGTTAACTGTAGTAATATGGTTGTTGGACGGGGATGTAAATGGGGCTTGCTTGCTGGATAGAATAAATGATTATGGATGAAATTGGTGGAAATTGTTTACACACGCTATAAACATAAATTTTAATGAATGAATAAAAATTGTAGTGTTTATAAGTCATTCAATTTTGTGTGTTTCACTAAATAATAAAAAAAAAAAAATTGTATATAAAAGTAAATTTTAATAACATACAAAAAATCGTATATAAAGAGAAATGAGGGAAATAAGAAAAAAGGAAAATAAAATATAAAAAAACAAAAAAGCAAATGGAAAAGTATTCAGTTTTTTCATGAAATAACTGGAACGAATATTTAACTGGAAAAGGGGCAAAATAAAAATAACGATAATAATTATTGCCAGCAAGTACTTATTTTACTGTAGCATGCATCAACGTATTAAATAAAAATTAAGTACGAACGTATGATGTATATACTTGGGCTATTCTGGTCGCATAGTTAACAGATTTCGTTAATTTGACATTCTATTAAAAGACTAACTAAATTTGGCTTGAGTTAGCTCAAGTGAATTTAACGTAATTTACTCAAATTGAAGTGACACCACCCATATTCAACTTTTATGAATTATGTTGAATTTGGTAAAACTATGGTTATTATTTTCTGTTATTTTTATATTATTATTTCATTATTAAAGTAAATATAATGAATTATCGTTTCCAACAAAATCTTTAATTTTTTGAAAATTTTGATTTCTTTTAATCATTTTTATTTTAATTTTATTTTTATGTATGAACCTTTACTTCAAATTTCAAATTTCTGTTTTTTCTTTTATTACTTTTATTTATTTATTTATTTTTTTCAAATTCCTATAATTCCCATATTTTGTGCATACATATATTCACAAAACTTACTCAATTTTGTGTGATCAAAAGCATACAAACTGAAGTCAATGAACATTTGACAGCATCGTTCAATTTGACTTAAGGCATCGGCATACTACATATTCTTAAGGCATATTGGCATACTTCATTATGAAGTAAAACGATATTATGAAGTAAAATTTCTTCATTATGAAGTTTTTTTGTTGAAATAAATTCTACTTCATCAGAATTTCAATTAAGTAAAAAGCCATCTATCGTTTTACTTCATAATGAAGTATAGTATGCCGATGGACTTAATCAGATTTCATTTCATTATGGTCAAACTCATATAAAACAATATAATCAGACTTGAGCTACCTCAAGCCAAATTTAGTTAGCCCTTAAGTTTCATAGAAAATTTCAATAGTTCATAATTAATTTTATATAAAAGTTAGCAGAATGTTAAATTAGCGAAATTTGCTATCTACGATCAGAATAAACAATTAAAACCGTTTAAATTGAATATTATGTACACACGTATCAAATATAATAATTTTATGTTACACAAAAACAGAACAAAAATTTTTTACATTGTTTTAATTTTATTTACGTTATTTTCATTTTTATTTATTTTATTTTTTTAAATATGCTCTGTTAACTCGTATACATTTAAAAATTAATTAAATAATTAAATTTATTTGTTTACATACCCGTATAAAAGTTCGTCAAAGAAATTAACACAGCACATCACAGAGTGCTTAAATCATTAATCTTTAGGGTGTAATTTTATTTTGATAAATTTTTAATTAGAAACATTTTTTTCACACATTATTTTTGAAATCAGACACATTTTTATTATTTTTTAATTGAGAGTGTACGTATGTGTACTAACTCGTATCTAAGGGTTCTAGTCTAGTTCAACAGAAGTTTTTATTTTCTTAACCTGATTGTCATGAATTCATTTTCGGGAACGGGTAAAAGAAAATTTTTTTTTCATCTTTTAGTTAAATTAATGACACTTGTGACCCCCAAGTTTGCTCGATATTGAATATCAGATCAGAGTTTTTTTGCTTTTAGAGGATTTGAACTTGTTTTCCTGTGTGTGAAACAGTCTAATTAGAAGAATTATGAGAGGCGAGAAAAAATATTTGTATGTACTTCCATGGGAGTCAAGGAAACTTCATCCTTGGCTCGACCGTCTGTTTAGAAACTTGGCCTCTCTGAGATTGTCTCTGGATATCTCTCTGTATTTTGCTCTTGTTTTCTAATTCCCACAGGACCTTAAGTGCATAATATTAGTGGGCAGAGTATAAGCGCTTTCATGATATTCAAATAGAGTCTGTTTTTTTAGTAATAACCCAGTAGTTAGCAATTTATTTTGAACTTGTGTGAAAAATGATTTCATCAGTGATTAGGCACTGGTCCTTAATGAGCTGTTACGTCAGAGAAAGAAAAATAAATTAATAGAATACATGATTATAGGAATCATAAATTTCTCATCAGAGATTGTAGTTTGGCTTGAAATCTTAAAATTTTATTAGAAAAAAAATTTTTTTTTTTTTTTTGGCCCAAAATCATTGCTACATTGAATTTCTTGGCTAAACTTTAAATTATTTTAAAAATATCTTAAAATTTTTGTTTGCATTTGATTTTATTTATTATGTAAACAAAAAAAAAAGTATCTGAAACATTGCCCATAAATGTAATTAGAAATTCATTAGAAATTAATGGAAATTTTCAAATATTTGGAAAATAAATAAATTTAAAATAGATATTTTATGTAACGGTCATTTTACAATAAAAACGATGATGATTAGGTGGCGAGGTAAACATCATATTGAAAATTACAGAGGTACATACATTGGTTTATACACATTTATGAGAATTCTTGGAGCAATTTTCCATTTGCGGTGGCTATAAATAATTAATAAGTCTGGTGTATTGGAAATATTTTATGATTTTTTTTTTTTTTTTTTTATATCCAAAACGTTGAACACATGTTGAAATATTTATGGTATATTGGCCTGAAATGACGTACATAAATGATAAACAAATGCGAATGAACATTTTTTTCAGGCGATTTTAAAAGGTTTTACATATGAATTTTGTTCCAATATATTTTTATTTTTACTTGTTGTTGGTTTTTTATAGCATGCGAATTTATAATTTCATTTTGTTTATTTATATTCATTTACATCAAAACAACAACACCAACAAAAAAATTGGATATCTACAAACGTACATATGTACATACATGAAAAAGAGAAAAAATTGAAAATTTTATTCGATTCGATTTTTCCTCATTTTTGTTTTTTTTGTGTGTGTGTGTACATTTTGAAATTTAATTTATTACTATTTTTGGATATTACGTATGTACGTACATAAACATACACACGTACAGCTTAGCTGTGTTATGTAATGTGACTTTTAGTTATATATTATTATGTGATGTATATATGGTCTATGCGATTAATAAAAAATTTCTAATTTCTGTTTTATAACCTTGGATTTTAAATTGAATATAAAATAAAATAAATTATACTTTGTACTTTAAGTATTTTCACTATAGGCCGTATTGTAGTACTGTAAGTTATTGTACAGTATAAGATGAGCTTTTTAAATATCACTACATATATACAAAAATGTAAAATGGTAGTACTTTTTCGTAGTTTTCATAAGGCCTTAACTGCATCGAATTAGTAGTATGGAGTATACGAGATTTTATATTGCTGTTGCTGTTAAATGAGGCCAGAAGGCCTGTGTAGTGAAAATATTTAAAGTACAGAGTATACGTCACTTTATGTATATATTCACTTTTATGTATGTATGTACAAAATATGTTCACATACATATGAGGCAGCATATAGTATCAATGTAAAAATTATTTGAAAAAAGAATTTCACTGACCAGGAAAAAGAAAATGAAAAAAAAAAAAATTCTTTTTAATTAAAAATAAAAATATGTACATATATTATTGCTATGAGATTTTGATGAAATTCTGGTATTAGAATGAGACAGAGAGACAAAGAGGGAAAAAATGTATAGTATGGGTCAATGAGGTCCATAATATATTTTAAATCAAACTAAAGGAATTAAATTTTGTACTTCATATTACTGAGCCATTTTACAAAGTCTTCAAATGTTCAACATTGCTGCTGTGGTTTATATTTTGTAAGATAATTTTTTAATTTTATTTCTCTTTTTAAACGCATCAGCAACATTATCGTGTTGCTAATGCTGGCTCAGTCTCATATGAAATTTTCTTCTAATTTCTTCGACAGTGCTAAAATCCATATCGTGTCTTGGCCTTCCGCTAAATTTTAAAATTTTTGGCTATTTTATAGTCTATCTACTAATTCGATGCAGTTAAGGCCTTATGGGACTATATGTGTCTTTTTTCTTCTCTTATAATTTCTATATGATATCATCTCACGGGCAGTATTACCACAATCTGTTAAGTTATCATTTAATACGAGATGAATTTTTTTAAATATCAATATAAACAGTGACGTAAAGTGGTACTTATTTATGTAATTTCAGTAAGACCTTAACTGCATCGAATTAGTAGACAGACCATAGTTCAAATTTGCTTTAAATCAGTGTGTAGTTCTGTTGATACTTGAATAATACATCAGTGAAATGTATTGGTTTAGAACCAGAGCTAAGTCACTAAACCTGGTGTCGCCTGATAACCGCTATGACTTGAATTATTTATTTATTTATTTATAATGGTTAGAATAGTAAATGAATTTACAATCCTAACAGGGGGGGAATAGCACTGACTACAGAGGTCTACGGCTATTTGGGGAAGTAGTGTCAGACTCATACCCGAGGTGGGGTTCGAACCCACGGCTGTTGGGAAGATTTTATTTATCATAAAGATACAGTGAAGTAAAGAGAGACTGATCAACATAAAGCTGCAGGGAAGAGCTGATCCATGATGTAGACAAACAGAGAATGATCAAACCAAACATTTTAACCAAATCAAACTACATTCTAGGGAAAGTAGGGGCGAAGGGAGCGATAATTTTTTTTATCAAGATTCGATTCAGTCCTTGAAGTCATGGAAAAATATGCAATAGTTTTATTGATCTGAATTTTGTTGACCAAATTGTTTTTGATTAAATATGAAAATGTAATAAAATTTAATTAAGATTTTTTTTTTTTTTTTTAGAGCTAAAAAGTGCTCTAATAAGCATCTTATTCACATTTTATAGTATTCTGTTTTATGTTATTATAAAGAAATCATCTCATAAAATGATTTTGTGTAATTTCATGAGATTTGCCATACCATATTCATAAAAATACGTTTCTGTACACACGTATACGTATGCTGTTCTGTACATATCTGTTCATGCATATTAAATAAATGAATCACTTTTAATCCTTTAAATAATAAAATATGTTTTTTTTTTTTTTGTAAAGAGTTTATTGTGTACATATTTAAGAGGTTTTGTACACACATACATATGTACATGTGCACTTACAATGACGTAACGTACATAGCAATAACACAATATGCAAAGAGTTATAATAATGTTTAGAAAAGATTGGAATAATTTTAATAGAATAGAAACAAGAAAGAATACAAGCAACCGTCGTATGACATGCTAGTACGATATGTTGACGAGTTAAAGTTTACGAATTCTAGAGTTATGATTTGAAAAGGTCCAAAATTGATTTTTTCTCAAGACTAGATGATTAAAATTTACCAGGGTGGTCAGGAATGTGTGGCTACTTATATTGTGAGTGTGTGCGAAATCTTTAGATTTGGTTGTCTAAATTCCAAGTACCTAAATTACTTCCAATAAAATATCGATTTAGCAACACTTTGCTGTGCGGGATAGGTAAACTGTTGCCAATTTTAATTTTCTCTTTTTTTTTAAATAAATTTTTACGTTACAGATTTTCGTTTTGATTTTGAAAATTCAAATTATCAATTTTTGAAAGAAATCATTTTCAAAAAAATCACAAAAAATCTGTAAAAATTAAATTACAGACAAAAATCATGCAATTATATTTTCATATTTCATAATTTCATGCAAAAACAATGAATTTATCAATTTAGCCGCTTTTAGCATCCTCGTCGAGTATGCTAAAACCTATACTTTACCGATTTTTTCCAACAATTTAATTATTTAGCCAAATCTAGCCGAATTTAGCCACATTTCGCAACGCTCAGTGACTCTATTCCAACTACATACATACAAATGTGTATACGATATTTGTTATTCCACAAAACTGTTTGCCAATGGACAACAGGACAAAAAATCAGCAGGATCATTTTATATAATGGATTCTGTTGCGTTACCTAACGCAGTTTGCAATCATTACCTGTATATATATTCATATCCTTTGTATGAATTAATTTGAATGTAAAATTAAGAAAATATATTAAACATGTACATATGTATGTACATATGCTAACATTTATAGTATAGAAATTACCACGCATGTATGAGTTTAAATCAATGTTGAATAAATGATATGCACAGGGAGTCTGTTCATATAAAAATTGGCACAAAACATAAAATTTTCATGAAATTATCGATAGTTTTCCCATACAAAAAATACACAGGGTAACATAAAATTAGGTAATTTGATATTGATTTGATTTTTACATTTAAATTTGAAATTTTCGGGGTCAATATAATTTCACAGATTTGCAATAGTTTGAATCGGAATATGTTGTTGTTGTGTTCTAATGGTACTACAGCCCAAATCGAGCCTTGGCCATCTCTATCGCTTGCCTTCATTCTTGTCCTTTTTTAATCGAAATATACCTTGCTAAAAAGGTCCAAATGAATAAAATGAGTTAAATAAACAGAGTGACTCAAAAAAAAGATATTGATGCAGTTATAAAGGGTCATGTTTGTTCTAAAAAATTTTAATTCAAAGATCATTTCTAGAATTATTTCAGATATTCCAGAAGAAGAAAAAGTATGAGACGTTTAAGCATTCTATACTTTAAGATTTTTGATAATTATATTTAGAACGCCCTGTATTAAAATTTTATGTATGTACACAGGATAGATACTTTATGCATAGAATCATTATTAATTAGAATTATTTATTTACATAGATGTTATCATATTATACGTGGTAAATGTGTTGCCATTTCTATATGTAAGTGTCCATGTATGTGTATTTTACATTTTGCATCTAATAAGGATGAATGCGTAAAAGTTTACGTTTTATTTTTTTTGTTGTTGTTGTAATTTCGTTAAATTTGAGTTGTATACGTTAGAAAATTAGAATAAATCTGAATTTTATGAAATTTATTTAAAAATTTTTAAATATAATGTCATACAAGATTGACAGTTTATTTTAATAATTTAAAAAAAAAAAGCAAAACACAAAAGAAAAAGGAAGGGAAACAATTTTGATTGAAATTTTCTAGAAAATTACACTATACTCTGTCTACTAATTCTTATACTAAGTCTTATGGAAATTACATAAATTAGTACCACTTTACGTCACTGTGTATATTGATATTTAAATCAATCTCGTATTAAATAATAACTTTACAGATTGTGGTAATACTGCCCATGAGATGATCTAATTTAGAAATTATGAGAGAAGAAAAAAGACACATATAGTCCCATAAGGCCTTAACTGCATCGAATTAGTAGATAGACTATAAAATAACCAAAAACTTTAAAATTTAGCGGAAGGCCAAGACACGATACGGAATTTGGTACTGTCGAAGAAATTAGAAGAAAATTTCATATGAGACTGAGCCAGCATTGGCAACACGATAATGTTGCTGATGCGTTTAAAAAGAGAAATAAAATTAAAAAATTATCTTACAAAATATAGACTACAGCCACGGTTCTCAAGGTGTGTTCCGCGTGTTTCTTTTTTTAGAGTTCATACAAAATTTTGATAGTAATTAGAAAAAAACCAAAATATAATTATTGTTCTTCTTATTTTACGGTCTGATCTGGTCAATGGTCGTGACGTCATAACCAATTAAATTATTTTACTGTACAAGATAGACGTTTATGTGGTAGTGAAGTCTATCTTTTATATATAAATAATTTGGTTGGTCATGACGTCACGACCATGGTTGATGCGTTTTAGCTCAGGTATTGGCCTCCATAAAAACATGTCTCCATCGGGTCATGTATGCCCAAACTACGAAAGTGTCTTACGTTCAAAGTTATATAGACGTGCAGATCTACTATTCATTTCAAGAGATAAGAGAGATGTTGTCCCCCGCCGATGTCGCAAGGATTTAGGAAGATACGTTTTTTTTTTTTGTATAAATTTATACATAAAGTTTGAATAGGTTTTCGCATTTTACCTTTTGAAGTTTCCTTTCATTTTTACAGTAAACATAAAAAACAAAAAGATAAAAATATGAAATATCGTTATACATATTTTTTTTTGCATTTCATTTACATATTTGATCCTTAGAAAACATTAAAATTCAATTTTACGTTTTTTTTTTTTGTTTTTTTTTTTTCAAAGAACATTTTTCTGTTTCACTTTTGTTTGTACCTATACATATGTACATGTATGTATGTCATAAATGCATGTTCGTGTATGTGCGTATACACATGTCTAAGTAATGTGACAAAATAAAAAAGGATTAGATAAAATATTTCAATAAAAAATGAAAAATAAAAATAAAAATTTCAATGTTAAAAGCTTTTAATGTATTTTGTTTGTTGTTTAAGGTCAAATATTTTTACAAATTTATATGGGGGTGAACGGGGGGGGGGGTGGTTGTATTGTACGGTGGTGTTGTAAAAAAATCACTTTTTGTATTTTTATGAATTCTGGAACATCCATCTATGCCTACACATGTATGTACAGGGTATTTTTGTATTCGTCACATGACGGTCGATTGATGATAGGCCAATGATCATGGAGAAGGAAGGGGTGAATCGAGGGAGAGGGGATTTGGTTAATGTTGGAAGAAAAAATGGCTTATCTCCTTTACTATAGTCAACCGTTATGTGGTTAACGCAAAATCACCTTGTATGTATGTGATACATCATAACGTACCTACTTGTATATTTTCATGGGCATTATGCTTATTTTTTATTTCTACTGTATTTCTATGTAATAATCCTAACAAAAAAAATGTGACACCTAAAAATAATGACTAGAGAAAAAAAAAATAACAGAAAATAATTCAACACAAGAGATATTGTGTAAAGTTGATCTTTTATATGTTGTATGTACATACATAAAAGAAAAATCAAGAAAATCATTTTAGATACATACGAATAAATGGATGTCAATCTTAACTGTGTTCGTTTTTTCTTTTTATCGATTTGTAAAAATCATGAAAAAAAAAGAAAATTCTTTTGAATTTTAAACAATTTTGATCTATCGTATACAAATAAACATAAAAAATATAACAAGAAATATAAATGATGTTAAATTCATCTACAAAATTTACTTGTATGTATGTATAGCTCTTGCTAAATTTCTTAAGATGATTATAGCACTTGATTAGAAAAGTATAAAGTGTCAAATAATGGTTAAAAGATAGGTCAGTAGTATAGATATGCGGGTTTTGAATCAGGGGCTCTGATGGCTCTTGATGTCACAAGATCAATAATCGCTTAAAAGCTGTTTGAAAACTGTTTCAAAGCTGTTTAAAGCTGCTTTAAAGCGGTTTAAAGTTGAAGAGATTATTCATCTTGTAACGTCAGAAGCCATCAGAGCCCCTGATTTAGAACCTGCATATCTATACTATTTAGGTCGCTTAATTCATGTGAATATCACTGTTTTAAAAAATGGCCATATGTTTTGTTTTTTAATAATTACCGATAATTTTAAACATTATCGAGTTCATCGAGTATTTGATGATATTCTCAAAATCATGAATTGGTCGATAAAACTTATCGATAATCAAATTTCTGATCTTTTGCCTTTTTCTTCAGTACATCTCTCTTACATAGGTATACATAAAATTAAAAATCTCATCTTTTTTTGCTTCAAGTGTACTCTGTGTACTTTTATTCTTTACATTTATATTCTGTTCTTGTTTAAAATTGCAAATAATTCGATTATTCTGAAAAAAGAAAATTGTTTTTTTTTTTTATTTCAATTTTTCAATTTGTTTGCCAAAAACAAATAAAAATAAATAAAAAAAAATTTTCTCATATTGATACAAATTGTACAAATTGAGAATTAAAAGTGAACAATTAATTTTCATTTTTTTTTTTTTTTTTTGTTATATTGCCAAAAAATAAATTTACATTTAAATTTTGTATGAAAAAAAAAAGTAACAATAAAAATTCAATGATAAACGAATTTGGAAATTTATTTGAATTTCTTCGTTTTAATGTGTTAAGGTACGAATAACAAGCCAAGTACATTACGGTCTATATTTGATATTTTGTTGACCTTACGAAACGTTTTGCACCGTTCGCAAATTGTCATGGTTGTTTGATGAAACCATGGCAGAATGGTAGATTACAAGGTTTATTATTCATAATTGAATTTGTACTCTGTTTACTAATTCGGTGCAGTTAAGGTATGGAAATGCACATGTCTCTTTCCTTCCGTCGTAACTTCTAATGAGATCATCTCACACGAGCAGTGTTACCACAATCTTTAAAGTTATCATATAATACGAGATGAATATTTTTAATAACAATATATTATACTAAAGACAGACGATGTCTTCTAAGTTTCATTAAAATCGTCGTCTGTCACCAACAAAATTTAGCAAATGAAATTAAAGAACTTCATTGCAAACGATCAATGATGTTTATTTTATTTATTTTTTTTATTCATTCGAGTAAATGAAACTCATAATCAAGTCGGGTGTCATTACGTTTTTCTAAGTTTCATTTACATTAAATGATCATTCGTAAATGAAACTTATTCCAATACGTCTGTCAAAAGCCTAAGATTTTAATTGCATCGAATAATGGTAGACAAGCTATAGTTCAAATTTACTTTGAATCAGTTTGTAGTTCTGTTGACAATTGAATCAGTGAAATGTATTGATTTAGAACCAGCAGTGTGACGAAACCTGGTGTTGCCTGATTGCTTCCGCTGGTGTCTATGATAACTGATAATCGAATTATAAAATTTCCTTTGTAAAATCATAATTTCTAGTGTATAAGGTGAATTCCCATCTTAACTTTCAGAATTTTGATTTATTTAATCGATACATTTTTTATACAAATAAAATTAAATTTTTCGCCTTATAAACAAAAGGATTTTTAATAAATTTAAAGTTTTAAGAACAAATGAATTAATAATTATTAATGAAACCTTGAAGTATTTTGCTTGTATTTGTAAATCGATTAATGTTTGCATGATTCATACTTATATTGATTGATACATTCACAATGGTAATGTTGTGTGTACTCATGCATATTTGATACAATGTCAATAAATCAATCAATTTTGATTTTATTAAGGATAATGAAAGAAAAGGTTTTTGGTACACACGCCGGACTCATGTATATGCCTATATCTACTCTGTACATACGTATATAGACAGTGAAATACGATGGAAAAAAAAATGAAAATGAAAATTGATTTTTATCTGTCTTCATTATTATTTTAAATGAAAATAAAATGGTATTTCCCCCCTTGATCCTTGATATGAGAGTATCCATTATACATGATATGATGTGATGGTTTATGCAACCTTTATAAAAACATGTCCTTTATTTAATGTTTTGTATAATGTCACGTTTTTTGTAATGTTATATCCTTTTTTTTTTTGTTTTCATTTATTGTCTATGTTATTAGAATTCAGCAATTGGATGGATTTGTTGTGCACCATGTATATGGTTAAGAACATCAACAACTGTACATAAAATAGCAATAACAACAGCAACATTATTAGTTACATCATTATTAGTTGCATCACCGATATTATTTTTAATTAGTACAGCACCATCACAATTACCACGTGATTGTTATGCTGATGATGATGATTGTATGCCAACATCAGCACCACCACCAGAATGTAATGATCAATCATGCCGTTTAGCTGCATCAAGTATACAAGCAAGAATGAATTGGAAATTGGATCCATGTAAAGATTTTAAAGATTTTAGCTGTTCTGATAATCATGAGGGTAGTTTACGTGCTATTAAAAGTGCACAAGAAGCTGTCGATATGCAAATGCAACGTATGTACTGCATACATACAAAAAAATAAAATACCGTTATGTGTTTAATTTGTTGTTGTTTTTGGTTTTGATTTTTTCTTTCAGAATTACTACAACATAATACAACATATGGTACATTTCGAAAACTTGGTAGATTATATGGTAGTTGCCTTAGGCAAACAACAAATTCATCAACAATTCATTTAGTATTAGAAAATTTAGGTGGTTATTTACCAATTGGTGCTTTAGGTCCTTCCAGTATAGCTCCGTTAATTTCAAAAATTTATGAATTGGGTCCAACACCATTAATTGATATTTATTATGATTTAAGTTATGGTCGTCGGCCGCAAGTTTTATTAATAATTGGTGGGCCAAGTATATCTGCTCCTGTTTTAGAGGTAACAAAAACAAAAAAACAAAAAAAATTTTTTTTATGCCAGTTCCACAATGCAGTAAGTGATGTTCATTGTGGAACAGCCAAAGGCATAAATATCTTTGTGTTAAGATTTCTAAAATTTTCTTCTTTTAATTACAGAATAAAATAAGATGGCTTGGTCCAAAAGCTCCACCATATAAAATAAAAGAGACTGTTCCTAAACTTTTGGATGATCTATTAAATAGTTTTTTACCAAATGGTTTAACAATTGATCAAAAAAATTCTGAAAAAGAAGCAATTTCAAATTTTATTATACAATTGAATAAGGTAATAACCCTAAATTGTTATGGAATTTTTGGAAAATGAATTTTCCTTATGTTGGATTTCTTCATACTTGTAGTTAGCTATATCTTGAAGATAAAGTTAACCCCGGGAGATATCTTCTAGATTGGTTTTCTTCATTAAATTTGAAGATTAATTATCTTCAGGATAGAAATACGTTTCACTTAGCTCTTAAAAAAAATGACATGAAACCAACTTCATGTGTAATTTACAAAAACAAACTTCTTCACCCGCCGAAAATTTTTAAATTATTAGTTATCTCAATTTAAATATCGAGTGGCCTGCTGGGATCGAGATATCTCTATCACCTTAAAGATATCTCCCGAACCTCAACCAATGGGTAACATTATCTTGAAGATAGGTCTTAACTAGAAGTGAAGAGAATCAAATCTTCGGGTTTATCTTCAAGATACGTTTAACTTCCAAGATATCTTGAAGTGAAGAAATCCAGCATTAGTATTTGAATTACAAAAATATTTTTAAATAATTATTTGTATTTGTGTTTTTAAATGCCTTTTTATTTTAAATACAGCTTCGTGTTGAACATGGACGTCGCGGATTTTGGGACAGTTCCGTATTATACAATACATCATCATTAACAGCAATTTATCCATTTGTTCGTATAATTTAAAAATTCCATAATGGAAATTCGTTAACTGTATTTTTAATAAATTTTTTATTTTTATTTGTTTTTTGTTTTTTCTATACAGTTAAATTGGACTGAATTAATACCATGTAATTGGACTGGTCCAATTGTTGTTAGAAGTTCTGATTATATGAAAAGTGTTCAAGATTTATTAAATAAACATCCCACCCGTGTGGCACATAATGCAATATTAGTATTATTTGCATTAGGTATATTACCACAAGATCATTCAAATCCTGCCGTATGTACAAAAGCAACAATGTGGGCATTACCAGAGATATCATCAACATTATTTATGGCACAATATTCAACGGATATGATTAATCAAGTAACAAAAAGAGTAAGTATGAGAAGCAGAAAGAGAGAGGCAGAGAGACAAAGAGAATTTAAAGATCTTAAACTAAAACGCTTTTCTCTTTTCTTATTTTTTAGACTGAAATAATTTTTGAATCACTTAAGGCACATTTAAAACGTGCACCATCATTAAAAGGTGCTGCCTTAGTTAAATTATCAGCATTAAAATTACAAACAAAACCATGGCCAGCATTTTCAAATATATCAATAGCTGCTAATCAATTAGATCAATTGGAAATTAGTTTTGATAATTGGTTTGCTAATATACTACGAATATATAAACGTAATAAAATTGTACCAGATGATAATTTAGATACAGAAACACATATTGCATATGGTTATCCGATAGTTGCCAAAATATTTTATGATACATTGAGCCATTCAATTGGTAAGTATTCCTAATTATCAAATAATTATACATTATATAAATTAAAATGTATACCTAGATAATAAGACCTGGAGATGGTTATGTTAATGGCAAATTATAATAAATCATTAATTTGTCTCATGCTGGATTTCTTTACTTCAAGATACATATCTTGAAGTTAAAACAAAGATTTGATTTTCATCATTTCTAGTTAATCTTAAGACTTATCTTTAAGATAAAGTTAACCAGTGGTTAAGGTTCGGGAGATATCTTTAAGGTGATCGAGATATCTCGACCCCAGCAGGCCACTCGATATTTGAGTTGAGATAACTAATTTAAAAATTTTCGGCGGGTGAAGAAGTTTGTTTTTGTAAATTAAACGTAAATTATTCTTAAATTACACATGAAGTTGGTTTCATGTCATTTTTTTAAGGGCTAAGTGAAACGTATTTCCATCTTGAAGATAATTAATCTTCAAGTTAAATGAAGAAAACCAATCTAGAAAATATCTCCCGGGGTTAACTTTATCCTGAAGGTAGCTAAACTAAAGGTATAAAGAAATCCAGCATAAATCCAGAATAGTTATAGAGCTCCGTTTATACGATATCTATAAGAATTTAAGATCTATTTCTTGTTAATCAGTTAATATGCGTTTATTAATTAATTATTAATTTATTTCGTTTTTTTTTATTTTTAGTTGTACCATTATCAGTAATTTTTGTACCATATTTTGATTTAAAATTACCACCATATTTACATTATGCATCTGTTGGTGTTGCCATTGCTAAAGAAATATTACGTTCAATAACAAAATCATTTGAGGATAAAGCAATGCGTTGTGTACCAACATCAGTTAATATATTCTCAAATTATAGTCGAATGGATATATTAATACATTCTGGTGGTATGCAAATATCATATCATTCAATGTTATCATTAACTGGACCAATTAAGGGTATGGCACGTTTACCTGGTTTAAATTTAACACCAACACAAATTTTCTTTTTGGTATCAGCACAAGAATTATGTGCTGAATCTGATTATAGTGGTATTAATACAGATTCTGAAGATTTTGGAAATATGTAAGTTTAATGTTGAAAGTTTATTTAATGACGAAATATGAACTTATTTAGGTAGACGATTGCTTCTTTATCAGTTTTATTTTATAGTTCATATTCCGACACATTTTAACAACTAGCAACATTTAAGTATCTTGGATTTGACCATTTTTATTCTATTTTTGTTTAATTTTTTCAGTTTGGGATGGCTAATTGCTCAAGGCGGCAGTGCTACAGAAGTATTCAAATGTCCTAGTGGTTCTATGATAAATGCTCAAAAGACTTGTAATGTCCTGTAGATGTCTACTAATGTACATACATGAATGATGTGCGTTTATGTTAAATAAATAAACAAACAACAACAACAACAACAACAACAAAAATAACAATAAAATGTTGCCTTTTTTATATGTAATATTGTAAATTATATTTATTTATCGTTATAAGTTATAATTTCGATTTTAAAATGAAGAAAAAGTAAGAAAAAAAATATTGTGTACACACATAAGATTAGGTTTGATGTTGTATCATCATAATTTACTTTTAATAACCACCGATAAAATGTTTTTTTGTTTTCTCAGTTTTTTTTTTTTTTTTTGTTCTTAAATTCATAAACCTAAACAGAATTGTACAGATAAAATATGATAAGGAAATATGGCAACAGTGTTCGTTGTAAAAATATTACTATACTCTATACACTAATTCAATGCAATTAAGGTCTTATGAAAATGACATTAAAGTTTAAAGTGGTACAACTTAACGTCACTGTGTATATTGATATTAAAAAAAAATTCATCTCATACTATATAATAATTTTACAGATTGTGGTAACACTACTAATCGTGAGATGATCTTATTAGAAAATTTTAAGAGAAGAAAAAGGACACATAAGATCTCTTAACTGCATCGAATTATTGTATAGAGTATATTAATGTAGTATAAAGCATTAAGTACTAGTACTTAGGCAAAAATATCAAATATATGCTAAGTATACGTAATACTAAAATAGTACTAAAAATTTTGGAAAAAATCTAATTGCTTAGTGCTATTCAGTTTAGGTTAATTGAATTTTTGCTCATTTTAGTAAACAATCAAAGAACTAAATCTATTACATAGAAGAGTTTCTGTAATACTTAGTACAATAGGTTTTGTTTTTATTTTTAGTACAGAATTTATTTAGGAAAAAAAACTTAAAAAAATATTTAAAGTAAATAAAATCGAAAAAATAAAAATGTATATTGAAAATTTTATTCTTGTAGTAAGAGAAATTGTAACATATTTGGGACTCAAACACATTATAAAAAAAATAAAAAATAATTAAATGCATACGTATTTGTAATAAGATATAATTAGAATTATTTGTTTATATAGATATCTGTATTATGTACTAAAAAAAAAAAAAATTTTTTTTTTTTAGAACAAAAATAAGTAGGAGAAAAATTATTAAATACTTTGAAAAAGAAATGAAAAATATTATAACAACGAAAAAATTTTTTTTGATGACTTTCCTATCCGATAAATTAAAATAATATGTATAACGTATAATTTGGAAAACGTTAAACGTACGATTATGATTCGATCAAAAGAAAATATAGAGCTGGTCTCTGTTACTTACAGGACATGGAAGTTATTAAAAACAAAAAAAAATTTTTTTTTCTCAAGAAAAGCTTACAAAAAATAAAAAATATAATTTTACTATAATTAGTAATAAGTAGGAATTCATTATTTAGTACATGATTTAGGCAGCCATTTTGGGTAAAAGTTAAGACACACTTATAGCGTCATCGAGATACCGATCAATTTTGCTCTCAGATCACTCTACGAGCAGATTTGCATCATCGAGAAGTAAATCTGTTGCAGATTTGTATTATGGAGATGTCACTTGGTCTCGTTCGGTGTTAAATTTACATCATTGAGGAATTTGAAATTGCTCTGTGCCAGATCAAAAAGAGCAAATTTTTAAATCTGTGTTTATTCAACAGATTTGAGTTGCTCTTTTAGTTGAGTTGTTTTGATGTTTATTGACAGTTGACACTATGATAAATGTCAGATAAAATTTCACATTTTACTAGCTTTGCGGTTAGTTTTGTTGTACAGCAATTCTAGAGCAAGTTAAATTTGCTCGCAGATCAGATTTACGAGATCTTGCTTTAGAGCAATAGCAATCTGTTTCCGAGTTAGATCTGACATCTCGATGAAGCTATTAGCCTTTTATTATACCAATTTAGTATTCTGTAATAGGTTAAATGATGTCACTGATCAGCTACTGATCTCTTAACTTTTTGGAGATTTTATTTAAATAGATTTTTGTATTCTAAATAAGAGTATAAGAGACGTTTCTAACCTTAAAAGCCTATTAACTTAGCTGGTCCTCGACAATGACTTGCTAACCTCTTATCATTTATTTGATATATATCTTTTATTCTCTTATATCTGTTACTCAGAATACCGAATTTATTAAAAATGTTTAAAAGTCAAGAGAATTAAGAGACTCTTACCCAGAATTGCTACCTTATTACCTACATACACATACATATTTGTTTTTTCAAAAGATGTCAATTATGGTGATATACTCGTATATACATAGACAAAATCCTAAATAGATTTAGAAAATATGAAATCAAAAATACACACATTACAAATAAAAGCAACAATTCATATAACGTACATTAATTAGAAATTATTAGAAAAATTCAGCGCTAAATTAGTACCTTATTTTATTTAGCATAAATTGCAAATGTGGTATGCAAAAAAAAAAAAAAAACCGAAATGCAATGTTACATAAAATAATAGAAAACATTTTAAAATGCTCAATAATAATTTTTTTAGGCTAAGTATCTACCAGAGTTAGGCCAAATTCGAGAAAGTCAAAGCATGATCATCTAATGGTCATCAGGCGTGTGTAAACGAATGACAATGCATGATTATTGAATGCATCTAAACTGAATTATTACGATCGCATACTCATACAATATGTTTTTGAATTTAAATTTTGGTTGCAAAGTGCGTTAAAATGCTCCGAAATTCATTTTGAAGATCATTACCATGTTTTCGAATTTGGCCTGATACAAATAGAATAATAATAGGAGATATTAGAACTCGAGGGTTTATCATTTATTGAAACTAAAGAAAGCGATGTCCTTAATTTAGAAAAGACGACCTATAGGGGAATAAAGAAGAAAGAAAAAAGTCCATGCATCCTGAATATTGACTGAAGTCTTTTCTAAATTAGTAACGTCATTTTTTTGAATTTGCTAACTTGATGATGGACTTTCCGAGATTGACGGATTTCATTGTCTCTTTCATCATACATGGCAATGGCAATTATGAATTCTTATGGATCATAAACATTTTGTATCGTCCCTTTTTGATTGTTATTTTCGTTTTCATCAGATACAGATCATAGTTTTTATTTTTCTGTTTTATACTCTTTAAAGGAGTAAAATATGAAAATGAAATCCGTATACGGTTCACAAAAAAAAACGAAAAAAAAAAAATTTCATCCTCTGGTAGATACATTTACATTAATTTACCATTGAAAAAAAAAAAAAAAAGAAGAAAAATGTAAATATGTACACGTGAGTTCATCTCATAACAGAATTTAATGTGATGCGTTTACAATAAGCAATAATAATTCTTTAAGATTTATCATATATTATGTAATAATTCTTAGATTTTAATTCAAGCAAAAAATATATTTTATAAACAGAATGCTGAATTAAACCACTGGAATGAACAGCAGCAGTAGCACATTTAATTTTTTGTATTATTTTGATTTTTGATAAATTTTATACTTTGTCATCTAATTCTATGCAGTCAAGGCTTTATGGGGAGATACATAAAGTATGATGCCATTTTACATCATGAAAACTTCAAGGATCGTTGTACTAGTGATCGTGAAACACTCCATTTAAAAGTAAGGTAGGTGGAGATGGCCATCCGCTAATTCTCAAGCAATCACACATAGGCCAAAAAAAGCCCATTGTGATACCATACCGGGAATTTCTCACAGATCAAATCAGATCTTGAGCGTTTCAGAAAGCCAAGAAGTCTGTTAACTGAGATCTCCCCTATACAAGAGAGATCTTGAAAGAAAGCAGCTCGAAGAAAAATTTCTCTATTTCTAGAGAGCGCCATGCAATTGCAGAGAAAGCGCTTAACGTTTTCTTTCTTTTCTTCGTCTTGACATGCTCTGCAGAGATCGTTAAAAGTAATGATGGAAGAAAAATGATCTCATTAAGCCTTAACTGCATGTAGTTGGTGAACAAAGTAAATTGAAAAATTTCAAAAAATAATCAATTATTAGTTACGTAGTTTTAGCAATCGTATACGTTTGTATAGTTGCCTAAATGTTTGTCTATGCATTACAAAAAAGTGAAAAAAAAGTATGCGTACAATACGCAAAATATGTTTAACATAAGTATATGCATAGAGAAAATTTTTAGTAATTGTGGGTAAATTCAAAAATGCATCACTGTTTATTTGATGCGCGATATCAAGTGTATTATGATCTTAAGTTGAATATCGTATCAAATAGGCAGTAATGCATTTTTGAATTTACTCTGTAGAGTTAGTAAACCAGAGAAAATAGTAGTAATGCCTTAAATTATGAAAAGCTTATAATGTTTTAAAAAAACAAAAAAACAAAACAGGATTGATAAAATTAATTCAAATTAGTTGTTCATATTTTAATGTGATGCAAATGTTGTATTTAATACGATTCTATTCAAATATACAAACACATGTAACAAAACCAGAAATTTTGAACGACGAAAGTGATGCATGTATACAAGATTTTTCATGAAAGAATAAAGAAGATATATTCCATTTTCAATGGTTCATAATTATATTGTTTACAGTCCGATGACTTCAAAATTTCGTAAATTTAGGGACATAGTCAAGCTAGGACTAGTACAAAGTTGGGTTGTAGAAATGAGAGTAGCCAAGTAGTATATGATTATGATTATATTAAATGGTTTCGAAAATATTTTGTTTTATATCTTGTAAGCATGAGTGTCAGTGGTGGTACATACATTTACCTATATAAACCGTTCAATAAAACTTTCTACTTTTAATCGTCTACGCTAAACGACAGCGTCAATTTGCAAAAAAAATTTGAATCATTGAAAAAGGCAATTATTCTTTCAGGACATCAACTAAAGACATCACAGATTTAAACTGTGTAGTTTATGTCTTGAAAGATCAAAAAAAAATTTTAATTTATTGAAACAGGATCTGTATACTAAAATATTCTTTGTTCATTTCGTATCTGAATATTTGAATAGAATTTTATAGGGCAAAATTACAAAATTAGTGAACAAAATTTTCAATTATTAAATAAATTGTCCAACAATTGGCTTCCAAATTTAATATTAAACAAAGAAGAAAAGTAAAAAAAAAAAAAAAATTAGAATTAATTACATGTAGACATAAAAAAATCATCGTTTGTGATTCAGATTATTTGAAGATTGGAGTTGTTAAATTTGTACAATTTGAAAGGTACCATTCCTGTACCTTTGATTTTTAGCATAGCACATTGAATACATTTTTTTTTATTTGTTGTAAAAAGATACTTTTTAATTTAGAAGAATATTTTGGTCATGACCTGGGTAAAATTGTATCGGGGTAAATATTTTGAAGAGTAATTAAAATATTGTAAATAATTAAATATCTACCGATAATTAATAGAAATTTAGGCAATATAACAGATCATCTAAAGTATCTTTGATGTTATGTAACAGCTCATGTAGAAGAACCTTTAAAAAAACAAATCTGAATATGATTTTTAAGGGCCATATTCATCAATCTATCTTATTGCATGAAGACAGATCAAGCAAGATTTTATCAAGAGCTACTTGATAATTTACAGAGGTTTAATGAAAATGAGTCTAATAAATAAAAATCAGAATTATACAATTAATAAGATGAAATAAGCAATTGAAATTTTTTCTTTTTCTTTTGTGTCAGTAATAAGAGCAAATTTTTGATGATTTTAGTATATTTTATCAATTAAAAAAAAAAAAAAAAAAAAAATAGTCAAAAAATCACCAAATGCAACAACATAGAAAACAAAAACAATGACAAGAAGCAAAAAAAAAAACAAAAGAAATAAATAAACATAAAATGATAATCAAAATAAATCAAAATAAAGTTGAAAAGTAGTTTAAAAAAAAAAAATATAGAAGAAAAATTACTGAAATGAAACAATAGAAATAAATTAGATGATTATTTTTTTTTTGTAGTCGTAGTTTAACTTTCATATATTTCAACAAATGACTCGTCTTAGGTCTAAACCGTATCATACAAAACTGAGTCTGTAAGTCTCTATTTCAACAGAGTCAGTGGTTCGCATCATCATCAATGGTGCAATAGTTCGATGTGAGCCAGGGCCGAATCATCATTATTGATGACTCTTCACGACAAATCTATAGTGGTTCACAACCCACGTTAAACTGCAGATGCACGTATTATAGAGGGTAAATTCGAAAATGCATCACTGTCTATTTGATGCAGTATTCAGCTTAATATCATAATACGCTTGATGTCGCGCAGCAAATAAACAGTGATGAATTTTTGAATTTACCCTGAATCATCTCGAAAAATCATCGTAATGATGTTTAAGCCCAAGCTCACATCAAGCTGTTGCTCCAGAGAGAGAGAGAGAGAGAGAGAGAGAGAGAGAGAGAGGGAGTATGTATTTGTTTTCTTTTTTCTGAATACGATTAAACTTATCATCAATTTTTTATATCTCCATACATACATGTTAGATCCATTAACTCAGTCCTCTGTAGTCATTTAAATTCTTAAAGTAGCAAAAATGAAAATAAAAATAGAAAAATTCTCTGTTTATGTAAGAAAATCTGTTCATTATTTTGATGATTTTTAGATAAAATAAAATTTGAAATAAAAATGACAAAAAAAAAAAAAACACGAAAAAAGTCGATAAAATATGTTTTAAGTATAGAAAATAGAAATGAAATCAATAGGAAATGAACATTAAATCGACATTAAATTGTAATATACAAGAAAATGTATAACATAATGTCTGCTATTTTATGTTTTTCAGTTAATTACTTTTCGGAATAATAAAAATATGAATTTTCAAAACGATGTGAAAATCATAAATTTCATTTTTACAAAATTCCAAAAAAAAAAAAAAAAAAGACAAATGAAAATGTTTCTGATTTTTTGTTTTTTTTAAATAGAAAAATTCGTTACGGAAAATAAAAATGGGAGGCAGTACTTCCGATTTGATGTAATCTGAATAGGATTTAAAATTTTTTTTGCAGTAACGATTTTTTTCTTTTTGAAACTGATTCAAAATATCTTTAATTAAGACAGTTTTAAATAACTGCTATATTAGAAGAAAATGAACATGTTTTGAATTTCTTTTCTTTTTTGTATGGCACGAGGAGTGGGATAAGATTTGGTGGCTTCGACACTGCATCTTAGCTATAATCACCTTATTGTATCCCTCATCCTCGGTATTTCTACATAAAGGCACATATCCTTTTAGCAAGGCGCATATCCTTTACGTAGTCAGTATTGTAAAGATCCTTCAAATTCCTACCCTCTGAAGTAATCCTTATCCATCTTTCTAGAGCAACACACTACTTTTTGTGTATCTTAATTATAGAAATAAAGTATTTGTTAAGTTCAAAAATGCATTGCCATCTACTTAATATTGTAATAATTAATTCAAAGTCATAACTATACGTCGGATACCGTATATGTAAAACGAACAGAGATAATGATGCATTTTTGCATGATCCATAGACCATAGAATACTATAAAAGCATGCATGCATTTTTGAAATTACCCCAATTTTGTATAATTTTGTTCAATCGGAAATACTGCCAAAAAAAATTAGATCAATCAGATTAAATTTAAAAAAAAATGGAAAATTGGAAAATTGGAAATTTTTTTTGTTTTTATTTGGAAAATCGATAAATTAAATTTATTCAAATGTTATTGATTAGAGAAATAATGTAAATAAATTATTGAGAGAAAAATTTAAAAATATAACTTTATTGTTATTATACACGTTAAATTGTTCATAAAAAAAAAAGAAAAATGCAATGAATACGTAGTACCAGGTAGTACATATACTTATGTGAAAAAAAAAAAAAAAATAATAAGAAAAGGAAAATATTGTTTTTGTTTTTGTAAATTAATTTCTGTGATAGAAGCCAAAATAAATGATTTTATTTATAAATAAATGAAATAATAAATAGAAATTTTAAGTGTTGTTATATTATAAAAAATGTTCAAATTTATCTGTGATTGTATAATCCTTACAATCGGACACTGTATAATTTTTTTTATGATATCAGCGTTAGCGATACGTCCTTATATACGTTCTTCTCTTCCTCTCTGTATATGAAAACGTACAAAATGTTTATACAGATTTCAAGTAAATTGAATTGACGTCAGACATACATACATGATTGTAGGCAAACATTTTGTACAGAGTGTTTCATAATTGATATTAACTCAAATCTGTGTACTCTGTCCATTAATTCGGTGCATTTAAGGCCTTCTCATGGTGATTACTTAAAGTGGTACCATTTTACATCACTATCTGTGTATTGATATTCAAAAAAATTTCATCTGATACGTAATGAAAGCTTTTTGTAATACTGGCTCGTGTACAGTCTAATTAGAAGAATTATGAGAGACGAAAAAAGACATATGTACCCCCATAAGACCTTAAGTGCATAATATTAGTGGACAGAGTACGAGTATAGAGATATGCATCAACATAGGAAGAGAGAGAGTAGAAGATTACAACTTATAATTCAGCGCAAAGTGAGACTATAACGATTCCAGAGATAAATTGATGGTAATAAAATGTCCTTTCTAAAATTCTAACAGTCAATTTTGTGCTTAAAATTGTTCCAAAGTTATGAGCTTCCGATGGTGGTTCAATTTATGAAAAATTTCTGATGTGGCTGTTTCACAATAGGCTGTTTTTGGCCTAATGGTGCTTGTTTGGGAACGAGCGATCGGCCATCTCTACCTACCTACCTATACTTATGAGTTTTTTTTTTTTGCTAACGTTGTATTGGCTTTTATTGAAGATTATATTTTCTGATTATCAGCGTTTTACCACTTTCCAGGAATTCCATCAATTTTTAGGATTCAGGACTACACGCATTGGAAAGTAGGCTTTTTTTTTTTGAAATACGAAAATCGGGTTTTCAAATCCAAATTTTTCTAATTTCCGTACTCTATAGCTCATCTATTATTATTATTATTCTTGGCTTTATAGTCCTAGTTGAACTTTAGCCGCCTGAACTTAATGCACCTTAATTCAGTTCAGCTCCACAAGTGATGACCTCCAGTTGCTTACATTCATTTTTGTCATGACTTGCTTTATATTATCCATCTAATCTTTGGACGTTCTTTGTTTCTTGCACTTTTGTACAATTCCAACTCATCTATATAAAAATGTTTATTTGATTTTACAGCGTAATTAGCTAATTGGCCTAATATTTATACCAAGACATCATGTAAGAGCCATCTCACCCTCTGTAAAATGAAATAAATGAAAACTTTTTTAAATGTTTATTTTTTGTAAGCTATTAAAAATTAATTAACTGAAATTTTATTGATGTTCACTTTTATGAAATTCATAATAATTTAAAAATTTCTATAAATTACTGCTAAAAATATTATTTTTATTTACTTATCAGCTCATATTAAAATCGTAAACAAAATCATTTTAACAAAAAAAGAAAGGACATTAAAAGCATACAAAAATTATTTCATTTTCTATTATTGTAATGTTTTTCTATGTTATTTGCTTTATAACTTTCGTTTAATTAAAATATAACTCATAAAATTGTAATAAAATAGAAAATTATTTCGAAATGAAATTCAAAGCAATTTTTTGGATGTACAACAGGATGATGGGATGATGCAAGTAAAAAGGGATGAAGTAAATAAATGATGGGTTAGAGTAATAAACATGTAAATAAATCGATAAAAATGTTAAAGCCTAAACTAAAATAGAAAGTAAAGTGACCGGTTATGATCAAAATAAAATAGAATTGGTCAATTTACGTAAATGAAGCTTTATGAAGCGCTTCAGAATCAGAAGATTTTAACAATTACAATGAAATCTGGACCTGGTATTGAATTTTTATGCTGGAATTATGCGACTTTCCGGCACCACTGAGATAGTGAAGTGCACTCTTGATGACAAATCTACGGATATAAAGTCTTAAATCTCTTCTATCCCTTCCTATTTGCCTTCTCATGGTGATGCCGTTAATTTTAACTGAAGATAGGGTAATCGATTTTTGTGGGAAGCTATAGAGGACAGAAAGATAGGTTGAACAAGGGGTCAACAATTTCTTCTTGTAAAAACTTTACACAGTTCAGGAGCCGAAGAAGTGGTCAAGACTCGACATAGAGATGTTTGACCATAGAAGAAAGATAAATGCGACTTTCCATGAGAAATTTCATGATTTTTAGATTCGTTTCGATTAAAATTACATCAAACACTCGAGATCACATCGTTTAGTAATGATGATTTGATGTCGTCCTTATCATACGTTACCATTCACACGTTACGATTCACATGTTACCATTCACGCTCATTCACACGTTACCATTCGTTTTGGTGTAGGCCCATGGTATAAAAACTCATATAAAGAGCTTTTAGGACCTGGTGTAGGCCCTATAGTAAATAAAATACATGCATGCATGCATTATATCACCCATTCATTATGAAAGTGTTTATGTATTGTTTTATATTCTCAAGTAGGCATAAAATAAAATAAAAATGACAAAATTAAAATTTTGATTTCTAATTTTTTTTGTTGTTGTTGCTCTTTTTACTTTTAACGACTACAAATCACTAAAAAGGATTTCGTGATTTCTTTTTTTTTTTTTTTTGAGCAATATAAAAACGATTTATTTTATTTAGTATTTTTACATAATTTTATATTTTGTGTAATTTTAAATTTAATTAAAAATAAAAAAAAAAATAAAAACATAATTGTGAATGAAAATAATAGCTTACCTCATAAAATACTTATTACCGATAATTTAATTATAATTTTTTTTTTTTTTTAAAGTTTTATTAACCGTTTTATTTTTAAATTAAATTAAAATGAATTTTATATTCTAATTTTAATTACACTCTCAGTTTATGAGTGCTATTGTGTAATTGTGAATTATTCGTGTTTTAATTAATTCACAATAATAAAGTTCATTAATTTGAAAAAAAAAAGATCCTTCAATTTTTTTTTTTCTTTTGTTATTAATTATGAAAATAAAATTTGAATATCACAATAATAATCAAATAATAAAAATAATTAAGAAATTATTATTACCGTTATTATCATTTAACATTGTATTACTGTTATTGATATTACCATTATTGCCATTTTATATTGGTTTAATATCATTTAAATCATCAAAATTTCATCATATATTTAATTTATTTACAATATTAACAATGTTGACAAATTTACATTTAATTAATTGTATTAATGTTAATAATATTTATCGTTATTCAAAATATTTAACAAATGCAAAATTATCATCATTATCAACAATACCAGCAATAAGTGCTGTATTAACTGAATGCCCTAATAATGTCTATGACACATCGATACCAATGTCATTATCATCATCAATGAATGGACATTGTGACAAATCATCATCATCATCATCATCATCATCAGATTCAATAACAGATAAATGTGAACGTAAAATTATGGTTACATTACGTATGAATCATGGTGATGATCAATTAAATAAAAATGATAAATACATAATATTAGATGAAGTATATGATCAAAAGCATAAATCAATGGCTAAATTAATGTCACCATATTTAATTGAAATATCACGTGATGAACCAATTATTATGTATCCATTGGAATTTACAAAGGTAAATTAATTTTATATATTAGTCTGGCCAAATTCGTAAACGTCAATTCCATTACCGATGATCAAAATCATGAATTCCTAAATACTTTGATACATGTATCAAAAATTCCATAATAAAATGATTTTGCAATTGATCGCATTAATTGATTGCAACAACGCATTTTCTCAATATCGAATGCATTTTGATTGTCATCGATCTACGTGCAATGTCAATGATTTTAGTTTGATTGACGTCATGACGTGATCATCATGCAGTTGACGTTTAGGCATTTGGCTTCTGTCTGTGTGCAAGCAAAATCTCGGTTGTCGTAAGCTATTGTAATTGAAAATTTTTCTAACGGTATTTAAAACAGTATCGTTAGAAAACGTTACCATTTCAAATTTTTCTTCATATTTCGTTTATAGCAAACAATCAGATGCGATAAATGTAATAAAACTGCGCCAACAAATCCATCTATCAATACACAATCTACAAACAATAATTATCCTGTCCCAATAACAACAAAAACATTACCAAGAGTTGAAAAAAATGGTAAAATTAGTCAAAATAAACCAAATTATGGTGATTATCAAAGATATCAAAATTCACGAATAAATTCAATACCATCAACATCACAATTGAGACCATTTGATCGTATGAAAATAAATAATTTTGTTCCTAACTTATTATCATCGTCATTATCGTCACCATCATCATCGTCATCGTTACCATCCTTATCATCAGCAGTTGGGTATTTAGAAAATGAAAAGCAATCACTTAATTCTCCATCAAGCAATAGCAAAGGTAATGTCACACATGTAATGCTGTACGCGTTGTTTGAAGTTTCGGATACTTTCACAAATGCTTCGTCGTCGCTGACGGCAAAAAAAAAATTAACTTCATGAATTTTTTTCCCAGTGCAATCGTGGAAAATGTATCGGGGTTCATTAATTCAAGCAGTCTGCAAAGTTTACAGAAATTATTCAATCGCTTAACGCTTTTAAACAACTGCAAAGCGTTATGATGCATTCATGAAAGTACCCTCCTTTTATCTTTTCTATTTTGTATAATTTTTGTTTTTTCTTTTGTTATTCGTTTTGTTGTTGTTGTGTTAACAATAAAGTGATATTGGTTGTATTGAAATGACGATATAGTGATGTGATGATGAAGATGACGATGATGATGATTATTTGATGATTATTTTGTTAGCAAAAACAAAATAACATACTTACATAAAGGGGACGATACAGTGTGATTGATTGTAATTGGACAAGCTTTTGAATTATTTTAAATGACTTGCTTGGTCCTTTGGTTACTATCATACATGCTGTGTTCTAACCCTTAGTAATGATGACCGCAAAATTCTGTATAAATTTTAAAAAATCCAATTAATTCTTTGTCCCTGTCATAGATTACTTGAACAACACGATGTTGCTAAATTACAATCACGAATACTATAATCAAAAATCCAATAAATATCGTAGATCAACGTCTGATAGAAAAATCGAATTGAGACGAAATAACGAAATGTTATTGAATCGATTAAAAGCACAAGATGAAAAATTAAAACAGGACATAAAAAATACAATGGTATCTGCTATGTTTCTTGTTAAAAATGATGAACCATCATCGAAATCTGCTACGATTAATAAAACAAATGACAATTTGACAATGTTAAACAATACAAAATCAAAATTTTCAAATAATAATGATGAGTTATCATTGAATAAAAATACAAATAATTGTAATGATTGCATATTATGTAATAGTTTGATTTTTAAAAAGTTGCCAAATTGTAACTGTCGTAAAATTAAAAAATCTGACAAATTATTGGATGATAGATTAAAAGCGTTGTCAAATATAAATCAATATAATCGAGTTAAAGAGAATAAAAATCAACAAAAATTTTGGATAAAATCAATTGAATTACCGATTCAAGATAAAAAGTCATCGTCATCATCATCAGCATCATCATCATCGTCGTCCTTAGGATCGGATTTTAGTGATAGTGGTGAGTAAAATAAGCTAACACAGGCTATCGTCAAAAACGAATCACTAGCTGCCTACTTGATGCAATACTAAGCGGATTGTAGTGATGCGTGAGTTTGAAGACAGCCACAATGAGTTTCCATGACTTAAACTAGCTTCACACTACATGTTTTTGTCATGACTGCTTTCTGTTATGACTGACAAATCATAGAGTCTGAATTTGATCATAAGTAGCTGTCCTATGATAGTCATATGATAAAGTCATGTGCTTTTTTTGGAGATACAACGTGTTCTAATTTCCTATGATTTTCTAATGTTGTAGTATAAATTTTGACAGTCTGAAGTTACTCATGGTTTAGAATACGTGGATGTAAAGGCTCAACAAAAATAACGTAAGAATATGTAAGAAATCGAACGAAAGTGCGCTTACGAATGTCATTTTTACGTACATAAGTAAACCAAAATAAAAACGGTGTATGTAAAAATGTAAACAAATTTTTTAAAAATGACAGTTCTGTCATTTAAACTTAAATTTACGTGAAATGTACGATGCTTACTGCACCTTAAGTAACGTATAATTGATATTTCAAATTGATCAAAAATAACGAATGTAAACTTACGTTTGTTTGGGTTATTACTGTATATTGCTTTAACCATTTATCGCACTTTACGTTACGGTACGTTACGTATTTTTATGTTGATTTTGGTTGAGCCTTTAACTGTGACTATGTAATATGTAAAGATGGGCCTAGTTTTTTTTTTTTTAAATTTATTTTTCTTTTAAATTTATTTTTCAAAATCTTTTGTAAAATTTTCCCGATATCATTTTTCGTCCTTATCCACAGAGCAAACAGCGAAAAACCCAAGAATAAAACAAAAAGGACAATTTCTAAATGATAAATTAATTCAAAAACGTAAAATGAATAAATCATTAAATAGAAATAATTATCAAATAGAAAAAACTAATAATGAAAAACATTCAAGAAAATCCAATGAAAAATTCAAACCAATAACTTCACCATCATCATCCTTGTTATCTTCATCTTCAAGAGCAGCACATCATCACCATGGAAATATAAATCATAGAAATAAGATTAATGATGATAAACAAAAATCAACAGAAAATTCAAATTTATCTCAAATTAAAAAACAACAGCACCAACAACAACAACAACAATACAAAATGTCAATTAAACGTCATTCAAACAATGAACATCCGTTATCAAAATTTAATATGGAATTTCAATTGAAATATGGAAATCATTTAAAACGAAATCTATTCAGTAATACTGATATGGTATATAATCATGAATATGATCAATTTCCGTTAGGATATCAATCATCATCATCATTATCCACATCTTTATTAAATAATATGCCTAATTATAATTTAGGTGATAATCTACAAGGAAATATGGAAAATGATTCAGAAGGAAATTTTAATGAAAATCTAGAAGGAAATTTAAACGGAAATTTAAAAGGAAATCTAATAGAAGAAGATTCTCTAATAGGACAAGAACCAAAAAGTAATAATAATCAATTATTATCTAATAGCATGAATCGATTGTACAATGATGAGAATGTTAACAATTTAATATCACCAGAAAATCGAATGTCAAAAAATTTGGAATCAAGTTCATTATTAAATAATGAATTATTATCACTTTACCAAAATGATGATAGTCCAATGAGACATAGCAATGACCAAAACGAACGTGTAAATGGACGATACGTCACACCCTTAAAAGCTGCTACCACTACTACTCAGGATGATGGCGATGATGATGATGATTACGATGAATACGATCAATTTCATGATCACTGTAAAAGCAAAGGTAGCGCCGCTGCTGCTACCAGTGCCGGAAGATTTAATTATCATAAAGGTGTCGATCGAATGAGCCAAGATGAATTAGATTTATTGAACAGTAACAATAATAACAGGCGGCCAGTTGCCAATCAGCAACAACGACAACAACAACAATACCGTCCAATAAATGAAATCAATGATAATAACGAGAATAATAATTATTACGGAAAGAGTGTTAGTAATCCATCTGATGATTTCTCATACAATTCAGATAATAAATTGTTGTCAGTTCCTTTGAATAACAAAAATATCATTTCTAATAAAAATCCATTTAAGTTAAAAAAACAAAAAAGCCCTTCATTTTTCAGAAATAATGAAAATCAAGTAAATAATAATCATAATAATTTTGATAATGAAAATGAATTTAATGTTGTTGTAGATGGCAACACTGATTACAGAAAGATTAAAAATAAAAATGCATTTAAAAGTACTGAAAATGTGAAAAAATGTATTGGATCTGTATGTGACAATGGCATTAATGGTAATAATGGTAAAAGACCATTGCCTAAGGATATACGAAAATTTATTAAATATCCTTTAAATGTACGAGATTATAGACAACAACAACAACAACAAAATTCTAATCATCGTCATCATCAGCCATGTAACAATGAAGATAATGATGATGATGATGATGTGATGAAAATGCCAATGCCGGTAATGCATGCTAAACATGATAACGGTGAATGGCTAGAACACAATTACATTGGTGATCATAATGATGATGACGATGATGATGATGATGATGATGACGGCAACAATGAAAATCCTATTATGCAAAAAAAAAACAATAAAAATGATAATCTGCTCATTTACGATGATTATGATAATGTGGGCCCTGTAGAAGATAATATGGATGGTATGGACGAATATAAGAATCCTGATGATGATGATGATGATGGTAATGGTAATGGTCAAAATAATTTCCGTAAAATTAATTCGATGGTTCCGTCACCATCATTTTCTAAGAAAGGTGAGTGAATGTACATATGTAAGGGGTGGGTTGTACTGTAAGTTTTCATATTCATTATTATTTTAATGTGTTTACTTTTTTGCTTTAGTCCTTGATTTTATTTTATTTAAGTGCTTTATTAAAAAGTTGGTATGGGGTGGAAGGATGGAAAGGAGGTTATATAAGGATATTCGAAAATTCTTAATTTTAACGGAAAACATTCGAATCTGCTATGTATATGCTGTTTATCTGTACGTGTGTGTACGTGTAAATTTCCGTACCCTATAACGTTTTAATGGGGAAGGCAAAATTTCTATTTTTTAACTTCCTTTTTCTCTGTTATTTTATACGATTGGTATACAAATATTGATAATAAAATAGAGGAAAACGTTAACATTTTAATAAACCGGAAAAATTGCTTATTTTAGCAGAGATGACGATATATTTATGATTACAATACAATAAGACATGATGGTATCGTATAGCCCGATGTAAATATATGTATATAGCGGTAATGGATAGATAATGGTACATTTAATGGTACTACGCTATATTATTAGGACAGGATAATACACGTGAATATCATGCTATATGTACATATATTGAATGATAAGTGTGTTTGGTTTTGTCGTTTCTCATCAATTTTCTTTTTCATTTCCTTTTGATTTTGAATTCTATATATATCAAAGTGTGGAGTATGATGGAAGAGCCTTAAACAGAGGACATATGCTCTATTGGGGAGCCAAACGGTGTGTATAGGCTAATAACATTCAGATAAGTTATAGGAATTGTAGGGTATTTAACAGAATGTTTTGCATTTACAGTGAGCAATTTGCAATAATATCCATTTTTTACAAATGCTTATTTTATACTCATCGCAAGTAAACATTTTTTTCGGTTGTCCTTTACACATCCTTTCAATGTAAATTAAAATCCCATAATATTTTGGTCTTTATTTTGTTCGAATTCAAAATAAAAATGATGAAATATCCTTATCTCTGAAATTCATATAAAATTGACCGTTGAAAGAAGCACCCTGTATTTAAAAATAATATTGAAGGAGAAAATAAATTTTATTTTATTATAAAGACAAAAGTAAATGATATTATGTTTCGCGTTCGCGTTTTTTTTTAAATTTATTTATTTGTAATTTGAAGTGTTGATGGTACGCGTTTGTGTATAGATGATCTGTACGTATTCTTTCATTTTCAACATCTACTTTGTAAATCAAACGTACGTATCGTATCTATGAACATAAGTCCCATATAGTGTATGGGGGGGTACTTTCATAAATGCATCGTTCTACGCTGACGGCAAAAAAATCAATTTTATAAATTTTATTTCCAGTGCAATCGTGGAAAATGTATCGGGGTAGTTCATTAATTCAAGCAATCTGCAAAGTTTAACAGAAATTACTCAAAATCGAGATTTCAAACAACTGCAATGTGTGTACATGTACAGAGTTGACAAATTCAGATTACAATTCCAGTGAATTCGGATCGTTAACACACATCGACGATGCATTTATGAAAGTACCCTAATGTCATTTAATGTACATACATAGATGAAAATTTCGTTATGTACGTTACATAACACGTTTTATTTTACACCACGTATCTGTACATGTACGTTTATTTAAAAATTTTTATCTTAAAGATGTTGTTCAAGTTTAATTATCATTTTTTTTTTTTTAGCTTCTGTTAATGCAAAGTAACGTGCTTTTTTCTGTTATTTTACAAGGATAATGTACGTGGCTATGTATATTTTGTTATATTTTACGTTATTTACATTTATTTTTATTTTCTATTATTTAACTTAAGACGTTATGTATCTTTAAATGAATGCGTAAACATCATTTTATGTATTTGTGTAATGATAATGTTATAATTTTTTAAAAAAACAAAAAATTACTTAAAAGATACAACAATAAAAATAGAAAATGTAAATAATGAAAGGTAATTAAATATTTCCCGTTATAAAAAAATTCTTAAAGGTATACAGAACGAGAGATCTGTATTCAGAGGGGGTTTATTTTTTCATGGTATTGGTGTATGTGTACATATATATACAGATGAGGAGAGAAAATAAATAATACACATGATATAATGCGAATTGGAATCTTACCATTTGAATACAGGATGATTCTGTCCATTTGTTCAAATTAAAGGTTATAATTTGGATTGGTGTAGAGGAAAAGTTCAAGTCTGATAAAAAGTGTGACTTGAAGTTGAATTGTTGGGTGTTGAACCATTGTCGGACACATATGAAAATTGTCTTATGAGACACTTCCAGTGTTACGGGGATGAAGGAGCATGGTACTACCGACCAACATATGTACCTCATACACGCCTCACTGGTGAAGTGTCTCACACGTGTCTCATTCATAAGAAAATTTTCATACGTGTCTCAAAAGTGTAAATAGTCAGCATTAAAACGAACCAAAAAAAAAAAAAAACACAGAGTAACCCAAATTCATTTCGTCTTGAATAAGTCAATTACTTAATTTTCAAACTTTCAAAGTATCGTCATCGATTAATAAAAATTTCTGGTGTGGTATCGCAATTGGGCTCTTTCTGGCCTAAATGTGCTTGCTTAGGATTTGGCGAGCGACTACCTCTACCTACCTATTTACCTAAGTATCGTCATAAGCTATCATTATAAATTATTAACTATCCTTATCTTTGCTATCATTTAGATTATTTTTCAATCGAATTCATGAGAACTCCAAAAAGGACGAAAAATAAAATTTTTTTTTCCGGGTAACTCTTTTTCATTATTTAAACATCATATTTGTGTTTTCTGTATCCTATCACAAGATACTTTTTTAAAACAAAATAAGATAATTTTTTGCCTAAAAATTCAAGTTTAGCAGGTTGTCCAACACACTGTTGTTAGAGATAATGCGTTATAGTCCTTTATAGTGTGGATGAATCCATTAAAGAGCTATCATGAATTATAATTTTTAAAGTCGTCTTTTATTGAAAACAAGTGAATATTTCTTCAGCGCCTTCTATCGGAGAAATTAATAAGATTTTTGTTAACTCGCCCATCTATACATGATTTCGAACTTGTGTCCCTCATTCAAATTTTTTAGAATATTTGTCGACAATGTGGTTTGATCTTTGAAAATTCCTGATGTGATATCACAACCGGGCCTTTTTTTAGCCTAAGTGTGTTTGTTTGGGAATGAAAGGGCAGCCACCTCTACCTACCTACCCATCCCTTGGTCGACGATGTGCAAAATTAAACAGAATCACCATGTTATGAGACATCATAGATATTATTAAATTATTACAATTTCAAGTGTCAACATTTTCAAAATTTATTATTAAATATTTCTCGTACCTTCTTATATTATCGTTTACGATTTAATTAATGATTATTTAACGCATTTATAATAAAATCCTTTCTGTATACATATTTCTTCCTTATCATAAATTTTATAAGATTGTGTTCAATTTTTTTTTAAATTTTTATCATTTTGAGAAAAATTACAAATTTTTTTCATTTTTGCTTTATATACAAATTTCTATACAATACATAGATACTACTACAAAAAACGACATGACCATCAGCAATGATTATCTTGATCCTGATGATATTGATGATACAAATGAACTGAATGATAATCCAAATCATTTAATTGGTTATCCAGATATTTTAGATCCATCTAAAATTGAATCAATTAAATATGGACCAAATTATTATAAGTTATTACAACAGCATAATTCATTATTAACAGATAAAATATTGTCAAAGGCAAATTTAAGAAAAAAATTAAATATTCAATTTGATTTATTGCCACATTGGAAAAAACAATTGGAACAAAATTTAGAACAACAATTGGAACAACAATTAGAGCAACAACAACAACAACCAGAAACAATTGATACTGATACATCACATGGTGTTGGTGATGGTCAATATGAGAATAAATTGGATTACACATCAGGTAAATTGGGGAAATGGTCAACTTATTAGAATGAAAATGGCTAAGGAAACATTTTTTGTGGATTTGTTCATTTTCTTCATGGCAAGACATCCTGAGCCATTTTTATCTTGATCTACTATTAAAAAACCTCTTGTGTTCTTAAAAAAGTCCTTTCTTTCCAGCCCTTTCCTTCAAGTCCTTTCCTTTCAGTCCTTTCCTTCTAATCCTTTTCTTCCAGTCCTTTTCTTCTAATCCTTTTCTTCCAGTCCAGTCCTTTCCTTCTAGTCCTTTCCTTCTAGTTCTTTCCTTCTAGTCCTTTCCTTCTAGTCCTTACCTTCTAGTTCTTTCCTTCTAGTCCTTTCCTTTCAGTCCTTTTCTTCTAATCCTTTCCTTCCAGTCCAGTCCTTTCTTTCTAGTCCTTTCCTTCTAGTCCTTTCCTTCCAGTCCTTTTATTCCATAACAATCCTTCTCCCCCTTTCCAATATTCTCATTTTATTGATTAATTCTCATTTCTTGTTCATTATTTCGTTATTTAAGATAAAAAAGAACATCTTGGATATGATCCAGATAAAGAATTTAATGATTTTATACAAAAAATTGAATGGCCAAATGATATGCATGTTCAACCATATGATTTTTATTCATCAAATGATATAACTGGTCCAGAAAAAGCAGCTATCATGAAATATTTATATTTAGAGCCACCATCTGAAGAGACATATGAAAATATTGAAAATTCAAATGAAATTAAAGATAAAGATAAAATCATAGATAATGGATCAATTCTAAATACAGATCGTTTACCATTACCAACTGATGCTAATTTAAATGATGATGAACAACATGAAATTTTAAAAAATGATCAATTTGGTATTAATTTAAAAACAAACAAAAATAATCGATTAATAAATGAAAGAGATAATAAAATCAATGATTATCCATTAGAAATTATTTCATCTTCTAAAGGTATTCATAATGGGATAATAAAAAATTTCAAAAATCAAAATCATTTCATTCATAAAAGAATAATGAATCCAATTAAATTTGCTTCAAATGTTAATTATCGAAATATTAATCGAAATAAAATCGATATGAAAATGAATAAGAGCAAAGAGAATGTTAAGAGAAAAGTAACAGCTAATGAAGAGAATAAAAATATGAATTCAATTTCAGATATTTGGTACGTAAAATTTGTTTTGTTTTTTAGATAATGCTGGTGATTATGAGATATGGGAATTTTGATCTAATTCAAGATCACCAAATGTACACTAGACAAATTTTGTCACTACTTTAGGTATTTATCATTTTGAAATGTGAACAATCAGCGTTGTATGAAAATAATTTGTACATGATGCGTTATAGGTTTCATTTTTGATTCATGACGTATCTCAGAAAGGATAAATTTTAGAAAGGTAATTCTAAAATGAAATTTATTGCTATAGAAAAACAGATTAAGCTTCCATAAAAGTGAGTTACGCGTCATATTCCTTGAATATGCTGTGTATACATAGCTAACTCTTCAGATTCAATGTTGAAGTTCGATATCTTTTTCATGTTCAATTTTATATGTTCGATTAAACTTCGAATTTTTTTATCATTCATTACATGTCCTCATCCACTGCATTAAGTTTACTAGAGTTGCTAGGGTTGTATTGTCCGTTCTTTACAAATGAACAAAAAAATGTTAATTTGTATACATCTGTGACCAATTGAGCAGGCCAAAACACAATGAACTGCTGTTCCAAATAGAGAGATAAGTTTGAGTTCATGTTTGCAAAAAATTGATTGCAGTACTAAATTTATTAAAACTAAGCTAGTCCTAACCTAGCAGAATACTAAGATTGTGCAGCTGTTTTTGTGAACTGTCTACTGTAAAAAGGAAAAAATATCCACAGCATTATCTTCGTGATTACCAGATCGCTTACTTTACCGTCTGTCTTTCTCTAGTTTTTTAAATTTGCAAACTTAATTTTACAGCAGCTAAAATGCTGTCAAACTTGCACAGAACTGACAACGTGAATTTATTGATTTCGCGCAGAAAACGAACATGAACACAATGCGCTTGCAGAACTAACTTAGAATTGTAAACATGAACTCGACCATAGATTATGATTGGTCTTAAGTCGTATTGGTCACTTGTTGAGTTATTGTGTGAATAGGCCATTAGACTATGCACAAAAAATGAATTACATATATACATAAATCACCAGCATTTTTTTAATTTTTAAATTGATTTTTATCAAAATTGAGCATTAATTATATGGTATTTAGGTATTCAGTATTCAATATGAGTGCGCCCTTGCAATTCCTATCGATAAAAATCAAAATTTATCGAAAAAAAGAGAATTCATGGTGGAGAATTGCTCCGGCAGTGACGTAAGTAAAAATCTAATGTTATATTTTGAATGTTATGAATCGATTTTTTGTGGTTTTTGTTTTTTCGATTCATAATTTTTTCGTTTATTTATTTATTTTTTTTTGTCCACTATAACAGTTTAACAAGCTTGTCAGGAATATATGCAAACGAAAATTTATCCGTTATATTCTCATCCCATGTAGAAATTTATGAATTAAATAAATTAATATTAAATTTAAATAAAAATCATAAATTATTAATACCAAATTATAATAAAATCGATAATTTAAAATGTAATTGGATTTTAGCTGTTAATAAAAAACGTTTAAATTTAAATTTAAATAATGAAAATAGAAATCATATAAAAGATGAAATATGTCAATTAGCTGAATATACATTAATTGAAAATAATTTAATTGAAACAACAAAAGAGAATAATAAACGATTACGAAATGATAAAAATGCAATTATTAATTATGATGATGATGAAAATACATTAATTGATTATTATAAAATAAAAAATTATAAACGTTATATAATCGATGGTATTTATAAAATTAATGAATTCGTACAATTTTCAAATGATATAAAACCGTTAGAAAATTGTTTAAATGATACAAATCGTTTATGTTTGAATATACTTAATGATGAAGTACCAGGTAAGATTTTTTGTTGTTTTTTTTTTTTTTGTTTTAATGTCTCATTTTGGATGACCTACATATATGTACGTACGTAATGAGAAGAAGGTTATCTATAGTTGCTTGGTTAAAGCCCGATTTCTTCATACCTGTAGTTTAGCGATCTTGAGGATAAAGTTAACCCCGTATGATATCTTCTAGATTGGTTTTCTTCAATAATCTGGAAGATTAATTATCTTCAGGATAGAAATACTTTCCACAGCCCTTAAAAAAATTACATGAAACCAACTTCATGTGTAATTAACAGCAGTAACAAACTTCTTCACCCGTCCAAAATTTTTAAATTAGTTATCTCAAGTATCGAATGGCTTGCTGGGGTCAAGATATCTCGATCACCTTAAAGATATCTCCCGAACCTTAACCACTGGTTAACTTTATCTTAAAGATAAGTCTTAAGATTAACTAGAAGTGAAGAGAATCAAATCTTTGGTTTATCTTCAAGATACGTTTGATTTGAAGATATCTTGAAGTGAAGAAATCGGCCCTAAAACACTTACGTGTGAAAATTGTCTTATGAGACATTTCCAGTATCACGAGTGAGCCCCGTTTATCAGGTAGCCCGGTAATACCGGGATCACTTAACTGAAAATGTTTCATGAGACAATTTTCATACGTGTCTCAAGAATATAAAAGCCAGCATTCTTGTTATTCCAATGAAGTAGCAATCAAAGATTTCCAATCAGAGTGTTACATGACCACCAACTCTGCTAATAGAACATTTTATTTCCTTTTTCTTTTTTTTTTTTTTTTTTTTTTGTATAGGTTATAAAATAAAAATTCAAATACCATTTAGACAAAATTCAATTTTACCAAAGGATTATTATAAAATTCGTATAACAAATTTAATAGCTGATGCAACATTATATGGTGCATTACATGTAACTGTTAATGTAATTAATGAAGGATTTTTATGTCATGAATATTCAATAATAATTGCTAATTGCCCAGTTACATATGGGGCAAGAAATATTGTTAATAAATTTCTATCACCACATATTGGTGAAACAATTGAATTTTTATTACCATTACAAGCAAATAATCATTATAAAAAATTTACATGTGAAGGTAAGTACACATGGGTATGCGGCGTGTATATTGTTGCAAATTGATTTTTTTTTTTTTTTTTTTTTTGATTTTATTAAAGTTCATGTGAATAATTTAGCTAATGAAGTGATAGCACGTCGTCAAATGATTATTAAACCATTATCAAGATGTTTATGCATTTGGCATTGTTCATGTCATTGTTTTGATTCATCAATACCATTTGGTATATATCACACATGCCAAGAATTATCAATTAAAAATGAAAATGAAGCTGGTTTTAATGAAGATGAAGATTATGATGATACATATGAAATTTATGAATTAATCGTATTTGCATTATATTTGATACTTTTTGCATTTATACTAGGTATAGAAATAATGAATGTAACGAATTTTTGTGGGGTAATCCAATGGGTTTTTTTTTTTTTTTTTGTTTAAGGTCTTTTCAAAGCATTGATCGGTATACGAAAAGTAAAAGTTGATAGATGGCTATACGATTATATACAACCGAAGTATAGATATGAATTCGCTTCAAGGTAAGTTTTTTTATTTTTATTTTTGATTAAGTATTCAGCTTTGTCATCGATACACGGACATCTTATCCTATGGCTCTTTAGTGATAAGGACGCCTCAAACTGTTATTTTGAAATATTTTTTATGACGAGCAAAAAATAATAAAAAAAAAGAAAAAAATTAATATCAGCAGAAAAATCCTTTTGTATAGATGATGGATCAGAGTTTGCGTATAAGGCCTGTTTCATATTTAAGAGCGATGGAGTAATCATGAGTAGCTCAAACAATGCTTTTTAATGCATTCATTTAGATTGACTAGTGATGAGCGATGAGCGTTGGTTTTACAACCAAATTAGTTTTGTCTGTGAACGATAGCTAACCGCTAATCGCTTTTCAATATGAAACAGACCTAAGGCTTATGATGGTGGGTACGAAAGTGATGCCAGTGTTGTTAGTAGCCGAACTCTGTGTATCTTTCCTGTAATTTTTTACCTTACGGCGGGTGCTAATACTTTTAATTCAAATGCTAGTATAATTTTGTTCTGTTCCAATTTTGAATTTTTCATTCTTTCATTTATCTTCAGATTTCGAAGATTCATGATCAATACAATATTTTTCATTGTAATACCATTCATATTTTGCTGTTATGGTTTTTTACCATGTAAAGAAGATTTATTAAAATCAAATCATGAATGGGAATGTAGGGTTACACAAAAGAAAAAATTTCATAAAGATAAAAATTCAAATAATAGTCTATTCAATGATGATGATGATGATGATGATGATGGCAAAGGGGATAATAATTACAAAAATGTATATAACTATTATGATGAAGACGATGATGATGAAGAAACGATTTTAACTCAGGTATTAATAATATGTATAAAAAAATTTTTTTGTTTGTTTAATTTATACTTTGTACTTTAAACATTTTTACTACAGGCCTTATGGCCGGGAGTATATGTGTCTTTCTCTCATAATTTCTCAAAAGAGCATTTCACGAGCAATGTCATCACAATTCTCAAAGTTTTCATACAGATTGGGATGAGCTTTTTAAGTGGTACTAATTTTTGTTATTTCCATAAAGCCTGTGTAGTGAAAATACTTAAAGTACAAAGTATACATTTTTTAAGAAAATATTGAAATTTTCTTTGTAATGTACAAATTTTAATTAATATATCACAGAAATTACAAAGACTTCCAAGTACTTGTAATCATAATGAAAAAAGAGATGATCAAACACATGCTGTTCCAAAAAATTCTGATAATTGTCGTATACGTGACGATAAAACAAAAACTAACAAATTATCTTGTTGTGCTATTGGTACAGTAAATTATAAAAGAATACAAGATGGTGGTGGTATCAATGGTGGTGGTAAACGTGATACCACTACTATCGAATTATTTCCAACATTATATGCTGGCATTATTAATAAATCAAAAAATCATCATCAAGAACATAAAATTGATGGAAGCAAAAACAGCATATGTAATAATGAAAGCAATAATTTTGATGCTAATGAATATTTTAATGATTTACTTTGTAATAATAATAATAATGCTGATGATGATGATGATGAACATGAAGATGAACAAGAACAAAATGATACAAATTATGTTTTAAATGTATTAGTTGAAAGTCGTGAAACACTTAAAAAGATGACGGTAAGAAAAATACATTATCATCTGTCTGTACGTTGCATATAAGTATATTATGAACTGCGTTCGAATGGCATTTAATTTATTTGATAAAATCTCACTTTCATAATTTCATCCCTTAAAGGGGCTTTATGATCAGTTCAACATAGTAAAGCCTAGCGCAGTAAATCCTTGCCTGAGATAAGCAGAGCTCGAGCTTATCAATGCTGAATTAAACAAACATCAGCGTTTGCTTGATCTTCTGCGCGACGCCTAATGCATGAGCTACAATGCACCAATCATAACATCGTGACGTCATTACCAACCAAATTATTTAGGTTTCTATCTTTTAAGTGACCGTCTTTCTCTTTTACATATAAATATTTTAATTGGTCACGATCTTATGACCAAGGTTAGTGCAGTGTAGCCCACGCATAAATGAGCAAAAATCTTTTCGATCATCTTCTATTCATTCACTTTTCAATATCAGGTCGTGGTTACAAATAGGGTATACAAATTGCGCAAGTGGATCGATCAAAAAAAAAAAAATTCGTGGTACCAAAATGATCGACAGAACGATTATTCTTGATCGATTGACTTGCGTAATTTATACTCAGCTGTTGGTAATAGAGAAAAGTCCAGCTTATAGTGATGTGTAATAAATAGGCAGAACTGTGAAAGTGAGAATTCAAATAATTATTCGAATTCGAACGTATAAATTTATTATTTGATATAAAATGGGGTTGAGTGTTTGGCTTATATTTTCTTAGGGTATTTGGTTAGAGTTTGAATGCATTTCATTTATTTATTTATTTATTTTTTTTCTTAATTAAAAATTCATAAATTAATGAAAATTTTCGTAATAGATCCTTTCATTGTTTAAATATGCATTACATCAATTATAGCTTCTTAAAACAATAGCTAGGAAAATTTATTTTTTTAAATTTATTAAATCAGAAGAAGAAGACATAAATGATAAAATATGAATGCGACACATTGATAACGATGATGATGATAAAATAATCAAATTTTTTTTTTTCACTCTGTTACATACGTATACGTCGAATACTAAACTATAACACAAAAAAAAGGATTTAAAAAATTAAAAAAAAAAATTTTTTTTCCTTTTCAAATTAATGGAAAATTTCCTCCATTCCCCCAATTTTTTCCCTGATTTTTATTAATGAGATCTATAAAATGTACTCGTACATACGATATCTGATTTGATGACTATGATTATGATGACCTACTTTTTTTATTTTGTTTTTTTTTTTTTTTTTGGTTATTTTTAAGTGCATTTCAATATCATGACAAAAGAGAGGAAGAGAGGGAAAAAGAAATAAAAACAATTTTTAATTCATTTTTCATGGTATAAAAAGAAGGAAATTTACGTAATTGATTAAAATATTTAATGAAAATTTATTTTTTTTATGTTCGTGTTCTCGTTTTTGAATTTTAATTTAATTTTAATTTTAATTTTTTTTTTTTTTTGGTGATAATTTAAATACAATTCACAGTAATTGAAAATTATTTTGTGTTTTTTTTGAGTACCATTAAAAAATAAAAAAAAATAAAAAAAACGGAGCAAAATAATGGCCTGATCACAACACATTTTCCGGGTGCATAGACGGAAATTCAAAAATTTAGAAAAAATTATTTAGATATGTTTACCTTGAGATTGGGTCAGTCACCCATCCACCACCACCCACAATGATTCTATAGCTTGTGACTAATTACAAGTCACTTTGTTCGTGTGGATGCCAGCATATTAGAGCCATTATTCAGTGGGTTTGAGCCTTTAATAAATGAAAAACAAAAAAAAGAATTTTTTTTTTTAATGCAATATTTTTGATATACATATACATAGGTAGTACACCTTATACATACACGAACATAGATTGCTGATGGTAATGCAGTTTTTTTTGTTTTTTTTTTGGTTCGATAATTAATTTTACACAGTTCAATAATAATACCAAAAGAAAAACGAAAAAAAAAAGTTCTACTTATTATCCAGATGCATATTTTGTTGTTTGCATCACATTACATTGCACACATTATGTGTTTAAATAAGGTACAAATGTGTGTAGTATGAAAAAATCCACATATAACACGTGTAACTACCTGTTTTCTATTTGATATCGACGTATGTATTACACGTATTATGTACACAGGATGTAAACATCATTTTTTTATTGAGTAACCCAGACTGTCCCAGACACAATTTCGAGTACAATGGACAATTTTGTCTGAGTGCTCAGAGGGCTTTCATATCTCCTTCACTTCAACTTCAATCCAGATACAATGATATATAAAACATAGGTTTTAGCCTTTAAGGTCTTAAGGGTTAGAATTTGTATTCATTGAAGTTCAGGTTAAAATCTTGAGGTATCGGCTTAAATTTCTAAATTTTCAAATTTTCGAATTTGGATCTACCAAATCAAATAATCTAAAAAAATTGATTATTTCCGTAATAGGCTACAGAGTCGATAAATTGACATGATCATCTTGCAGGCAAAATGATCGAATAATAACACAGTAGCAAATTTTGTCCTGAATGATCCTTGTAGTGTTTAGCGATCTTTTTGAGTATCTCTTTTCATTCATTCATCTGTAATGTGTCCAATCTAAAACAGTTCAATTGTGTCTTGACAGTTCAGTTCAATCGTATAGATTATCTTAGTTAGATTGTGTACTAAATCAGTGGCTTCAATTCGTCGTTTAAACATCCGTTTATTACCTATAAATCGATCACAATTGTGGATTTTAAACGATGATAAACTGTGTTATGAGACACTTTCCAGTGCTTTCAGTGTAACGGATGAAAGAAGTGAGACGTGTAACAGGTAGCCCATTGGTACCATGCAACCTCATACACGTCTTACTTCCTTCACCCGTCGTCTCATAAGACAATTTTTCTTACGTGTGTGTCACATAAAAAAGTCTCATAGTCTAGAACCCCTAACATCTTTCTTTCAAAATTGTTACAATCAAATTAAAATTTAAAATGGAAATTTCACATTGAACACTAGAATGAATCTTTTATCATCATCATCATCATGCGCCCTGTATGTGGGGGGTATGTATGCTAATAACAGAACAATTGATGCACATTACTTGTAATGAAAATGCAATAAAAACAAAACAAAAAAAAATACACGATAACACACTGAGGGCAAAAAAGAAAAAAAAAATATTAATTATTTTTATTTTTATGTATTTATTACATGTAACAAGCATAAAAATGAGTTATTTCATTGTAATTATTATTTATAATGCAATGTATCATACAATATGCCGTTCACATGTGTATTAATGTGTGGCAACTATATAGTCACATACATACATACATATTTCCCAATGGGCTAAAGGTGACTTCCAAAAGTGCTCCTGAAGGTCTTGTTTTGGGAATGACAAATCCTTTCTTTTTCATATCATCGTTAATGTCATGTCATGTCATATAGACATGTCATTGGAAATATCATGCCTTCCAAAGAAGGTGATTGGGTAGTGATATTGAAGGCCTTCTGGAAATGTTACTTTTACGTGCTATTAAAGACTTTCCTGCCTTCACAGAAAGCATGAAAAATAATGCAAAAAAAGAAGTCCTTCTAAAGCCCCCTTCTAGCAGATGATCTTCTATTATGTACCACATGGGTTTATATATTCGATTCATATTTACAGGATTTTTTTTTTTTTTTGTTTTTCCTACATATATTCACATGTAAATTGGTTATTGGGGTGTACATGTGAATATATAACACGTGTACACATGTACATAAATGTTTTATTGTTTTATAAAATATGATAAAACAACAACAACAACAAAACATAATAATATGAATCAATTTTATATGATAATAAAATTTTGTTCATTGTGTAGTAAAACAATCGATAAATTAAAACACAAAAACAAAAAAAAAAAAAAAAATAAAAATGCATACATGAATTATATTCATGTTCCTAGACATTACATGCACTTTATATTGTGTAATTATCAGTTGAAAAACCATAAATGCAACAAAAAAACAGAAAAAAAAAACAAAAAGACAAAATCATTCATTATGCGTTTTTTTACACACTAAAATGATTTTAAATACAAATATTGCATTTTATTAACGATGCATCTAAAGATATTTAACACAATGCAAAATTTCATGTACGAGTACGAGCACATCCCTTCTGCTATGTGTATTGCAGAAATTTGGGATGGATATGTTGCAGCATGTTTGGATCATTAGAATTAATTAAGTGAATTTTATATGTAGATAAAATAAAAATGAAAATTATTAAAAAATTATGTTCGTAATGTACTGATTACAGTCTCACTTTGCGCTGAATTATGAGTTGTAATCTTCTACTCTCTCGTATGATCTAATTCCGTTTTTACATGGTCTTGCGACTTTTCTTTTTTAATGGCCTTCCGAACTAACCGACTAACCGAGATTCTTAACTTTACCAGAGAGTTTGTCATCATCTGTTACAATCTGACGTTTTCATTTTTTAGTCGTCAATTACAAATTTGGTTTACTTTGGTCTACTCCTGGACCTCTTAATGTGAATATGGCTAAGGATTCTGTTGCATGAATTTTGTTTTTTTTTTTCTATTAAATCCCAGAAAGGTCACCTATCTCAGTCTACCAACAATTTTTATGTACGAGATATCTGCGTGTCTTGGTACAATTTCAAATCGATTGAAGAATATCATGAGCCTATTCTCTTCGGCTTTACATGCATATATTCGTATTTCATATCTCTTTGATTATTTCAATTAATCTCATATTTGGTCAAATTTTGGGCTTTCGGATTGAATAAAATCCGTGATTATAGTTTAATTATTTTTATTTTATATTTAATTTTTTTTTTGTTTTTTTTTATCCAACAGCAAGATCACATAAGTGAAGATGATGATGATAATACAACAAAAGATATTTTATCAGATCCACGATATGAGCGTGCATGTAATTTAATAAAAAAATTGAAAGCATCTAAAATTGTTTATAGAATATTTAATCAATCGATTGGTAATGTTAAAGTATCAATTGGACAAGCATATTCGATACGTGGATATTTTGTACCAGCCATTGGTCCTGGATATCAATTTATAACTCATATACCATTACGACAATATTGGATTATAGATTCTGAGGTATGTATTTATAACATAGGCTGCATTCGGTCATGTCATCTGCATTGCAGATGTACAAAAATATCAACCATTCGATATTGTATTTGATGATAACCGTCAATCGTTCAATTTTGCAGTTTAACTGTCATCAATCGTTCAGTAATGTAATTTGCATTAAATTATTTTGACACCAGCTGTGTTCAGTCAATCATGCAGTTTATGCAATTATTCAAAATAGCTGGATGTCATTTGATAATTGATATTCTTTTGTAAGCAAATGACAATTAAAAAAAAATTTTGCAAAACATCAAATGAGATTTCTGTACAGTAAGATCAACTGACGTATCAAAAGAGAAAATCAATTGACATAACCGAACGCAGCCATATACATTGAATTGTATATAAACACTTAAAGCACATATCATGTGTGCGATATTTAATAAAATTCTGTTCATTTTAAAATTTTCTTTTTTCAATGGATTTTTCGTATTCATTTTGAATTCACTTGAAAAGACAAAAAAAGAAAAAGAAAATTAATCCTTTTTGAGTTTCAAATTTTCGTTTGTACATAGTATACTGAATTTTTATAATACCACCACCATCATTATATCCATATATCGTGGTGTACCATTTCAATCACGTATACCATTTTATCCATTCATTTTATTTTTATGTACATATTGTGAATTGAATCTCAAATATCAGCAGTTACAAAAAACAGAAAAAAAAATTTTTTTTTCAAATGAAATTAAAGTGTTATCGCTTCAAAAAAAAAAAAAAAAAATTTATTTTCATTTTTTTTGTTTTTTTTTTTTTTTGCTTTCCAGGATAAAAGTATACGTCCAATAACACCGCCAATATTGTTATTTTCAAAAGATTTCACACGTAATTATGCTAATAAAATGGAAGTATTTGAGGCTAATGATTTATCAATTAGTCCAACATTAAATGCACCATGTATTAATGTATTGGTACAAAATTGTACCATGTATCATAGAAATATTGATGATGATGATATGATTGATCTGGATGAGAATGAAGATGATAAAGAAGAGGATAATAAAAATGACCATGATAAGGGTCATATAACAGACGATAATGATGATAAAGATAAACAGAAGAGCTGTAATGAAAATACCGATAGTATTGATAATAGCAATACAGATGAAATGGTCAAAATTAGTGATATCGGTACTGAAAATAATAGTGCTTGATAAGTGCAAGCAATGATGGATGTATAAATAATCGATAATGGATTTTTTGTTTGCATCACAGTCATTGTCATAACATATCAATTGAGATGGACACAGCAACATAACACAATCGAATAAGAATTATGGTAAAAAATGTATAATTGGCATTGTAATGTTTGTTATTGAATGCAAAAATTTTGTACATTTTATTTTGTTTATTTTGTAATGATTTTTTTTTTTTTTTTGATTTTGTTTTTGTTGATTAAATAAAAGACAAAAAATGATCCAACACATTAGAATTTCATTGTATTTTATATACAGACGGTCTGTTGAGTCTGGCCCATTGTACATCAGTATTTATGTACTTTTGGCTGTCTTCTAAAATTCATCATTGCTTTAATGATGCCGTATCGTTGTCGTCGTCAACTGTTCAAAAATGCATTCGAAGTTGCAATAATGCATCAATTATGTCATATGATACGTTAAAGTTAAGCAAATATGGCATCATTCAAAAATATCAAAAATTGTCATCAGCATCTTAATCTTAGTAGCATCGCATCAATATGTATAAAACGTCATGATACTGTAGTAATGCCGCATTGCTACAAATCAACAATGCGTTTTTGAAGACAGACTGTCTGTTAATCTTTTTATTAGAATATATTTAATTTTCTCATTATCTTCCGTCCGAGTGACTATTTAAGTACTGCTGATTCGAAATAGATCATGGTTACATGGGATTAAAATCGATTGCACTATTTTGATACAATGATACTGGACTAATTTGTACTTTCAAAAATCAATGAAAATTGAAATAAATGCGTAAACCATAGCAGTTAATGGAAAATTTGAAATAAATTCAAAAATATATTTAATACATATAAATGACAATGACCTTTATATACGAGTATGATTTCCCATATAATAAAATGAAATGATGACCAAAAAAAAAAAAACAACAAAGAGTTCATCATTTCATTTATTAACTTTCACTTAAAAAAAAAAAAAAAAAAAAAATTTTGGTTTTCTTGTTATCGATTCGTGTGTTTCGATTATTTATTTGAATATTCGATCATTATGTGTACATTTGTTACTGTATGTATATCTATACACACAATAGTGTGATCAATATGACCGCAATGTGTGGTCACAATGGTATACAGCTGGCTGATATCTATAACAAAAATATATTTATGGTCATCTTTCTAAAAAGAAAATTTGAAAAAAAAAAAAAAAAACACATCAAAATGTATCTTTTTTACTTTGATTGTATTTTTGATACATTCAAACAAAAAAACTGATTTACGATCGATTATATTTTCGATTACGTGTACGTATAAGTATATAGAAAGTATAAATCGCGATTATTTAATATCTAATGATAAAATGATCAAATGAAATTTTTGCTATGGCTTTTTACCCATTTCTTTCTAAAAAAAAAAAAAAAAAAAAATTTTCTTTTTTCTTTTAATAACATGAGTATGTGTAAATGATTTATTTATTTATTTATTTTTTTGTCCATTTTGTCCATTTTGTTTTGTTTTAAATCGAAAATTTGCATAAAAGTAAAATCATACAATCTGTGATTTTGGCTAACAAAATTAAGTTTAAACGCGATTTCAATTTGGTCTATCTAGCGCTTAAGTATAGCTACATATGTAAGAGTGTGTGCGAAATCATTGGAAAAATTGGTTAAATTTGGCTAAATGGCTAAATTGTTGGAAAAAATCGATAAAATAGATTTTAGCATATTCTATCTTTAAAAAACGCATCACTGCCTGTTTGATGCTATATTCAGCTCAAGATCATAGTACGCTGAGTATCGCATCAAATAGACAGTAATGCGTTTTTGAAGGTATAGCCATACTCGACGAGTATTCTAAATGCGGCTAAATTGATAACTTCATTGTTTTTTGCATGAAATGATGAAATATGAAAGTGTAATTGTATGATTTTTGTCTGTAATTTTATTTTTAAACAGATTTTTTGTGATTTTTCTGACAATAATTTCTCAAATTTTTTAACAATCATTTAAAAAAAAAAAATTAAAAATTTGAATTTTCAAAATCAAAACGAAAATCTGTAACGTAAAAAATTAATCGAAAAACTGAAAATTAAAATTGTCAACAATTTAGCCATCCCGCACAGCAAAGTGTTGTTCTAAATATGCTAAATTAAAATTTTATTTGAAATAATTTAGCTACTTGAAATTTAACCGATTTTTCCAATGATTTCGCACACGATCAAACATAATTTATGAAAATATCATAAAATTGCTTTGTGTTATCTAATGTAAATGGATAAAATAAAATTTAAAAAATTATTTTTAAATTTGAATTTGTTATAAATGATGAGAAAATTTTTTTTTAATAATTAGGTCATAATTATGTGATTTTAGCAAATATATTGATTTTGCAATTAATCAAATAAATTTTGTTTTTTTTTTTGATTACTTTCTTTCGAATGTGATGATTTTTGGGGATATGGGGATGTTTAAAAAAAATTTGTTTTGTTTTTGTAATGGATTTCAGTTACATATATTTAGTAAAATGTATAAATAGTATTTGATTTATTTAAAAAATTTTAATTTTAATTTTTGAATCGAAAAGAACATATTAATCAGTCCAAAAAGAAAATTTTTTTGTTTTTTAATTAATATCGATTTATTAAACGATACACATATCCCAGTGTAATTTTGTTAATTATGATAAAAATTATTTTATTACATTTATTGTTGATATTTTATATTTTAAATATTATTTTTGCTAAATCATTATCATGGGAATATAGTACAAATAATAATAATAATAATAATAATAATAATTGGTATAATAATTTGTTTAATAAACAAAAAAATCAAAATAATAATTATCGATATAGTATAAAAGAATTAAATAATTTTGAATATAATAAGAATAATAATGATTGCAATCATAAATTATTAATGGATAAATTAAAATTGACAAAAAATAATGTAAATCAATTATTATTAATTAATAATAACGATAGAAATCAATATCAATGGCAATTAAAACAACAACAACAGCAACACTGGCAACAGCAGCAGCAACAGTATACCAAAGTAGTCCCATCAGATGGAATTCATGATACAAATGCAATAATTAGTGAAATTGCAATGCCAATGCAACAATATGGTAATGTGCCATCGCCATCGCCATCATCATCATCATTAGATTCATCATCTGATGACATATTACAAGTGACGACACCATCTACTTCCTTGTTACCACCATCATTTGTTTCTACACCAGCATCAATATCAATTGTAAAGGAACATCTTCATGGTTCATGGCAAGAAAATACCAAAAATCATTTTAATATTTTATCTCAGGAACGTTTATTATCATCATCAAAAGATGAACAAAATTCTGTTACAATACACAAGCATATTTATGTTCATGTACCACCATCTGATTTAGATGATTCCATTCGACAACAACAACAGCGACAACAACAACAAAATCAGAAATCTATCAAGAAAATGGATAAACATTATAATTTAGTTTTTATAAAAGCACCAGATCAGCATTTATCAAAAGCATCTGCAACCAAAATTATACGTAATGATGAGAAAACAATAATTTATGTATTAGTTAAAAAACCAGAAGAATATGATGATGATCATTTAGCATTACAACAAGATAACTATAAGCCAAATAAACCGGAAGTATATTTTATTAAATATAAACCATCCGTTGAACGTATTAAAACAACAACAACAACGGGAACAGGAATAGGAACAGGAACATCAGCTTTAAAAGAAAATTCTGTTCTTCGTGCTGTTAATGGTGATGATGATGATGATGTAGTGAAGTCAAGTAGTTATAATGGTAATGGAAAAGACAGTACATACTATGAGGATACTGCTACTGGTGGTGGTGATGGTTACCGATATGGTAATGATGACATAGTTGCCCCAATTGATGAATTATCGATGACTTCAGTACTTCGACCACCACCACCACTACCACCACCATCCCAACCATCATCATCGCAATCATCTAGCTTATCATCGTCATTATTTCCTCATCATGAACAAATATCAACAACATATGGTATTGTGTAATTGATTGATTAGCAAAAAAATAAAACATTTAAGCAAAACAAAACAAAAAATCAAAGCTCTAGATAAAAACAATGTGAGGAAAATATGTACATATATGCGACAATGATAGATACAGAGCTATATTATGTATTGCTAACAACAACAAAAGCTCTAAAAAATAACAAACAATCGATTAAACAAAAAAAACAAAACCTAACCTAAATGACTTGATAGATTGTAATGCATATACATATGTACGTTTTGTTTTTCTGTTTTTCCCGGTTTTGTTATGACTTTTTGATTTTTTTCCCTTATATCCATGAGATAAATGCGAGTATGTATGTACATAGGCGAGTATATGTAGTATTTTATTTTTTTTTTATGTAATTTATAATGTTATACCAAATACATATGTGTATATTAAATGGCAAATAATAATTAATGAAGATACACCATTTTTTTTGTTTTTTTGATTTTTTTTTTGAATTATAAGCGTAAAAATGGCTTTTTTCATATTAAATAGTTATAGGAAACTAGGATTTATAATTTGTTGTTGTTGTTATTGTTGTTGTTTTTTTTACATTATAATTACGACAAACACAAAAAATAAAAATGTCCACCATTCAATGTTCATTCACATTTGGAGGAATAAATATAAATCGTTCAAAAACAGAAAAATACATGTAAATGGGTAAAATGTATAAAGGGCCAGATTCTTCTTTCTGTTTTGTTTACAGGTCTTTAAAGGTTCGGATTTCCTGTAAAATATTTCTTCACTCTTTTCTATCTCTATAGCAATTCACGTTTATTACACGTTCTGATAAACATGAATTTACAGAGGTTATGAAAATTTATAGAGGTTATGTTAATGAACAAAAAAATTAATATTTATTACATTTTTATAAGCATATCGCAGACAAAAAAATCAATTATAATACATGAAATCTTATAGTAAATGGCTATTTTTAAAAATGCATCACTGCCTATTTGATGCGATATTCAGCTTAAGATCATAATATTATGCTAAGTATCGCATCAAATAGGCAATGATGCATTTTTGAAGATAGCTAATTATCATCATCAACCGACGCAACAGCTCAATGTGAGCCTAAGCTTAATCATCAATTTCAGTAAATAGAATTAAAAAAAAAAAAAAAAAAAAAAAAAAAAATTAGCCTAAAGACAAAATGATCAACTGAAACTGTAAAAAATAAATGTTAGGACCATTTCGAAGAAAAATTCATTAAAGAGGTTATACATCTCATATTGACGTGTATAATGTCAAAATTTATTGCTATGTATTTGAATCAAAAGTATTTAAAATTTGCACATTGATATATTTAAGATCTCTAACCTCTATAATGATTTCTTTTGGGTTGATTAATACGGCCCTAAGTAAAATATAATTTTTTTTGTTTGGGATAATATTAAAAGAAAGTAAAATATAAAAAAATTGTTAAAGACATATTTAGGTTAAAAAACAAAAATATATTTTCAATTTTTTACCATACAAAATAAATTATTAGAGTGAAAATTAAAATAAATAAAAAGAAAAAAGGAAATCTAGGAAATATATTTTTTTTTTTTTTTTGTAAATTATAACACAGTCATAGTGTTTGTGGGTTTTATTGCATGAACTATTTATCATAAGTAGGTTATGTGATGTTACATATCATGGTGTGCAGTTGCTACTACTACCCTATGAATATAACAAAAAAAAAAAATAATTATTTTATAAGAGGTAGTAATAATTCATGATTTTTAATTTCTTCTTACTGCGTGTATTTGTACTACATCGCTGTTTAAAAGATAAATGAAAGAATTTTTTAAATAAATAGAAAATTTTATAATTTCCAAATAAAATTAATATAAGGGAAATTTTTTCTATTAACGATTATCAGTAAATGTCCTATGAAAGTATACATATGTCTTTTCCCTTTTTTCATTATTTTAGTCCGTCTGTGATACTAGTCCCTAGATACTATTCTGCTATGCTGTTTGTTATTTAACTGTGAGAAATGAACTGGTTTTATTCACTTTCATGTTTCATGAATACTGATCTGGTCTGATATACTATACATAGCAATACCATACAGAATAGTAGTCTGACTGTAGACTGTTAGATTGCTATTCTGTGTGGTATTGCTATGTGATAAGTGAACTGGTTTGGTTCACTTTCATGTTTCACTCATACTGCTGGTATGTATACAGGTCTGGTCTAGTATACATAACAATAACACACTGTATGAAAGGCTTAGTCTAGTAAGAAGTCTAGTCAGTTCTCAAGGTCAGTTACTCAGTAGCATAGATAAGATTGAAAATCAGTATTTAATTTAGTTAGTTATCTTTTGAACGTTGTAGAGTACAGGTGGTTTTGTACAGTGGGTCGTGAATTTTATTTTTTATTTTACACTAGATTGTTAAAATCCTAACACTGTGCGGTTTTGCTATGTGAGAAGTGAACTGGCTTTATTCACTTTCATATTTCGTGTATACTGATCTGAGTCATTCCAATCTAACAGGGTATACTGTCTAGTCTAGTATAAATGAGGGTGATAACACTTAATTTTCAGTTGCCTTTTAGTCGTGAATTTTTACAGTCAACGGCTCTTTAGTAGTCAACAGTAGCTTTCAGTCAACAGTAGCTAGTTTATGAAAGTGATGCGTACTAAATATTACGTTTAATTTAAAATCGATAAATATGAAGTAAAAATTTCGATACTTTAGCTGGTATCAATAACAGAAATAAACCTATACTCTGTCTAGTAATTCGATACAGTTAAGACCTTATAAGATCATCTCACGAGCAGTGTTATCACAATCTTTAAAGTTTTCATAAATTTTTTTTTTTTAATATCAATCTACAGCGACGTAAAGTGATACTAATTTATGTCATTTCCATATAAGACCTTAACTGCATTAAATTAGTAGACAGAGTATAATTTTTTAAAACTAGATTTATGTCATTGGTATAAAAAGTCAATTTAATTTTTCTCAGTACTGTGTAGATATTCATGTTGATTGTATGTATAATACATTCATATGACAAAATTCTATATATCTAAAAGAACGTGTGCGATTGTATATAATTTTATTCAGGGAAAAGTAAAGAAATCTATAATTCAAAATTTTAATTAAGAAGTTTTTAAACAATTTTTCACTTTTATCTATTTTTATCGCTCGCTATGTGTGTATTTTTTTTTTTCAATTTTTTTTTTGTTTTTGCTTTTTAAATTCATTTTCTTTATCATATTATTTATCATCAAATATTAATCTACAAGATTACGACTATATTTTATACAGAAGAATATAATTTTCTTTTCTATTCAGTTTTTTTTCCTTTTATTTTCTTCTTTATTATTTAAAAAAAAAAAATTTTTTTAGAATTTTAAAATCGATCGAAAAGGTTACTATGAAGCATTTATTGTTTTTTATTGCAATGTACTATATATGATGTAGAAATAATTTTTTTGTTTTATACAGGGTGTATAGTTTAGAATTTTATTATACAGATAATTTTCATAAAATTATTTTAAGTTTGGAAAAATCGTTTCATCACATTATCACCCTTTAAATCCCCCGTCTTTGGAATATCATCATCATCAATAGCGGTACAACCTGCCCAGATGGATCTTGGCTTGCTGTAAGATGAGGCTCCAAACGCTACGATCTTTAGCTACATATATGACTTTCCAGTTGTTCTATCTATCCATCTTAATTTTGATCTTTCGAATATCATGAACTGTAAAATTTTCAAATGTGTGCAAAATTTTCAAATGTGCCACATTTATAAATTGGCGGTATCTTTTGTACCATTGTTTTTTTACATTCGATTGATATTTACCGAAAATTAATGTTGATCTTGATACTCTAATCATTCTAATGAAATTTAAATTTGATTGTGATAAGATATTGAAAGTCTGTTACGTCGAAAATTTGGTGTGATATCACCAAAATGGGCCTTTTTTTGGCCTAACTATGCTTGCTTGGGAATGAGCGGGCAACCACCTTTACCATTCACGTCTTAAATTTAAAAAAAAAATTCTGTTTGCATCAAGAAATTTCTTGTATACATTTATTCTGGGACATCCTTTTTACTTATTTGTGTGGTGTATAAAATTTCTATTAATTTTCGAGAAAGCATATAATAGAGTGTAGAAAAATTTTTTTAAAATTTATTTCATAACTTTGTTTTTACGGGGGGTGGTGGTGGTTGAATTGATGATAAGGAGGATAAAGGTACACATATGTATATGTGTACATGTAATATAAATTGAAAATGTAGATACATATATCGAAGAATATTAAGAAATAAATCATATTTGATTGATTTGATATTGTATGTAGTCGAGTATCTGTAAAATAGCAATAAGTTATGTGGTACACATTTGGGTATTATGTATATGCAATTGGGTATAGCGATGTTGGTACATTTATAGTAGAAATGTATCTGTATATACACTCGCATATATTTTACAATTTAATGACCAAACATATCCTCATACATGCTTTTATGTACTACATAAGGACAATTTTCATTTTCTCTGGTAGAAAATTTAAAAATATGATGAATATCATTTAGGATGACCTATTTCTCTCTGATAAATGAAAATATTGGGTACATGTTGTTTTTTTATTTTTTATTTTTGCTATGATACTAGAAGGCAAAATACAGCAGCATTCTCATGATAAAGTGATATTTTGAAATATCGAATTCATAAAATTTTCTTCATCTTCTTCTTTTTCTTCTTTATGGCTCTACAGCCCTTGCCAGGACCTTTGCCTCTAACTGACAATTCTGTCATTCCCGTCGGTTCTTAGATTTTGATAACCCAATTTTGAATTTAGAACTGTCCTTATGTCAGTACGTCCCAATTTTATTATGAAACAAATTTTCGTATTATAATTTTGTAAGAATTTTTATTTTATAGCTACATCGATAATAGAAAAAAAAAAAAATTATTTGTAAAATAATTTGAGAGTTACTCTGTTTGGAAAACGCTTTTGTATGGGGGAGGGGGGATTTTAGACGATGAGATTTTTATGAGACACACACATATGAAAAATTGTCTAATGAGACATCGTATGAAGAAAATGAGGCGTGTGTATGAGGTTTCACGACCTACCTAATAGGCTACCTAATACACGTCTCAATTTCTTTACTTGTCGCACTGGAAGTACTGTAAAGTGTCTCAAAACACAATGTCTAATCGTCTATACCCTGTAAGGAAAGCTGTGTATGTATGTATATGTGTAAACTAGGCTTTATAAGAATTACCACTGATACTGTTGAAGTTCCTTATTCCTTTCAGTAATTTTGAAAATTATCTTCGGGTCAAAAATTCTTTCCAGTTTCAGTGATGTAGGTTCATTAAAAAGTACGAATTGCCTTTACCATTTAATCTGCATCATGCACTGACGCTTTTTCAAAGAACCAGAAGAAAAGTGAAAAATTATTACACTGTAATTTGTCATAGACGTACCAATCTTCAAATCTATTTGTTATATAAAAAACGACATCCGTAGGAGGCCTAATACAATCACACATCACAACACAACATACTCACACTCTGATGGTAGTTTGTATAGTTTTGAATTAGAAACGAACTCATTTGTCTACACCTTGAAGACGATAAATTTAAACAAAAAAAAAACAAAAAACAAACAAAAAAAGGTAAACAAATAAGTGACAAAAACATGTTTTACACATTTGTGTATGTGTTTTTTTTATTTTTAAGATAAATTTTATCGGATCATCTTTTATATTTGCATCGGAAATATATAAAAAATGATCACAATGTTTTAAGCTTTCAAAAGAAAACAAAAAAAAAAAAAAAAAAAATTATTACATAATTACCTTTTTATTTGGGTTTTGAGATTTTTTTGTTTTTCAGCTTTGTGAATATCTGATCAATTTCTTTTTCATATTTCATTTTCTTAAAACCTTAATGATACAAAGATTTATTCATTTATTCATGGATTATATACGAACAGGTAATATATTGTACGCATGGTTCCGTTATTATTTATTAAAAAGTGGATCTGCTTGATAAATGAATGTTAATCGGTTTGGCAGTTTTGAATGAATCGAATTTTATACGATATTATAAAATCTGTTAATCTACATAATAATTAGCATATAGATTGGATTGTATATGTTTTGGACACTGAACATGTGTCCATATATACATATGTATAAGACGATATAGATGGTACAATTGAGCAGAGAGGAAACAGCTGCAAACACAGGTCACATGTGTCACATGATGTGAATACGTTTATCAGAAGAAACAAAAAAAAAAAAAAAATGCGTTTTTTATTCGATCAAATCCGGTATATAAATAGTCATCATTATCCAGTGGGAGTCTCAGTTATTATTATTGGATCGTTGTAATTAGTTCGGTTCGGTTTGATTGAACTGTTTGGTTTTTTTTCCTAATTTTTTAACGGCACAATATGATATTATTATTATTCGGTTATTATTTAGTATTAAATTTTAATAATATAGAAGCAGGATATTTAACTAGTTATCCAGCAACAGCAACTGTAGGTGTAGCAGCAGCAGCAGCACCATCTTCAACAACAACAATATTACAGGATTCATATGGTGTACCAGCACAATATACTGGCGGCGGTGTTGAAACATTCGGTTGGAATGATTATGCTAGTACAGCTAGTACACAACCGGTGGTAGAGAAAAAAATTTATGTTCATGTACCACCACAAATTGATCATCATCATCATCATCAATATGGACCACCACCAGCACCACCACGTAAACATTATAAAATAATATTTGTTAAGGCACCAAGTCCACCACAAAGTCAACCACCAATTGCACCAGACGTTGAAGAGAAAACATTAGTTTATGTATTAGTTAAAAAGCCAGAACCACCGACTGTACAAGAAGTACAAAATAATGTGAAACCATCAAAACCGGAAGTGTATTTTATTAATTATAAAACACAAAAAGAGAATCAAGCATCAGCTGGAGGATCAAGTCATCATCATCATCATCATCATGGTGATGGTGGATCATTATCATCAGGTAACAATGGTGGATTATCAAGTGGAATATTTACTGGTTCATTTGGTAATGGTGCAGGTAGCAGTAATAGTATAACTGATGATGCTGGTCTTGGAGGCTTTGCTGGATTAGGTAGTGCAATTAGTACTGCATTGGGTGGTGGTCATATTAGTGGTGGTGGTGGTGGCGGCGGTGGTGGTGTATTCAGTGATAGTTCTAGTGGTAATTTTGGACATGATAATTCATTATCATCATCATCATATCTACCACCAGCATCAGCATCACCATCATCATCATATCTACCACCAAGGGTACATAAAATCTAATATATAATGAATCATAGTTCCAATTTAATATTAAAATCTGATCTGTACACATCCGCTTAATAGATGTAGTCAATAAATTATTAATTTATTATTTTATTAAGTATGAATTTAATTACTTATTATTTTATTGTTATCAAAAAAAAATAAAAAACAAAATGATTTGTTTTTTTTTTTTTTTTGTTTTATCTTCGCCGTCTTTTTACCTATTTTTTATAACTGACGGATTGGATTTTTATAACGGATGAATTGATGAAATTTTGGTATATGTAAATTAAAAATTCGAAATAAAAAAAAAAAAACTTTCTCTCATCGAATTTTCCAATTTTCCCCATAACATTAACAAATGTACGTTAACACGTGCGTGCGTGTGTGTCTAGAAAATCGATCATTATATTAAGATCCATGTATACATAAACAAATGAGAGAAAATTTATTAATTATATTATTAATGCAAATAAGGGTACTTTCATGAATGCATTGTCGACGTGTGTTAACGACCCGAATGCACTGGAATTGTAATCTGAATTTTTCAACTCTGTACATGTACACGCATTGCAGTTGTTTGAAAGCTCGATTTTGAGTAATTTCTGTTAAACTTTGCAGATTGCTTGAATTAATGAACCACCCCGATACATTTTTCACGATTTTACTGGAAAGAAAATTTATAAAGTTGATATTTTTTGCCGTCAGCGTCCACGAAATGCATTTATGAAAGTACCCTAAAAATTTAAAAAAATTTTTTTTTATCGTCGTTTCATAACGATGTGATAAAATCACATAAATGATGATCATCATATTATCATTAATAATTAATGGATAAATAGCGGTGACAAACGATCATACATGCCCATATTGATGATTCGTATTGATATTTGTGTATCTTTTCTTTCCGGTCTTTATTTATTTATTTTTTTTTTTTTTTGAATAATTTGAATAATTTGAATTGATTAATTATTCAAATCAGTCTTAGACAGAATAATAAAAAAAATTTTTTGTAGTTTTCTCTTTAATACAGTTTTCTTTCTGTTTTTTTGTCTTTTTTTTCAACTTTTTTTTTTTATTGAAAATGAAAGTTTATTCATGTGAGAAAAAAAGAAAAAAACTTAATTAATTAATGAATAAAACACAGTAGTATAGCTTATAGTCTTTGATCTTCTGACGATGAATACCACAAGATAAAAAGTCAAATTCAAAATACCAGATTGCATTTACGAAAGTATCTCAGTTTCTTTTTTTCTTCTTTTTTTGTTGTTATTAAGTTGTTTGTTGAGCTATAAAACTTTAAAAATACTTCAGATACCACCTACCAGGTATGAGAAAGATTTTTACTATATTTTACTGTAACAAATTTTTCTGATATAAAATTTTTTTTTATTTAGATGCATCGTTCGTTCGAAACAAAATTTTATTTTGATTGAAGATAAACAATAAAATTCTATAAAGCGTTTTGTGTAGATCAGTGATCAACACAGCATAGATCAATAAAATGAATTTCATTGAAAATGATATTCAATTCTTTACACATCTATTCAACAAATAAAGAATACTAGATCAATTAATTAAGAACGATTACAGTGATCTACACTGTAAACAATAAAGTCTAGATGTTAATTTTCCAGTTTATCTCATGTTAAATCGATTCAATTGTTTGTCGAATAGACTCTCATATAATTGATGCCTTAATAATAGTTATGAACTGAAATTTCTTAATATAAATGACGAAGACATGAACTGTGTCTGAATGGTTCGATCCAAGACGTGACTGGGACAGATCGTTATAAAATCGTACACATTCAAATATTTCTGATACATTTTTTTCAATTTCTAATAAAGTTCTTCTTTTTATTCCTATAGCATCATTTTGCTATCAACAGACTTCTTGTGCCTTGCCTATTGGCGCCAATTACATCTATCCTCTGGGGTTGCCTGGATTGAATATTTCAAGGGTATATTATAACCGATAACAAGTTCAAATTCTTCATAACAACATAAGATTGTAAGTTTTCTGATGCAAATATGATTCTTCAAGCGTTTTTCAAATTCTTCTTCCTGATTCTTAATTTCTCAAATAATATTTTAATTAGGGGATTTTCTAACAATTACACAAAAACTTTCAAAATTCTGAATAAAAAAAAAAGGGATGAGAATATCTAAGGATTGGTATCTCTCTCATTGGTGGTTAATTAAATAGATTTTAATTTTCTTCTACACATACATATCGAACTTCCAGTCTTCCAGTTAATGCATTTGTTGCACATACATACATCAAAGTTTCAATTAAAACATTTTTGTAATGCCAACATGAATTCCTTAAATATTTTGTTCAAATGAAAACCAAAAAAAAAAAAAAAAAAAAAAAAATGAGACAAATTTTGAATGCAAAACAACATAAAAGTGGTTACAAATTTTCATTTAATTGAGTTTCAATTATTTTTTTTGTCTTTCTCTCTAGAAAATAGTTTGAAAAATTCCTTTGGTACTTTATTTAATCCAAAAAACAAAAAAAAAACAAAACGTTTTTTATTTTTGAATATTTTTATTTAATTTTTGGCATCGGTTTTACATTTTTTATTTATTTATTTTTTTTTTGTATCATTTTTATTTACTCCTTCCTCTCTTCAATGTGATTTTTTGGCCCCATTGAGAATTGTTGTAAATGTTTTGTTTTTGTTTTTTATTGGTAGAATTGGTATAATTTTGCATTTAATCACACACATACAATTTATGTGAACCCAGCATGCGAAAGCTGCACTCATCCATGATATGAACATATGGGGTAGAATCAAAAAATGTACACTTACGCAAGCATGACTTGACTTTTTAGGCCGTATACCAAATGTCGGAGTCAAGACTCAAAATTCGAAATATCAAAATTAATTCTAGTACATATATGAAAATATGTGTAACTAAACCAAATGCATACCTCAGGACTCAAGACTCAAATGAGTCTGAGTGTCATGTTTTAAAACTTGAAAATTTTGAACATTAGCGCTAAAATTATAATGAAAAATACGAATGTTGACAGTTGTCAATGATATTGTCATATGTTTGGTTTTTTTGTTTTATAATATAGGATTTCATTTGATTTTTTAAAGCGATATTTCTAACTGATAACTATAGTGTTGATAGCACTGTGAAGCTGAAGCAAGTATTTGGTATTGCTTGGTATCATGAGTCTTGAGTCTCGAGTCCGGCATTTGGTAAAAGGCCGTAATTATAATTTTTTTAGTTTTTTTAATTGGTAAATAGAGTAAAATATATATCAAAATTTGTTGTGTTTATTTTATTTTGAAAACTACTGTATACAGAAAATTAAACCATATATTATTTCAGTTATATTCTACATAGTGTATACGATAATATGTATTTTAAATGCAAATGCATTTTGTGTACAGGATGATCCAGAAATATAGAAAAATTTTTCATTCATTTTCATGTGAAAATAAATTTTCATTCTTTTTTGGAAAATTTTCAAAAATTTGTTTTTACAACGATATTTCGACTCGATCCAAGGAAAAATGCTGGATCGAGTCGAATGGATTACATCTATCTGGATCTTTCGATCAGCGTCTATATGTGACAGATCAAGTTCTGATGTGGTCGAGACGAGATTCAATCGAGATTCAATCCTGATGCATGTAGACATGGCAAATGAGAATCAATAAAAACCTGAGAATATCATTTTAAGATCATCTTAATGTTTTTGTGTCAATCAACATTTCATAATCGATCAAAAAATGAATACGGATTATTTCAGTACAAAGATTTGTGAAACTTTTAATCTAATTTGAGAGTCTGGGACATCCTGTATGCATATACGTGAATCTTTACAATCTGATATGCATCATAGATGCTTTAATGTGCAAACAATAGAATGTATGTGTGTGTGTGTGTGTGTATAATTTATGAATGTAAAGCTTCTGGCACCTTTTGTTAACTGACTTACTAAATTTTGCTAATTTTAATGCACTATATATCCTATATCAAATACACATGCACACATAAACTCGTACAAGTGTATTTTCAAATGCATCGTATATTTCCATAATAAGTGGTGTATATGTTTAGCAATAAATTTGCAAATTTACTGTATTCCATATTTACATAAATGGACAAGATATGGACCAATGGAACAGAAGATACATACATATATTCATGTATGCATGTGTGTGTGTAGGTAATGTACAATTATACTTTGCATTTATGTAGGGTGATCAAAAAGTTAAATTTTCAGAATTTTTCATTAGAATATACCCTGATCCTTGAAGGATGATGCGGATTACAACAAGATCCCGTTCAAACCATTTTCTCGTTATACATTTCATTCAAAGGATGTTTCATTCAAAGGACATAATTTCGAAGGTTTTTTATATGAGAGCAAAATGAAAGTGCAACCAAATTAAGGACCATTAGGATTAAAAAAAAAAAATCCTTGCATATCCCATTGCGATCACTACATTACTTCTGTGAATACCCGTGCCACAAGCCAAAGCAAGGCATAGAGCATTCGGCAGATACTTTCTGGGCGGTCTCAGGGACCTATTCCAGGTGAACCCTGGTAGAATATATGTAGTTACCCACGAACCAATATGTGGCAACAAAATGGCAGCCACTTCAGAAAAAAGAAAATTCCATATTGCGATGTTCCATTTGTTTGGACAACTTTTCGAATCACCTTCGTATACGTTTATAATCTATATAAAGTAATTCCTGTACTATGTACTGATGTACACATGCTGGTGCAAAATATAAACAGAAATCTCTTTTTAGTTTTTAATTGCATCCTAACAGAATAAAATACAGATATTTTTGGATATTTAAAAAAAAAAAAAAACCAAAAACAAAGAAAATCCAAAGAATTTTCCAAAAAATCAAATAACAATAGAATTTTATGATATACCATTTGTATGATATATTTTGCATTCAATTCCTCACATATAGTACAACAGCATTAAAGTATAAAAATGCCAAATAGTTTAAAAGAAAAATAAAAAAAATTTTAACCTCAATTGGAAAATTTTTTTTTTTTTATATTCGTTTGAAAACGTGATCAATTTTTCTTTCATTTTCATATTGTTAGTTATTCTATGTACACACATTTCTGATGTCTATTCCATAAATATGTATGTACGTTACATATTCACTCGTCTACATATACTGATGTATACGCGTGTGCATTTATACTAATATCATTTTTGATATTGCATATTTTGAAATTTATATCCTAGCTGATATATTTTGTGTGTACATAAAGTAAATGCAATAAACAAAAAAAAAATTTTTTTTTTTTTCTAGAGTTGAATTTTTATCCTTTAATATCCTTTTTTTGTTATTTACAAAATTTTTAAACAAAAATATATATAATATGATTTGTAAATAAAAGGAAAAATATGTTAGGTTTTGATATCTAGAAGAGAAGAACAGTGTAAACCGAAATAAAGTGTACATATTGATGGTCTTCATTGTTTCGAGCGAATCAACTACATACTTGGTTTTTTTTTATTACCTTTCAATAGGGCAACAATTCGATGTGAACCATCATTGATGCAACTTTTTTTTTTCAAATACAAATTTAACATGAATTTATGAACCACTGTGCGGTTAGTAGAAAATTCATTGCAACATAACTTAAACGCGAGACAAACCAAAATGAAATTGTGATAAAATTTGATTTCGTAGCTAAAATCAAGAATTTTCATTTCAAGTCGAAAAAATCTTCATTTTTAATTGAAATCGCGAATAATTCACCAATCACCACTTCTACTATTTGAAATGTGTAAAACATTTTAAATAGAAAATTTTCCATTTTCCAACTGCATATTCATATATATTGATATGAAGTTATGTTTAATCAGTTTATTCAGTTATTAGAATCGAAATCATAAAAGGCTATGTGTCACTAAATGATTCCGTTTACAGCGATTTCATGAAATTAAGCATTTTCGGTATCGGTGTGTCAAGCATTTTAGATTGATTATGATCTGTTATAATTGTCAAATTTAATCATATGTAAATTTGATCAATATTATTAAGCAAATTGTTTTAATCCATGAAGAAAAATATGGTATTCAGCAGAGGATAGTTGAGGCAGTACCTCCGATAATGCAGATAAAAAGTAGTTTTTTTTTTTCTTAATTTTTTTGTGATTATCATCGAATCAATGATTATCGAATTTAGAGGCCAATACTCTATTTACTACGAGCTGCTGAGTCTCCTTCCCTCAATTAAGAAGAAAATGCAGTTTTTCATACCTCTGGCTGGCTGTGAACTGTGTATAAAGGAAAGGATTACATCTCTAAAAATATGTACATACATATGAAGAGTATCTTAAACACTTTATAAAACTTTGGTTCCAGTTTTCCACAAGTTTTTGAATTTAAAACAGAATCTGATTTATCATATCAGATAATAATTACTATTAGTCAGTTAAAATCATGCCTTTGAATTGCTGCTTCTCAAATATAAAGAAAGCTAACAAATTTTGCTTTTTATTGTATTTTTGACAAAAAATTTGATTGCAAATTTGTGGATATTTACTACACTATGTAGGTAAAAAGCTCGATACACCTACATACATACACGTCCTGTGAGACATAAAAACAATCTTTTTTTTAATATACAAAAGACACGAGTTTTATTTATTTATTTGTTTATTTTTGTGCATTTTTTTTGTTTTGTTTTATTTATTTTCATTTTTCATAATTTTAGCTATTTTTTTTTTTTTTTTATCTTTGTGGATACATATTTCATATCATATATGTATGCGGGTTTTTTTTTTGGTGACAAGCCAACAGGATAAAATTTTGTTATTGATGATATTTGTATACTCTGTTATATACATAAGAGGTAAGTAAATATGTACCTGACTAGTGACTAGATAAGGTGTCATAACCAAATCCAAAGTATTTAGGCGTCAATTATGAGAGTCTATTGCTAATCGACTTTTTATGTTACAATCGACTTTTGGTATTATGAAAGTCTATTCGAGGAAAAATTTTTCTATTCTATAGACTTTAAAAATTGTTGATATTTTTGTATGATCGACTTTAAAAAAATGACAGCAAAAAATTTTGAAAAAAAAATAAAAATTTTGACAACACAAATAAAAAATTTTCATATAAAATGTAAGCAGTGAACAATCAAGTTACTTAATTTTAGTACTCAAATTTTTTAGTACTATATGCATGTAAGTCGATTGATTTTACATGACTTGTTTTATCACTTGATGATAACGTGACTTGTTTTGATCGACTCTTAAAAGTCGATTCTGTTGTCTGTCGAATAGACTCTCATAATTGATGCCTTAGATATATGTACATATGCATTCTAAGTATATGAAAAATACAGAAAATATAAATATAACGGTATATACATATTTTTATGGTACCATCATTTTTCGCAAAAGATAGTAAAATTTTATTACCATATTTCATTTTGCAACTTTTTTTTTTTGTTTTTGTCTTTTTAAAAATCCAACAGTCAATACAGATATAGAGAATATATTCATTCGATTTTATTTTTATTTCCACAAAAACAAAAAAATAAAAAAATAAATGATCCACAATATCTAGCATGAGACAAAAAAAAAACGGAGTTAAATAGAAAAAATTTTGTTTTCCCGATTTTTGTCCTTAATTAGGACAAAATCATAAATTTGTATTAGGATTTGTACAGAAAACAAGAAAAAAAAATTCATAAATAATCGCGTGTATTATATTGACTATAATTTCAACGTACAATCGTATTATAGGCAGGAATGAAGGGAGAAATGTGTCGTTTTTGGTTCAGAACTAAAAATGAATGGATGTACATGAAAATTTTGTCGATATTCAATTTGAAAATTTTCTGGGTTTTGTTTTTTCAAGTACATCAAGATTCACGATTGTATGGATATGGCCTATCCTATAATGTGTGCTAGTGCTACATCTATTTATTTTTATTATTATTAGAAAAATCATTGTAGGGAATGGTTTTTCATTTTTAATGAATTTAATGCCGTTATTGGAAAATACATAACAAGGATTTTGGTATTAAAATTGAAGAAAAATAAAACCAAAACCCAATTTAATTTAATTTTTTTTTTGAAAACAATTTAATGACTCCCTGTGATTCCTGTGTACAGCCGTGAATCATAATCATTAAAATACAGAATTTTTTTTTCCAGTACCAATTGATCTTTTCCCTTGTGGTAAATCAAAGTTTAAATACGGTTTGATAATGTACAACAGGGTATGAGGAAGCTGAAACCAAAAAAAAATTGGAATGACGTAAAAAGCGAAAACTCATTTTTTTTAGAGCCGATAATAATGACAGTACGAATTTTCAAAAACTCTAATTGGAAATTGTGTAGTTTTAGGCCTATTACATATTGAAGAGCGGTGAGAGGTGAGCGATGAATAATCATATTCAGATTAGCTAGCGATGAGCGGTATCGCTGAGCGTTAGTTTTACAACCAAATTTGTTTTGGTTGTAAGCGATAGCGATAAGTGATGGTAAATCATTTCAATGCACATTTCAACACGTCCAGACGTAAAACATCAAAAGATGACATAAAATGCATAATCAGTTTATTTTTTCTTTTTATTAATCTGATTTTTAACGCTGAATTTTCAAGCAAAACTAGTTAGCGAAGGGTTTTTGTACAGCATTTTCATTGTAAATAAATTAAAATGTCGCTTATCGCTAATTGCTCATCGCTCATCGCTAACCAATCTTCAATATGAAATAAGCTTACAAGCCCTAAAGACGCCTCTTCTCTGTGTATAGACAGACTATATCAGTTAAAATACTCATCGATGTCGGCTAATTGCTTTGAAAACAAAATTATCCTTCGTTTTTCATCCTTGAATACACATATACATGAATATATGACGTACACATGGATGTATGTATATGTGATGAACTATCCATAGAAATATATCTATAAATAGAATTACCTACTGCAGATAACTTACATTATATGAAAGCTTATCTCATTTCACGCATATGTACACAAAATTACAAATTATAACTTAAAGCCATCATTTCGTATTATTTAAAAAAAAAAAAAAAAAAAAAAAAACAATCACGTAAAAAATCCCCTTCTCAATCTTGGTTCTGTTCTGATTTTTTTTTTTTTTAATTTTGTGATATACAAAAAGGATAAATTTTCATTAGCTTGGTAAATGTACTTATAACCATCAATACACAAATCATATATTAAATGTACATATGAGGTTGGGGAGGGGGGTGTGGTTGATAGGGAGGAAAGGTTGGGTGCAATTGTTGTCGTTGCAAAATACAATATATAAAAAGGTAAATCCAATTTTAAATCTGTTTAAAAGTAAATTGAGTAATTACATAAATGAACGTGTACTATCGTTACATGGATGTACGTCCATACGTACATATGACGGTACGTAAAATAACCACTTTATTTGATACGTATCATAAAAATGTAAGTTATTTTATATACATATGTACATATGCATGATGAAACTTAGTGTTGGATTTCTTCACTTCAAGTTATCTTGGAAGTTATACGTATCTTGAAAATAAACCAAAAATTTGATTTTCTTCACTTCTAATTAAGACGTTTATCTTCAAGATAAAGTTAACCGGTGATTGAGGTTCGGGATATTTTTAACGTGATGGATAATCTTGACTACAGCGACTTGAGATAACTAATTTAAAAATTTTGGACGGATGAAGATGTTTGTTTTTGTAAATTACACATGAAGTTGGTTTCATATAATTTTTTTAAGGGCTGTGGAAAGTATTTCTATCCTGAAGACAATTAATCTTCAAGTTAAATGAAGAAAACCAATCTAGAAGATCCGGGGTTAACTTTATCCCCAAGGATAGCTAATTAAAGGTATGAAGAAATCCAGCATTATACACATGAATACATGAGTATACACCTATGTATGTATATTCAAAGTAATTCATGTCCTGTACAGTGGTTGTATACGATGTAACGGTAAATCCATTTTGCCAGAAAATGTATGAGCACGTATCTATAAATGTATGAGATATAAACGTATACACAGAGAACATTATATGCAAGCGTTTGAAAAACATTATTTTTGTTTTCGCTTTAATTTTAATACAATTTCAAGGATATCAAAGGTACCAACGATTTAATATTGTAAATCTCATAAAATGGAAAAGAAAACGTACATACATGCATAACTAGAAAATAGTCAAAAAATTAAGTTTGTACAGAAAAAACCAAAAATTTTAAAATTGTAATTTTTTTTCTCTTCTTCTTTTTCTGTTCTTTTTTTTTTTTTTTCCTGTTTTCATCTTGGATTTTTCTTTTACACTATAACTGCTAATATTATATGTTATACAGAGTGTAAGGACATTGAATAAATGATACAACGGATTGTAAATGCTAGTCAAAAAAACAACCTTTTGGGAAACAGAGTGAAAAATCTAATTTAAATTTTAGATATACTCGTAAAATGTTTTTATACGCGTATATAACGTATGTGCATATGTGTGTGTGTGTGTGTGTAGAAGTACATATATAACCAGCAGATATAACGCACTATACTTTATATTTACAATGGTATTTTGTAATGTATATGTAAACTCATGTAATATATATGAATTATTAAATTTATACTTCATTCACAAAGTTTTTCCAAAACAAAATGTGTATGTACCTCTGAATGGATATGCAATGCTACATACATGATGATAACATTGGATGTGGTTTAAATGCTTTGGAACTTCAATTTTTATATGTGTACTATCAGTATGAAAGGATGTATATTTTTTTAAATGTCCACACAATATTATGCACTTAAAGTCTTATCGGAGGGAATATGTCTTTTTTCTTCTGTCATAATTTCTAATTATAATTTGTAATTTATTTTTAAAGCCTAGGCACGGATAAATCATACAATATAAAAATTTATAAACCGCAATAAACTAGGAATCTGGTAAAACTGGCATGAAGAGAAAAAAAAAACGAATTTATACAAATTAAACGCAAAAGAATAAGAAGAACCACCATTAATAACAACAAGTGTCGTATGTTATAAAAACGAAGTACCTATATATATCGACTGTTTTACGAGCAGTATTATAACAATCCACAAAGCTTTTATCTTATATCAGATGAATCTTTTTGAATATCAATACGTCATAGTGATGTAAAATGGTAACCACTTTAAGTAATCTCCATAAGACCTTAAGTGCATAATAATTAGTGAACAGAGTATCTAGACTCTATGGTAAAAAGATCAAATCAAATATGAATGTACGTAATCTCTCGTTTCAGAGTCGTCTGATTAAAATCGAGTATTTTTCTTTAGCATTGGCTACACTGAATAGACTATATGAACAAAATATAAATGAATAAAAATAAAAATGTTATGGAATGCAAGACAACAAAAATTGTAGCGTAAAATAGAAACGAAAAATCGAAAAAAAAAACAAATTTAAGAATAAAAATGAGAAAATTTAAATATTATATTTCCCATTTTCTGTTGTGTTGTTTTCTCATTTTCCATATCAAATGAATTCATATTGCAACTCCTGTTGTTTACAACACTATTTTTAAAGTAAAAAACATAAATTTACGTTCATATCATAGTCATGTATGTATTCAAAGTGATCCTGTATAAAGATACGTGTCTTGTTTGTCCTCAATTCCAATGAAAAAATTGAGTCAATAAAGATATGAAGTTTTTTAGGGTAAAATAATTTAAAATTCAATCGTTACAAATTCAAAAATTTTATTTCAATTAGAAAAGAAATTACAAATGATACCAAAAATTAAATTTTTTACTTAAAATACAAAATGAAAATAATTAAAGTGACCAGAAGGCTTTTAATTCACCTTTTACATTTGAGGGAATGTTTGTATAATCGCAAAATGATAAATCTGACAAATTATAAATCTGTAATTGATATTTAGTTCCGTTTTGTGAATTTTCACAGGACATGATGTAAATCTTATCATTTAAAACACAAGTTTTTGGATTAGAATCACATTTTACATAGTAAGGACATTCAGAACTCAACCATTTATTATTTCGAATATCAAATGTTGAAATACTGTATTCGGTAAAACCATAAATATAGTTACCGTATGCTTCCAATGAACATATAAGTTCTTTTGTTGAATCTTCATCGTCATATACCGCACTCCAATACTGTCCTCTTGGATCTAAACGTTGAACACAAGATGAGTTGGCGAAATAAATGCATTTGTTCAAATGACATAAATCGAAGTAATAGTCAGCTTCGCCGAAGACGTATAAAGAACATATTTCGTACCAATATGTCTTGTTAATATCAAAAACTTCAACAGTATTGAAATTCGTCATGTTTGGATCATTTGAACCACAAGCATAAATTTTATCATCTAACGTAATTGACTTTGGACACCTGGCAGTTTTCATTGATGGCAAATCTTCCCATTTGTTATTTTGTACGGAAAAATAACTACAGGTATTAACTAATTCTCCATTTATTTCGCCACCACAAATAAAGAAGTTCTTATCGAATGTAGTATAACCAAAATCGGTATAATTTTCTTTAATCGTAGTCAAAGTGTCTGAGAATATTTGGTTTTGTTTATCGTACAAGAGCATTGTATCTCCTATGATAACGCACAAATTGTTATTCTCTGTGACAACAGTAGGTTTTCTTTGAATCCAATTATTACGCAATAAATTAAACAATTTCTCATTAAATTCTTTTATTTGTAGTAATGGGTTGTCATCAAGAACGTGCAACTTAGCAAACTCCGAACTAAAGTGCTCTAATTGTATCGAGTCGAACAAACATCCTACAAATTGTTTTCGTTTTTCTAGATCGTACGTGACCCATTTTTTAACTGCTAAATATAAACTTTCTTCTGTAAACGTCGTCCTCTCTTGTACAATCAACAGTTTTATGGTATCCGCAGATAATTCAAGAAAATCTGGTGAATTTACGAAATCCAAGCACATCAATTCCAAGCATTTCTTGGTTAAAACTTCTCCATAATGCAAACATTTCTCTGAGTACTTTAGCCATTCCCAACAATTTTCTTCATCAACAATCTCGACTAGCACTTGACAACCGAATTCTACCAAAGTGAAAAGTTGTAAGAACAGAGCAATCTCTATTATTTCCTTCGCAGTTTCAGATGAAACTTTCGTTTCTCCAGTGTACATGAATTCGATGATTTTCTCTAGAATGTTGCAAGAAACTCGACGTACCAAAAATGAATTTGAATTTTGTTCACTAAACCGCATACCCTCTTCAAGTAATGCAGCAAAGAATGGACTGACTGTAGACAATACCCATTTGTGGACTTTAAAAGTTCCACCATCTTCTGTTGTTAGTTCATAGTCACAAAATTCTTCAGATTTTTGTAAATCATACAATTTCTTAATCAAACCTTCCGTGATCTTTTGATCACGATGAGTTCTCTCGATAATACCTGCAATCAATACAAGACACAAGTCATTTTAATTTATAATGAAAATCAAAAACAAAAACAAAATTATGATCGTAGGTTACGTACTCATTTTCAATGATCAAATGAACAAAATTTAGAAAAATTCGTATTAAAATATTAAATTTGATTTCCTTGGAAATTGTAAATATGAATGCTGCAAAAAATTGGTCTAAAAACTTTTTAATAATTTCGATTTAATTTAATACAGATTGAGAAAATTTATAAAAAATCACTAATCAATTAAATTATTTCTTGTTAACAAGTTACAACCACAGATCTTGACTTCACTTATCGAATAAAGAATTAAGATGATCTGACATTTTTAGTGAGATAAGCGAGCGAGAGCGTGATTTATGTCAAAAAGTTTATATTCAAATAGAGTTTCCAAGTAATAAAACTGTCAAAATTTCGAACACATGTAACATAAATGCACATTATATCAAAAAGTATATATTCAAATAGAGTTTCCAAGTAATAAAACTGTCAAAATTTCGAACACATAAATGCACATATATACAATTGTATTAAATGTGTTTCGAAGATATTTCGAAGACATTTCGAAGACATTTTTTGCAAACATACAGACAAGTGGAAACTCTATATATATGCTTTTTGATTATATATACAATGGGATTAAATGTGTTTTGAAGATATATTTCGAAGACATTTCGAAGACATTTTTTGCAAATATACAGACAAGTGGAAACTCTATATATATGCTCTTTGTTTATGTACATAAGTATATACATATGTATGTGTGCTGTATGCACCAAAAGAATATAGATACTAACGTACAAGAAGCGAAAATTAAATTAGACTAAAAAAACCAAAAGAGATGCTGATATTTTCCTAAGAAAAACACAATACATAAAAGCATTAAAAAACAAAAAAAAAATCACTATGAATGCCAAAATGTAATAGTTCTATATATCCCATTTGAAAAAAAGAGAAAAAAACAATCACTCGAAAATGTATAACCACATGTTTGTTGTATTTGTATTAACCACGTTTTCCTGGAACTCCCTGATGTTTTAAAATCATATAAAATTTACCTATCCGTATACGAAATTTGAAGTTCCTGGAACTCCCCCAAGTTTTCATACACGTGAAAATTTGATTTTTTGTACAAGATTTTTAAATGAATATTACAATATCTTTTTTTAATTATTTTCACATGACATTATATACAAACTATAACACAATATCCAAATATTCATAATCATTGATTAAAATGCATATCGCACATGATAAAAGTATATTTTTCTTCAAAAATCTTAAGCACAAAAGCCTCCATACAATTTAAAATTTTACTCAATAATATTTTAAATAAATCTTATTGATTCGCCAAAAAAAATATATCACAATAATTCCAAACATTTTCACTTTAAATAGCTATTAAAATTATTACACGACATTATTTATAAAATACAATAAATTATTATTTTAGACAAATTTTAATGTTTGTTTATATCACATTATCCCAACAACCATTATTTTGTTTTTCATTTACCAGTCATTCCACTATCATTTCATTGTCTTCATTCCTTGCGTTTCTTATTTCTCAAATCTCGAATACATAATCCGATTTGAAACGAAATGATAATGATACAAAATTTAAATTTTGTTATAAAAATTTAAAAATAATTGTGTAATTTGTAAAAATATGTAATACATATACTATATAATATGTATAAATATAGAAAAATTGAATTAGCAAAAATAACAAACTGTCTTTAATATACTCAAATGCTTACAACTAGTTTTATTACGTCAACATATCCTCTGTTTTTTAAAGTCGTTTTATAGTACTGAACAAACTCGATGTGAACAATATGTACTATTGAAAATTTAATATATTCAATTTGTAATTTAATATTTATGATACAGTTTATTATATTTACAAGATTTTTAGTACTATGAAAGAAGAAAATGTACTTTACGTATTGTAAATAAAATATGAGTTTAATTTAAAAATAAAGTACCTTTAACACCCAGAAAAGTTTTGTATTTCTTATTTTATTTTTTAAATATTTTCCAGATTATAATTTAACAAATCCGTTAATATGTACATATATATAAATAACAATTATTAAGATTTTAAATTTACCTATTCTTCTATTCTTTTCATTTGAGATTTATTAAAAAAAGAATTTGTGTAAATTATTTCTATTTTCAGTTTCAAATTTAAATTTGGAACAAAGAGAAATGGAATACGTTACATAATATGAATATTTATATTTGCAAGAATAATTTATATTTGATTTTTTACTTTAAAAAATATTTCCTGTTGTATTTCATGAATTAAAGTAAATGTTTGAATGAATAAAAAAACCACCATAATTCTTATATTTTGATGTCATTAAATTTTAATTAAGTTTTTCTATCTTTTACTTTAGTAAAACAGAAATACTTCCTATGTGTACCATTCTGTACTTAGTTCCTTTTCCTTTATTAACTGACTTTTATCATCTTTTATTATACCATAACAAGGTGCCCAAGAATGCAATTCATTTTACTACCGTTTTTTATATAATATATTTTAATTTTTCATATTTTGTCTTTACTGATTTATCCATTTCTCCACAAAATTTTTTTAAAATATAAGACTTTCTAATAGTAAACCTGGTCTACATGACGTAAAAGCCTAGTAATTCATTGATGTATGTATGTCTGCAAGTAACGAATTTTACATAAAGTTGAATTATTTTGTTATTTGATATTTAGAATAATTTTCTATCGTTTTGAATATAAATTATAAAAAACATTCTAAAGATCTATGTTTGAAAATATTTTTATATTTTTTATTTATTTATGAATATAAATTTTTATTCCTTAAAGTCATTCTAGGTTCGCTAACATCCTAATTTTTATAAGTTTAATCAAAAAGCTTTACTCACTATTTGCAAAACCAATATAACACAACATCCGCATCCATTACTAAATAAATTAGTTCATTAAAAATTAAAAATTTCTTTTTTTAATTCAGTACAAATTTTTCATATTTAAAACAAAGGCCAAAAAATAAATTTCAACCTAGATGTTTCTATCATAATAAATTGAAAGAAAAAATAAAACAGGCAAAAGAACAGAAACAATTATTGAAAAAATTCATGGATTGTTAAAAAAATAACTAGATAAAATAAAAATAACCAAATACATAACATACATATATAAATTTTATTATAAATTTGAATTCCAAATTATTAATTCTTTGATGCTTAGTTAGACTAAAAATGTAATATAAAAATACAATATTATATGGTCATGTATTTAATGTTCTCTTGAAAATAAACTAATATAATTCAAATATGTAATTACAAAATGTCTTTAAAAATATTAATTCATTATACATAATGTTAAATGTTTTAAATGTTATTACAATTCATTTTTTAAATTCCTTTTTTTTTCATTTTTAGTTCAAGTTTCTAAAAAAAACCGTACATATTAACGTTAATAAATTTTTACTACATATTTAAAATTAAATTCTTTATAATTAATTACATTTTTATCTTTTTTATCTTATTACATATTATTATTATATTATATATCTTTTACATCTGTAAGGCACGCTTAAGACACAAAACGAATAAGAGTGATTATACACAAATTTCAACATGCTTCCCAAAACATTGCCTTCTAAATAGATAATGCGGTACCAAAGAAATATAGAACTTGGTGGTACAACAACGGCAGTACAGCAATATGTTGATGTGAACAACGTTTATAAGAAAACGTAAGTCGAAATTGTACATTGAATCTAATTGTGAATATATGTTTGTAAAATGACGAATTTATCTTTTTCAGGACATAATTAGTGCTGAACGAAGACGCACTAATAACGATTGTGTTATATCTAAAAAAAAAAAAAATGTAAGTTGAAACTGTAGCATAAAATATGATAATGAGTTAGTTGTATGACTTACGAATACATTTTTGTTTTTTTTTTTTCAGAATGAACTTGATGGTACAACAACGGCAGTACAGCAATATGTTGATGTGAACAACGTTTATAAGAAAACGTAAGTCGAAATTGTACATTGAATCTAATTGTGAATATATGTTTGTAAAATGACGAATTTATCTTTTTCAGGACATAATATTAGTGCTGAACGAAGACGCACTAATAACGATTGTGTTATATCTAAAAAAAAAAAAAAAAATGTAAGTTGAAACTGTAGCATAAAATATGATAATGAGTTAGTTGTATGACTTACGAATACATTTTTGTTTTTTTTTTCCAGAATGAACTTGGTGGTACAATAATGCTGATACGGCAATACCTTGATGTGAACAACTCTAATAAGAAAACGTAAGTCGAAATTGTTTATTGAATCGTACTCGTTGAAAATGACGAATATATTTGTTTATCTTTTGTAGGATATAATTAGTGATGAACAAAGATGTCATTTGTTACTCTGGTGTAATATCTGGAAAAAAAAGCGTAAGTTTAATTATGTAAATGTACCTGGAACTTGTATGTTTAATAATTAGTTTTATTCTACAATTTTTTCTAATTTAGGAGTTTTCTAAACAGTAAACCATGAAATTTTATTTCAATTAAAATAAATTAATACATTTAACACAATTTTATTTCTTCATTTTTTCAGATACATTCAATAACTGTTTTGAGAAGATTGGTGTTATAAGTAATTTAAAGTTGATTTAAATCAAATTTCAAGTACAATTATGATTTTGATTTTACTTTTTGTTAAACTTGTTTTATTACAGAAAATTTAAAGGATTTATATACACAAATATTTGAATACAAAATAGATGAATGGGCAAATAAATGAAAACTTGTTCGGAGCATACTTCAAATAACAAGTAATTTTTTAAAATATGTTTTTTAAGGGATATATTATATTTATTTTCTAGGTTTCCCCTCAGTGAGTACAAACCTTGTCGTGGTTTAGGGGCTTGAAGGCTATTTAAATTTACTTAAAAAAGTTAGTATTTGTAAAACAAAATTTAAGTAAAATTTAAATTGCTGGACAAATTGTACTCAATGTATTAAAAAAGAACTGAACACTTCTTTACTACTAATGTTTTTTTTTTAATTTAATATATCACTTGAAAGCTAAATAAATTTACCTTATAAATAATAAATTAAACTTAAATAAATTTAACTAATAAAATAAAATTTTTATTTTAAATTATTTTTTTAAAATATTATTTGTTTACAAATATTATATTTTGGATCATTAGCTGTCAAAGTCGAAACAGGTGAAAAATGAAAATTGAAAATGAAACCAATTTTTAAAACAAAAAAACAAAAAAGAAATCACAAATAAAAATAAAACACTTAAGAATTCTCGGAACTCCCCGAGAAATTGTATTTTTGTAAACAAAATAATTCTCCGAACTCCCTCATAATTTTTATATTTTTAAAAGTTCTAATTATAACTAAAATCAATTTTTTCAAGTATTAATAATTATAAAATCACATTCACTTATTATTGATTTAAATCTCAAACACAAATTAAATTATATAGTTAAATAAATTTAGTAAACCACTATTATTTAATTTAATGATTCTAAATTTAATAAAATATGTAATGAAAAATGCACTGCAAACGAACTTTTTGATTTAATATGTATCACTTCAATTTAACAGTATTAAATGATTCACTGATATTTTATACATAACTATTATTATTAATAATTTCTTTTAATGACAATACTCACCCCCTTTATTAAGTAAAAAGAATAATTCACAAACTTAAAAATAAACTTTCACTTTAATTTAAACAAATCAAACTTTGTTTACAAATATGTAGTTTCATTTTACATATTTTTCTACATCATATGTCACGAAAATTATGAAACGTTCCTTTTTTCATTTTTTTACCGATGACTCGAAAATACCACGATTTGAATCCGAAACATTTAGCTGTTTATACAAGTATAAAATAGCCTTAATCGGGTTACGCATCATTGAACCGGATTGAACAGATTTAATACAATCTAGATTCTAGAATAAAACGATGTAGTAAATCCAGGTTTTTCTGTGCCTCGCGGCTATCCTTTTTCATATACCTCTTTTTCTATACGCGGTCTACTTTTTTCAAAATGTAATGACCTGCACCAACATTGTATTAGTATTGGTGCAATTTTATGTTGCTTATATGTGTTAGTTTTGGATTTTGGCTGCACTCACTCCCATACTGTTCCCATTCTTGTTTTAATCTCTATTCTTTTGGTATGCACAACAATACATGTACACATTTGAAATGATATGCCGGTGTTTTCCCTATTAACGGGCATTATTACCGTTTCATTTATCATAATTTTAAGATCAAGTGTTAAATATACGTCAGACATGTAGTACTAGAAATATGGTGAATTTTACATAGTAGGACTTTCATGAGACTTGTTATATTCAGATCATAATCAGTGTATTTCTTTATTCGTTCCGAACGTTTGGTATATTCCATATATGCATTTCGTTATTCAACAAGTATATTCCGGATGTTCTTTTCCGTGTTTCTTTATTTGTTTGAACTATCCAGAATGTATTCTTTTCATTCCTAGTCTGTTGATGGAATAAATGGAATAAACCCTACTTTTTATTTTGCAATCTGTCAAATATATGATAGTGAAAGGGCGAATAGGGTTATGTTGTAAAAAAATAATTTAATAAAATAATTAAATTACATTATTTTATTTTATTTTTCATTTTTTTTTATTATTTTTTAAATACAAAAATTTCCAAACTATCCAATCTAACCTATCTTTCCAATAACTAAAAAAAATTATTTATTTATTTAAAAATTAAATTATTTTTTCTCTAGCCATTTTAATAAAACCATTTATTCTATTTTTGTTTTTTTATTAATACTATTCCAAATTTTCCGGACAGTATTCTGTACGTTCTATTCCGTGTACAGAAAAAAAATAAAGAAATACAGCCAATACTTATGTAGCGTGTAAATAGTTGGTGTTCTCGTTTATTTGTTTTCATTTCATTTGCGCTGTGTTAAAATGCTATAAAAGCAGAGTAAAATTTATTTTTTCTTAATTGAATTGAGAATTTGATTTTTATAATTTTCAGTTAATTAAAAAGAAGATTGAACTTTAAAACTTTTTTACTTTCTTTTAAATTTCTCTTAATTGACTTTCAGAATATATGGATAACGGCAAGAGTACCTTACCTATGTATATGGTTTTTTTTTTTATTTAAACAGGTTCATTACAAATTGACTTTAATTTTTTTTGTTTTTTGTTTTTTCAATAATAACAAAATTTCTCCTTTTTCATAATTTTTCCCATAGTAATGTACTTACTATACTGATCTGTTTTTTATCTTCTGCTGGTAAACTCATTTTTAATTTGGTCCATTTTGGAAACAATAAAAAAAAAAAAAAAAAAGAAAAAAACCGAAAAATAATTCAAGACATGAAAATTCTGACATAGTGGATATGAATAAAATGAAAAACCGGGGAAAAAAATAAATCAGAAGTGAAAAATGAAAAATAAAAAAGCGAAACTGAAAAATAATTTTTTATTATTATTATTATTTTTTTTTTTTGGTTTTTATTTGTAATGTGAATTTATAAAGTGTGATTTCATTTTTATTTTTCACTTTTCATTTTTCTTCTTCTTCTTTTTTGTTTATTTCTTCATTCAACATTTTACACGTACATGTGTAATAGCAATACATATGTGTACGTCTGTATGAATTCCTTGTACACACTCTATTTGGTTTGCTACCTTTTATAAATTCACATCGTACAGTTGGGTTTGTCAGGCTTGTTGTCATAAACATAATTGAGGAAGTCATTATAACAGTACACTTGTATTATGTACATACATAGTTAAAAAGTATGTCACGTACATACATATAGAAAAAAAATCAAGATATTTAAAAACTTAAGGATTAAGAAGTGAAATAAAGTTAAAGATTTATTCAAAAAGAGAAACAGAAATAAAAAAAAAATAAACGCAACAACTAAAATTCAAACATTATAGGTACCTATGCGCTTTTAAAAGTGATACATGCATGCAATATGACAATTGGACTGAACAATTTTTTTTTGACTTTTTTTTGATTTTATGGAATTTAAAAACAGGATCGGCTTTAAAGTTCGTGACACCTTTGATTCCTTTGGGCCCACATAGTAACGTTGGCTCTGTATAAAAATTCATTGTGTACACAATGTTAATTTAAAGAATAAACAGCAACAACATAATAAATTTTATAAAACCGAAACTAAAATATGATGCAATCAAAATCATCAACTTCCATGGAATTTTTGTTTTTTATACTCTCGTTTTTGTGCAATTTTTATCCATAGCATAAAAATGAATTTTATTCCTTTTTACATAACAAAAAAAAAAAAAAAAACCAAGGAAGAAAAAATTCTTTTTAAATTCATTAAAATTTTATCTGTACACTTTGAACGGTTTTTTTTTTTTTCTTCTTTTTCATTTTCTATGCGACGTTATAGAAATTATGTAAAAAATTCAAAAAGAAATAAAACATGAATGGTTGATAGAGTGAATGAGATTTAAGCTATGGTGGAGGGAAGGGTGTATAATATGAAATCCATTCAGAAAATATTTTGTGTAATTTCACAAAAAAAAAAAAAAAAAAAAAAAAACAAAGAAAAAAACCTTTTCTACTACGAAATTTAAGATTTTTGAAAAACAAGAAAAACAAATCTCAGGATTTTCATACATTTGATAAGGGAAGGATAATATAAAGCGGAAATATAATTAATAAAAAGAGAGAGAGAGAAAAAAAAAAAACTGAAAAAATTTTTATAACTAGGGATACGACGAAGAAAATGATATGAGATTATGATGTCATTGTGTTAATGTATAGATGAAAAATTCAATAAAAATATGCACATGCATTTTTTCAAGATAGTAAACACTTTTTTATTGTAGATTATTTGAATTTGAAAAGAAAATACAAAAAACTGAAGGGGAATTTTTAGTTTTTGGGGGATGGGGTGGAGGCTATGAAGAACTACTAAACTTTAAATGTGCATTTAACAAGATAAGGATATTCATATAAATTGTTATTTCTATTTTTTTTTTTTTTCTTTGTGAATTTAATTAACGGTACAATAAACATAACCTAAAAATTATGATTTAGTTTAAATTACGTTGTTGAAATTTTTTTTACACAATTACATTAGTGTTCAAGCTGATAATTTTAAGGAGTTCAAGTTCAAGTATATCTTAGTCAAAAAAGGGTAATTGAATTTTGTTTTTTTTTTGGCTATTTAAACTCATTTGTGAATTAAGTATAAATCTCTTCTAATATTAATGTTATTATTATGAGTTATTATGAGTTAATTTGTTAAATTGAAAACACTCAGTTCTCTGTACTCAGCTATTTGTATTTGTTATAACACAAAGGGTGAGATAAGGTTAGGTTGCTCCGAAACTGCAGCGCTAAAGAAGCTTATATACTCAGCTATTGTAAAATCAAAAAGTTTATATATAAAAAAAAAAAAACAATGCAAAGTACACTCAGCGCAAGAAGAATTCACAAATTTAAAGGGAAACAAATTGAACTATTGGGATTGTTAGGGCCCGGATTCTGCATAACATCATGAAATTTCTTTAAATTATTATTTTTTCTTATTTTTTGAAATGATTACCATTTTTTCTCACCAGTGTTTGACTGTTTCAACATGATTTCAACCCCATTTCTACGTGAGATGACTCTCAACCCCCTCAACACATTACTACGAGTACGTACACTATACAAAAATAGAATTGAGCTAAACTGAGGGCAGTGTTGTTGTTGTTTTTTGGCACGAGGAATGAGATTTGGTGTCCTGGACACACTGAAGCTTAACTAATCAACTTATTGTATTCCTCACTCCTGGTATGTATTTCTACATAAAAGCGCATATCATCCTTTTAGCAAACAGTATGACATAATTTACGTAGTCAGTGTTAGAAAGATCCTTCAGATTCCTACCCTCTGCTGAAGTAAGTCTTTTTCATCTTTCTAGAGCAACACAATCCTCTAGGACGTGTGTTGATGTTTCTTCTTCTTCTTCTTCTTCTTCTTCGAAACATAATCTACACTCTAGACTATCAACATTACATCCTAGTTCCTGTAAGTGTTCTACAAGAGGGCAGATCATAGTCCAAAAATTTTCCATGCTGAAACTGTTAGCATATATGTACATAATTGAGCTTAGCTTTCTGTCTTTCAATTACAAAATAAATGTGAATTGTTTTTCGCCAAAAATAATTCAAAATTGTTCAATACAAAAGACTGTATTCAAATTTTACATAATTTTCATGAATTTCTATTTTATATTATATTTAATTGGATTTTGTATTCTACAAAATTAGTAAAGAGCTAAATTTTAATAAAACTAAAAAGATTAAAAATTTTATACATTTTGCCCTTCCGTTTTATTTTATTTTATTTTTTTCATTTGATAATTTTCTTTGTTTAATTTTTCAATTTTAAAATTAAGAATTCATTATAATATTTAATTAAAAATGGAAATTACATGAAATTTATAAATTTCATTTTTATTTTTTAAATTTATCGTTAAATTTTACAAAATTGACATAAAATAACAAAATAAAAATGGAAAATTACGAAAATGTTCTTGAATAAATAAGGCATCTATTATGAGAATCTATTCAACAAACAATAGAATCGACTTCTAAGAGTCGATCAAAACAAGTCACGGTATTATATGTGAAATCAATCGACTTACATGCATAGTACTAAAAAATTTGAGTACTAAAATTAGGTAACTTGATTGTTTACTTCTTAAATTTTATATGAACATTTTTTATTTGTGTTGTTAAAATTTTTATTTTTTTTTTTCAAAATTTTTGTTGTCATTTTTTTAAAGTCGATCACACAAAAACATTAACAACTTTTCAAATCTATAGAATAGAAAAATTTTTCCTCGAATAGACTTTCATAATACCAAAAGGTCGATTACAACATAAAGTCGATTAGCAATAGACTCTCATAATTGACGCCTGATTTTGTGCATGGGGTAGTATGTAACGTATACACATCACACCGATCACTTAAAAGATGATTTAAAAACTGAAAGAATAACTTTTGACCATTAAGCAATAAATCGTTTTTTTTTTTTTTTGAGAAAAATATTAAAGAAAATAGAAAAGGAAAAGAAAAACATTTTATAAAGAAAAAAAAAAAAAAACAAAAAATAAAGTAAATTTTAAAATGAAATCATTTTTCGTTTTATTTAATTCAAAACATTTCAAAAGTAATCGGTTCTATTTATGTATGTCGATACGATTTTCACTTTTCTTTCTCTTTTTTTGTTTTTCTTTTTTGTTTCTTGTTTTAAAGGAAAATACAAAATCAATAGATGGAAATAATAAAATGAAAAATACAAAAAAAAAAAAAAAAATGAAATAAAAATAAAAGAACATTTTTAATCAATTAAGGGATTTTCTGTAAATGGATGTACCTATGCATGTGTATACATTACCTATACGACTGTATACCAGTATAACATCAGTGTTTTGTGTATGATGTGAATTTTTCAATTTTATTAAGGACATTCAAAATATCGTAGAAAATTTGCCTACATAGATACGTATATGGCGTACAGGATATTTCATTCAAATATAGAGGATATGTAAATGTTTAGATTAATTCAAATTTTCTGGGTTTTATCCTACTAAAGCCAAGCCATTATGAATTTGTTTTTCTTGTTCTTTTTTGTTTTCTGTAGAAAATAAACAAAATCGATCAATTAAAGTCAACATTTTTGGCTCTTTCTTATTAAAAATTCAAATTCTTTGTGGAAATTTGGATAATTTAATAATGTCCAGATAAATCAAAGATTGACGTGATAAAGTGCGGGTGGTTGAGGTGGATTGCGCATGTGGTCAGATTCTGTGAGGATAACCCAGTAAGAAGACTGGTGTTCGGAAGCATGGATGAAGAGAGAAGAAGGGGTAGACCAAAGAAACGATATATTGACGACATCGAAGAGGACATTAGAAAAATAAGAGTGCCTGATTGGAAGAACAAACAAAGCTAGGGATCGTAACGTCTGGAGAAGTATTTTGCAGGAGGTCATGGCTCGGAAAGGGCTGTAGCGCCGATGATGATGATTAGATAAATCAAAGAACATTTAATCAGTTTTCATTTGCACTGAATATTAGATTCATACATCTTTCAATAGTCTAACCGACAACTGTTGAAACACAATGGTAACTACAAAACGAATGAGTTATAGATTGTAAATGAAAAATGAAATGGAGATGGGGAATACCGACTGTACAAAAATTTTTGTTTTTCATCTCTTGGTATTTAGGTTATCAGTTTTCCGAGCACATAGTTATGAAGGAATCTGTTTATTACAGGAAATTTGAACCGTTTATTTTGAAAATGGTTTAAGTCAATTTTTTTTTCAAAAAGTTGATAAATCGCATAGTTTACTTATAATTTAGGGTTCCTTTGAATATCTCAAAAAAATAAAAATTGAAAAAAAAAAATTGACTTACACCACTTTCAAAAAAATACACCAGGCCCATTTAATGAAATTACTTGAAAATACTCTGTTGACTTTAATTATTTTCAACATGTATACATAGATAGGGGAGCCTCGAGGACCTGTCCCAGGTTAGCCCTGGTAGCATAGTTTGCTACCATAGCTCAACAGGATGGCTATAACCAATGGACCTCCGTCTTTTTTAACGTACCCATGAACCAATGTAGCAACAAAACGTCATTTTTTATATGCTAATTGGACACGACTTCGCACGGTCTGCAGCCGCTTGAAAAAAAAATTGATACGGGTGGTGGAGGAAGGGGTGGTCATTGTGGTCCAGTCACTTAGAAATTTTCTTTCTATTACGTACAGAATTATTTATTACATTTGATATACAATTTTCTGTTCAATGCATTCATTTTAACGTGCATTTAAAATTTTTTACAATTAAATTTATGTATGATGGTGATGGTTATTTTCTATGTTTTAAATTTTTCCGTTTATTTTTTAAATTCTTTTAAAATTTAAACAACGATACAAGAAAAACTTCTTTTTTTTTGTTGTGTTTATCAAAAATTATTAGATAGAGTCAATTCATATTTTGTTAGGTTATGTATTCTATTTTATCATAACATTATTACTGTGTTTACTTAATCATCAACTTTTATATCATAATATTTTAACGTTTTTATATATAATAAAACGTAGATATGCACAAACATACGATGTACCTGTTCGTATAGATTGGTATAGCAGATACATACTATACATACAATGGCTTTTATAATAAAAAGCATGTCCAAAATATTTATATTCTACATTTTGACTACATACCTAGTGTATCAGTTTTTCTTGCACATAATAAATACACAAAAACAGGAAAACAATAAAAATTTTACAGCATGATATACTTTGTATCTGATGATCAGTGCATTAATCTCATTTTGGTCCGCATTTTTACGCAAAATGTTCAAGGTTATCGCTTAAGGATTTTCAAAATTGTTCTCAACTTATAGGATAACAGCTGAATGTGAAACTTTTAAGCTCTTCTTCTTCTTTTTCCATGGCGCTACAACTTGCTTCGTCGAATCTTGGCCTCCATCAGGAAGCTTTTAGGCTACTCTAAGATGAGTATTGACTATTATGTGACTTTGAATAGTCATCAGAACAAAAAAAAAAGATACATTTAGAGCCATTTTGAGCTTTAAAATTTTTGAAAAGCCGTGCAAAGCTTTTATATGTAGCATTCTCGAGATATTTAAATCTCATTCTCGGAACAGTTTTACTCAATGACAAAACAAATGCTCCTGTACTCTAATTACTTGAATAAAGTATACAACATAAAGAAATACAACCTCAAAAGAAAACCATTAGATAAAAGCAAAAATTTGTTATTTATTTTATATACACGATGAGAAAAATAAAATTTAACGATGATGAAGATTTTCATTAGCAATAAATAAAAAAACTTTTATGATGGCTGATAATTTTTAGTGTATTATACAAAAAGTATGGACACAACAAAATAATGATGATGATTGTATCAATTGTATGTACAAGGGGAGAAGAAGTATGAGCCATCGTTGATAAATGTCCAGTATACTTAGTGTGATAATTTTAAGTATGAGGTAACATGGGTATATGTACATTATAGTTTAAAGTTTTATAAGACGAGTACATAATGTACATATAAAATGTGAATGATGACATGAATGTGTCTTTTATATTATGTACAATATGTTTATTTATTCTGATGTTTACGAAATTTTCATTTATTTTCTAACTATACCTTGTCTATTAATTCGATGCAATTAAGGCCTTATAGAACTATATTTGTCCCATAATGCCTTAATGTCACTGACATTCAAACCAGTGGATCAAACAGATAGCGAAACTAGTAAAGTTTGTAAAAAATATCTGGCCATATTTCTTTTTCAATTTTCTCTCTAGTTGAGAAGGACAATGGGAACTAAATCTATATACCTTACTAATGCTGGATTTCTTCACTTGAAGATATCTTGGAAGTTAAACGTATCTTGAAGATAAACCGAAGATTTTTATTTAAGACTTATCTTCAAGATAAAGTTAACCGATGGTTGAGATTCGGGATATCTTTAAGGTGATAGATATCTTGACTACATTGCGCCAATCGATAACTAATTTAAAAATTCTGACGGTTGAAGAAGTTTGTTTTTGTAAATTGCACGTAAATTATTTTTAAATTACACATGAAGTTGGTTTAATGTCATTTTTTTAAGGGCTGTGGAAAGTATTTTTATCCTAAAGATAATTAATCTTCAAGTTAAATGAAGAAAACCAATCTAGAAGATATCTCCCGGGGTTAACTTTATCTTCAAGACAGCTAACTAAAGGTATGAAGAAATCGGGCCTTATAATTTCTAATAAGATCATCTAACGAGCTAATAATCTAATATGAGATGAATTTTTTCAATATCAATGTACAGCGATGTAAAGTGGTACTAATTTATGTCATTTCTATAAGACCTTAACTGCACTGAATTAGTAGACAAAGTATAACATTCATTATTATGTAACATTCAGTTGCTTTTATTGATTAGAGTAAATATGATGAGATCCCTTGGGCCTATTGGTATCATCCCATCATAATAAAATTCTCTAATATGTAGTACAGTGTACAGTTTTATTTGATTCAACGTATACATAACGTTATGGTACATAAAAATTGAAAATTTTCGTAAATATTTTTAATTCAAATAAAATTTTCTTAAAAATAATCAAAGGAAATTAATAAATTTATTGATTTTTAAAAAATGTTCTTTTGTTTTTATTTTCTTTGATCTCTTTTAATCCCACATGAAGTCCCCATGGATGGTCTGTATTTTTTATTAATAAGGTTGCCTATGTACATTATACCCATAAAAGAAGATGAAAATTGAATAAAATAATTATCAAAAAAGGCAAAAAAAAGTTAGGGAGAGCCTTTTTGCTTCCTTTAAAAAAAAATTACAAATTAATGAATTCGATACCAGCTTATACACACACAAAAGAAGAATATAAAGAGTACAAAATACATTTTTAATTGGCATTAAATTGAATGGTATGAATTTATTTTGTTTCATTTTTATTTTATTTTATTATTTTGTTATTTTTAGGAAAATTGAAAAGAAAATCTTTTGAATGTATTTTATTTTTCTCAGATAGGATATACAGTCATGGCTCGATTAGTACGGTATTTGTTGATGCATTTTAAATAGCATAAAGTAAGAGATGACATTTAAGTGAAATTAGCCTCGAGTGTAACTGTTTAAATTTGCTTTGTCTACATGCAGGATTGAATCTCGTCTCGACCACATTTGGACTCGATCAGTCTCACATATAGACGCTGATCGAAAGATCTAAGTGGATGGAATCCATTCGACTCGATCCAGCATTTGCCCTTGGATCAAATCGAAATATCATCACGGATCGAAAAATCGAAAGATCGAAAGATTGAAAAATTAAATTTGCCGCAAAATACTCAAATCTAATTTGTTTCACATTTTGATCTTTGGATCTTTCAATCTTTCGATTTTCTCATGTATACGAGGCAATTGTCAATATGAATCTGAACCTTCAAAGAACAAACTTTCAAATATTCGTCCTTCGAAAGATACCTGTATTATCTACATGTACGTATACGTACATGTATACTCGAACAGGCTAATTAATTTTTATCATATCAGCTAATTACGTTACAGAGCACTAAAATGACGTAATAATAAGATTTTCACTTTCATTATTTTATCTTGTTATTTTTTAAAATTTTTGAAAGTCTTTTTTTTTATATTTTTCATCGTTTTTTTTATCATGGTTTAGGTTATATTTTCTTAAATTGCTATTATTAGCCATTTTATTTTTACATATTTATTTTTATGACATATTAATAAGACATCAAAAATGATAGACAGAAAATAAAGAAAAAAAAACCAAATTGAGGAAATTTATGAAAATGATCTTAAATTATTGTTTTGAAAATGATGGGATAGGACACTATATCAATCTGTGTTCCACCAATGTAGCAGGTGAAAGAGGAGCCTTTAAATGTAGAAAATAGATCCTGAGCTTGTTTATGACAGTAATCAAACAATTTGTGTGAGTATTCCGTGATGTGGATATTTTATACACGGAGGACATTGAATTAACACGAGGACGAGGACATGTAAGTAGTAGAATGGAAAAAATAACAAATTCGGCAGTCATAGTCTGAAGGTCAGATTAGAAAATTCCACGAGCGTACTACATATAAAACCACATCAATTCGGTTGCAATTCAAATTTATGTACTAATCAATATAATGTCTATAAAAGCAAAAAGTTAATATGGGACGTAAAGCTAGATCAGTGTGTTTGTCTCTCCCAAACGGCGAGGCATCGCAACGGATCCACAATGGATCCATATAGCTTACCATTACAATATGGACGTAAGGTTGTATCGGAAAATTGATGAAAATTTTGAATTCGCTCGCTTTAATTTGTGTTTAGTCACTCAATATATTAGAAATATCATAAATTGATTTTACATTGATTTTTAGTCCTATACAAATTTTGAGTGGTTACACCAGGAACGACTATGTCCCATCTGGCCCATTTCCTTTGACCAAATTTTCTATTTTTGTTGTTTTTTTTTTTGTAATTTTCATTTATTTTCACATATTTTTAAAAACCAATAAAATTTATTATATATTCGAATACAATGGGCAATTTTGTCTAAGTGCTCAGATAGAGCCATACTCTTTTTCTCCCTGATTTCAAATAAGAAATTTTGTTATATGATCAGTAAACAATTGATATTATTATCACATCATCATTTTTATGAGAATTTAAAAGTAATCAACAAAAAAATAAAAATTATATGGAAGAATGAATAATTTTATGTTCTGTTCTTTTTCTAAAAAAAACAGAAAAAAAAAAAAAATTCGAACAAATAAAAAACAATATACCGTTAGAAAATTAGATTTAAATGAAAATCTAGCTCATTTACTTTGTTTTGTTATATTTTTTTATTATTGCTGGAATTCTTCCTGGTAGAAATTTATAGTATTTCATATTTACATTTTATTTTTCAATTTTCCTCGTTTTAAGTTTGGTTTTTCAAAGTATTTTGTTGAATATGTGCTTCCTTTTCGTATAATATGTATATCTGAAGCATTGTTATATAAGATATCGTTGAAAATACAATTTTCATTTCTTGCATATATTCTTAAACAGATTTGTTCATTTATAAGTGCATGAAATAGAGAATGTATACCTTGTTAACGTAGTTTTCCTGATAAAATATGAACCGATTATTATATCTTCCTCTGTCGTGGTACGAAAGGCACATCAGCGACTCGATGGAGTAAATTTTTTTTTTTAAAGTTAATTTTCCAATATTTAGCTTAGTTTATATAGAATGCAGAATTTAGACTTTACCATTGCGTGAAGTCCATTTTTATTTTTGTTATTTTATCTGTTTTTTCTTTACAGTTTTATTATCGAATTCTCGATATGAAATCTCATAATATCATTGTTAATGGCACAGCAGTTCGATGTGAGCCAGGATTTAATATAATTACGATGATTTTTCGAAACGATTCTATCATACATACATGGACTTACAGTTTAACGTGGATTGCGAACCACTGAGTTTGTTGAAGTAGAGACTTAAATTCAATTCTGTATGATAAGACTTAAACCAATCATATTTGTTTGAGTTGACTTCTTGTCAGAAAGTAGACTAGATCGGTGTTAGTAAGCACTTGAACCCATAAACAGAGAGCTAATGGTTCTCATTCAAAGCTGAGTGAATTTAATACTCCTTTATAATAAAGTATCATTTTTTTTTTTTTTTAACGAATTTAATATGTATTAAGTACAAGTTATTGTAATCTCAATAACTACATGAATAATGTATATTTTGTACGTATACACACATATTTTACTTTTGCAGATAAAATCATATGGCAAAATGATTTTGTTAAATATTTAAAAAAAAAGTAAAAGAAAAAGAAAATGAAAATGAAAAGAAAAACACACACATACATACATATATGTACATCTGTTATGCATCCTTACGTATATGATTATCGTATACGAATTTAACATTAAATGAAAGGAAAATATTTTTGTGGTTAAATTTTATTGTTCCGTTTATTTAATATACAAGAATATTTTTGTATTCATAGAACGTACGTTTAAAATATATTATGAAAACAGAGTACGTATACCGTGAATACAGTACATACATGTATACGTATGCATGAATGCCATGTTTTATGTACACCACAAATATGTGTGTATGTGTTTATAAAAGAAAATGTAAAAAAATTTATAAAATAAGAGGACAACAAATTCGAATATAAATAATTTGCAATATGAAATTACGGTAAGAATTTTTTTTTTGTTTTATTTTCATATTAAACATGTACATATGCGAATATGTACGATTCCTTAGTAGTCCTTATATCCATGATGAAAATGTATATGAAACCTTTCATGTGTGGAAAGCCAGACATGCATGTACATATGTATGTGTTCTCGTAATCTAATTTATACAGATATTATACCAATTTGTATATAGAAAACACACAGAGCCATGTATAGTATACATACATGAGATATATCCCACATGAATGCAGTATTCATTTAACTTTAAATAGGCTTTAGAGTATTTTTTGTTTTGTTTTTTTTTAATATCTGGTACACATTCTAATGCTTCATACAATATCTTTTATTCACCTTTTTAGATTAAACTCCAAGGATACATGAGGAAAAACATGAGCAAAAGTAAAAAGAAAAAACAAAAAGTAAAAACGAAAAATGTTTATTGGCCTATTAAATGATTCGTTTATTAAGTAAATTTCTCGGAAATTTTTATTTCTTTTATTTTTGTTTTTCCTTTTTGATTTTCATTTTAATATAATAATTTTTTTTTTTTTTTTTGATTTTGTATAATTTTATAAATCACACAGGGAATATACACATGAATGTATGTTATGTAGTATGTTCGTATAATCGTTTGTGGAAATTTGTATAGCTCAACTAAAAAACGATGATATTTCATATTGATTCAAATGTATAAGCGTGTGACTGTCATACAGACAGAAAATATTGCTGTGGACTAAACCATATTTGCTTAAAAATACGTTATAAAAACGCATAAAAAGTTGGGGAAGGGGGGTGGGGGAGGTGTTAGATATTTCTATCAAATTTTGACATTTTTACATTTTCATATGTATCGTATAGTTTTACTGAGGTAAAACTGTAAAAAGTTAAAATTTATTTAAATAACAAGGCTATTTCGTATGATAATAATTCTTTCATGACAGTTCGAATGACAATTTCGCATAAATAATCACGTGACAGTTCTCAAAACTCAATATAATTAGAACTATACTCAGTTGTAATAAAAGGGGGCAAAAGGTTGATACTGTCAGTCGTTGTGACAGTAAATAAGATTACATACAATCTATGTAAAGATATAATAATGTTATATTTTATGAAAATTTCATAGTAAATTATCGTTTGCCATCCAATTTTTTTAGTTTGCTCTAGATTGACTCTTTAATTTTGTTCATATTTTTGCAATTAATGATTTTTGTAGATTTTTTTAAATCCTTTCTAACAGCATCTAATCATCAGCTTATTTTCCTGTAAGCAATAGACACATTATCTTCTTAATGAGTAACAATTTTTCAGAAATTTTCTTACTATCAAAATCTCAAGAAATATTGAATGATCTATACATGTACATTTAAGGTAATTTTTTGTATGTATACAAAATTTAAAATTTTTCATTTTTGTAAAATCCATATAAGATCATTTTGTATCCTGAATATGTCAGTATGTAAGCAATTTTTTTTTTTTTGAAGTTTTTCATATCGTATTTATTTTTATTTTCATTTTCTTATGTATTCTATTGCCATATACGAGTACATACAGTGTGTGAACATAACGTATGGAATCGAAAATAAATGAAAAGCAAAACAAAAAAAATGAATAAATATTTGAAAAATACGTTAATATGATTACAGTCAGTTATATATGAAAGATTTCGTACAAACAGATTTACGTACACATATGTACATATGTTAATCACTAATTCGATGCAGTTAAGGTCTTACGGAAATGACATAAATTAGTACCAATTTAGGACGCTGTATATTGGTATTGAAAAAATTTATCAGATTGTGGTAACACTGTTCGGTTCAAATGATTTTATTAGTAATTGTGAGAGAACAAAAAAAAAAAAAAACATGTATACTCCCATAAGGACTTTAGTGCACCGAATTAGTGGACAGAGTGTAAGTATATGTATACGAGAGGTTGACGATGTAAATAATAATCCATTTGATTGTGGTTTTATGGTTTTGGATTTTTTTTTTCTTTGAGTTTTTTGTTGCTATACATTTTTTTTTTGTTTCCTCAAAATTTAAATTGTTATGGTACTACTGAAAAAATTTTTTTTTCATTTTTTATTTTTTATTATGACATTTATTTTTATTTTTCCTCATATTAATATTAAAAAAAAAATTAAAAACGAAAAACATGAAAGAAATGTTCCATGTTCCTTTATGGTTTTCCTTTTAATGATTTTTTTCTGATTTTTAATTTTTTATTTCAATAATGAATCCACATATCTTGTCCCCTTTTGATGTTTTATTTTTATACGTAAAAGATTTTCGGAACGATTTTTTTTTTTTGTTTTTTTGTTTGACGTGATTGGAATTGATTAAATTCTTGTTTCAATTATTGATTAATTTGCCTTTAAAAGATAAAAAAAATTATTTTTTTTTAAGCATATACTCGTATCGTAACTATATACTCAAGGCCGTAAACAAAATCCTGACTATGATATTGCATTCGCGTATAGCAAATAAACTTGAACCAAAGATGCGGAAATGAGCAAGCTGGATTTAGGCAAGGAAGATCAGCTATACGAGTAGATCACATTAATACTGTAAGAATCATTGTTGAACAATCGATAAAGTTCCATTTCCCGCTTTATATATTTTTTATGGATTTCTATATGGCCTTTGACAGTATAAAATGGTCCGATTTGTGGCAAATCCTAAACATTTATTGACCTAATACTATATCAAACGAAAATCTGTGGTCATTAGCAAGGCTTGCCAAATCGAACTTTCTCATCAGACAAATAAAGTGGAATTGGATTGGCCACACATTGAGAAAATCCCAGAATAATAATAGCAAGAACCGCCCTTAATTGGAATCCGCGAAAACACCGCAAAAGAGGTAAAAACACGTAAATTATTTTTAAATTACACATGAAGTTGGTCTCAAGTAGTTTTTTTAAAGGCTGAGTAAAACGTATTTCTATCCTGAAAACAGTTAATCTTCAAGTTTAATGAAGAAAACCAAACTAAAAGATATCTCCCGGTTAAGTTTATCTTCAAGATAGCTAACTACAGGCATCGATAAAGTATTCTATATTTATAATTCATCCACGCTACAGGTATGGAGTAATTTAGCATTAGAAGATTTTCTTTTACAAAGTGAAACAGAAAACTGGCAAATGTTCAATTAGTGCTGTATAGTATATTAAAATTAATTACCATTACTCTGGGACACCCTTTACATCTACACATGTATACAATATCATTATATATTATCAGTAAGAAATATTGTCTATATAATAATATTCGTTAACTGTATCCTTTTTAGTATCCTTTTTCAATCATTTAAAAAAAGGAAGAGTAAAAAAAAACTGAAATAATTTTTTGGAAAACTTCACATTTTTTTTTCTGGCTTTTTTTTTTTTTTGTTTTTTGCTCCAAAGAGACGTGTGTACATATGCATTGTATGAGTATGTGCTCATGTTAAATTATACAAAAATAACGATGACGTTTATGGATACCAATATAAATGGGTGATTTATGTTCGATAGTAAAATTGCAATTTCAAAAAAAAAAAAAGAACAAAAGACGAAAAAACAAAAAAAAAAAAATGTATTTATCCTTTTTCTTTATTACCACTCTTGGATACGTGTACCCCATATGTGTGTGTGTGTGTGTACTAAGGTCGTATTTCACACATATTATTTTTTTCATTTCATTTTTGTTATTCTTTTTTTGTAAGAACGCCTACACAGAAAACAAAAAGCGATATCATAACTTAAAATGATGATAAACAAAAATAAAAAATAATAATAAAAAAAAAACCGAAGAAGATGATAAAACACTGTATCCATAACAATTTACTCCAAAAAAGTATTCCATCATTTCATCTAAAAAAAAAGAAACGAAAAATAACTTTAAATGTAAGTAACATGGAAAAGGAAAAAGAGAAGAAAAAAAATTTTTTTTTTTTTTGATAAATAATAATAATAAAATGCCCCAATCAAAAATATAAGCACATATGAGGTCGTTTATTTGAATCGGTTTTGATATATTACAGTGAAATACTCATGTGTGTGTACTTTAGTACACTGTTAACCAACTGGATAAGTTAATTTTGTGATTATTTGGTGAACCTTTCAAGCGAACCTGACCTGAATACTTTTTTTATTCTTGGTTTTTTAATAGTATGGATCAGGGCTACATAAACGGATCCTCGAGGAAGACAGGAGACTTTGACATCTTTAAGATCTTGAAAAAGCGTGTAGCCCTAGAAAGATGGAGATGAATTGCTACCTCGTTGTTTCGGTAAAAAAAAAACAGAACACATAAACGGATGATTCGATAAAAGAAAAAAATTTATTTTTCCTTTTTTCGTTATTTTTGTTGTCTTTTTTAAATTTTGCTTTCAGCTCATATTTCGCCAAATTTGAACAATTTAATAATTAAACAGTCTTTTAGTTTTATTTTTGAAATATAGTACAAAATTCTTAATATACAATCTCTTCTCTCTTTGGTAAAATGACTAATAATAATTTATCGATCTGAGTATCCTTTAGAGTTTGCTTTCATTCTTTTTTGCATTCTTACAAACGCTTCTCAATAGAATGCTAAACCGTCCAAATATTTCTTCTCTTTGAGTCAAGACTTCAACGAATGGTATAATTATATAAAAATTGGTAAACTCATTTAATTTTATTGATAATTTTTACAGATTGATAATTTTTTGGCATCTCTTTCTACCCGACAAAATCTGATCATTTATTTGATCCTGTTGGATTGCTGGTTTCAATGGGTTTGATATGACCGAAAAATATATAGAAAACAAAATTTGTGATCGTTTCATCTTAAATTCTTAAAAAATATCCAAAATGCACTTATCCAGTTGTTGGATAGTGTTATTTTATTTAACCCATAAAAAATGTTCTAATAAAGGATCATGTACAAAAGAACAAAAAAAAAAAAAAAAAAAAAAAAAAAAAGCTTACAATTCAATCGCTTTGAATTAAGATTATATAAATGTAAATATTTTTCATACATACTTTGCACAAATACTTTATGCCCTTTAAGTGGGCATTCAACTTCTTGAGGTTTTTTTTTACGTTACAAGTTACGGAGTTACAAGGATATTCTGTCTGTAATATATTTTACTTAAAAAAAATATAAAAAAAAAAAATTATGATTTCCATTTATTCTGTTATACTCTGTGTTGTTCGATGGTTCATCTCTGTCAGTTGTTTATTTAGTTTTTTGTTGTTTTTTTTTCTTTTGGTCCTTTTTTTTTTTTGCTATTGTGAATTTACAGTCTTATGTAATAGGTTTTTGACCTTTTTTTTTATTTTTCACTTGTTATTTATTTCAAAAATTTGATATATGGACTACAAGCATCCTAGAAAATTAAATTGGGGAAAAGAAAAATGGCAAAAAAAAAAAATAATAATTCGAAATTCTAATCTAGTTTATCAAATTTTTCTTTTTGTTTTTTTTTTTTATACTATATATTTTTTTCCATTTTTCTTTTTTTTTTTTAATTTATTTACTTTTCTAGACATGTATTCGTTATTTTTGATTACAATATAAAAAATTTGTTTTTTTATTTTTTTTAATCTGTTTTTATATCTCTCTGCCTCAAGAGCATCGTGTGGTATGAGTACATGTCCTTTTTTGGTATTTCGTTCTGTGATAAAAATATGAATAACAAAAATTCGCAAAATAAAAAAAAGGAATTACATATATTTTTAATACAGGAAATACAGGAAATATATATTTTTTTTTTTGCTTCAAATTTTGTTTCATGCTAGTACAACCAATTAAAAATATTTCATTATACCTAGAATAGAAAGCAATCCCCTTATTTTACAGATAAAAAAAAAATTGATACCTTCGGAAAAGCATGTAAATTAATGGAAATCAAAATATTATCAGAATTTTTCAAATCTAATATGAAAATACGTTTTCTTTCATCAGTTGATCAGTTGTTGGATCAGTTGATGTGATGATGAATGTTCATTATTAAATTCATTAAAAGCGGAATGAGCATCAGTTATCATCATTATGGGATAAGAACATAGACAGAGTATCACGAAGTAATTCGTTGGGATTGGACTGATATAATTTTCTAATCTAAGGTCTTGACAGGATTTTTCTGTCTGGGATGGGGGTATATTGGCATCTGAGATAAGAACATAGGCAGAGGACTGATCACTGTTAAAACATAATCTTAATTTTTTACTTTTATAGTGTATACATTGAGCGTTGACCGTTTATGTTTAAATTTTTCTGTCCAACTAAAATGACTATTTAGATATGTGCTAATGACTGTTTGCTTTGAACGATATTACAATTTTTGAGATTTTATGGTGTGTATAATTATAATAGATCACTTTAACTGTACGATCGTGAAAGTTCTTCTTTGATCTCATGGGTCTGTTTGAAAATTACCCAGAAAAGCTGGTATCGTTGACAGTTTAGCTGAAAAGGTACATTCTTTTTATCCTGGCCCATCGAGACGTATGTCAACAGGAACCGAAATGGGTATGAGTAAATCACATACAAGATTTTCACGAAATGGATCGGACCAACATTTGCCTCGCGTTGAGTACACAGATTATTCATCATCTTTAGGAAGACATTCATTTTTAAGATCAAGTTTGAAAACAGGAATAATGCGTTTTATGACTATAGTTCATGCTCTAGTACTCTAAAAAAAAAAAAAAAACAAATAATTTACAATCGATCCCATATAAATCAGTTTATGATCGAAAAATCTGATATAATTCACGGGGGGAGCAGCCAATAAAAGGTTTATAGATGATGTAAACAAAAAAAAAAAAAAAAAAACACAAAATTTTATTGTTTTTCATCAATTTTTGAAATTTTTATTAAATATCTCAAATTTTGTTTTTTTCATTTGTTCTGGTTTTTATTAATTTTTTTTTTATATTTTATTTTTTTTTTTACATTAAATGTACGTTTCTTGTGTATGTGTAATATATTCTTGAAGATACACATATACATACATATATAATCGTTTGTTCTTTCGTGTAATATATATATTAAAGGATGTATTATGTAAATAACATAATAATAATAATAATAATAATAATACAATATTTTCAACATTTAAATACTTATATAATTTATATTCTATACTACTACATGTGTATATATAATGTATTGTATGTATTGATCTCTTTTCAATCTTTTTTTATTTATTTTTTTTTTAAATTTTCTTCGTTTATAAATTTTTTTCTTTTTTTGTTTTGTTTTTTTTTTTTGAATCAGTTAATTTTTATACTCTATCCATTAATACCATGCAATTAAGGTCATATGGAGATTACTTAAAAGTGGTGCCATTTTACATCACTATGTGTATTCAAAAAATTCATCTGATATTCGTAATAAAAGCTTTGTGGATTGTGGTAATACTGGCTCATGAAAACAGTTTAATTAGAAATTATGAGAAAAGAAAAACAGATTCTCATAAGCCCGTCAATGCATAATATTAGTGGATAGAGTATAAATACGAGTATCAATTATTTTTTTTTCTTTCTTACATTAACATACATACGTATATGCATGTACATACATATGTGTAATTAAATTTTTTTTTTTTATTTATTAACTATAATAATACATGTATAATTTTTTGTATATATTAATAATATGCGCTTTATATATAATGTATACAATACATATTTTTTTTTTTTTTTTTGTTTTTTCAAAATAATTCAATTATATTGTATGTACCATTAAAATTTTAAATAAATTTCAACAAATATCCGATTTTTTTTTAACTTTTTTTTTTTTTTTTGGCGAAATATAGCAAGCTGAATTTCAAAATGTTAAATAATTTGCTGTGATGCGATAATCAAGACTATTCTGGTCGTACAAAACAATTAGCAAAATTTTGGTAAATTTTAATAAAATTCTGCTAACAACGGCCAGAATAGCCATGAATGTTGAGTAATACGGCCACATGACAATCAAATATTTGATTGTCGTGTGATACGGCTTTAATACAAAACGCAATGAATCAGAAAAATTCATGATATGCGAATCGTTTGAATCTTCAAAATTTTGCATCAAGATGATATTTAGACGTTTTGAAATTCATGGCTTAATTTGCATATCTTTTGTTTTTGACAATTTTTGTCAATTTGTATGATGACATATCAATTTTCATATTAGCAATTTTACTCATGAGATGCTCATGAGATGTTCTATTCAAATATGTATGAAATACGCAATAGTACGCAATTACAATATCTACAATATCCTTCATTTTGAATTTAATAATTGTAATTTACCATCTACATACATATTTTCTGTAAATTAAATTTATATAAAAAACGTCAATAATTAAATGTTTATTTTAATTCAGTTTTTATTTCATTTTTGTCTGTTTTAAATTTTTAAATATTATTTGTATGTATGTATGTATCGATTTTGGGCGGTATGAAGGACTCAATGGTAATCATTATCAATGTCGCAACAACTCGATGTTAGCTAGGGCCTAAACATCATTACTGATGACTCAATGATAAAATGCATAATTTCATTTTAATTCTCGAATAATAGTATCTCAGAATATTTTATATCAGTCAGGAAACGGCCAATTGGATTGGTAGGCCATTGTCACTATTGATCATGATGAAACTTATTAAATTGCTCAAAATTTTCAATTTATAGGCCAAATACAATAAACAAGCATGCCGATACGCAATACATGAAGCTGCTTCACATACTACGTGCACTAAAATGTTTCTACTCTGAAAACCTTGACGAAAATGATGATTATATGCAATATGGTCTGGATTGTAGTGTATAAGGTCTATTATTTATTTTACATTATTTTTGACTGAATATAAACGTTGATAGTGAACAAATTTAAAATCGTTTTAAATTTCCTATCGAGTGATACATACCGCTCATTACATAAATTTCACAAACAGAATTTCGAATTGAATTAAAATCTGAATTTACAAATCATTTCGGAATATTAATTTTAATAATGATCTTTAACTAATTCCTGATGGCCAATGGACATGAATGTAACCATACATACATTCTATGAACTTGAATCTGAACCAGAATTAAAACCTATACCTATGCGATTCGATATTCTGTTTGTTGCTTCTTTGTGATGGATTGCATCCTAAATTCTAAATTAATAATTTATTTTGATTTTTATTTTATTTTTAATTTTTTACTCTTTTTTTACATACATATTTAATCGTGCTTTTGTTTTAAATAATTTTCATTTCATCAACAAAAACCAAAAAATAAAAAAATTAACAAAATAAAAATTACAGAATAATTTTAAATTTTATTTAATAAAATTCACCATTTTTTTTTTTTTTTTGTTCATTTTTAAACTGATAATTTTCAGTATATACACAGCCATACATATATAAAAATTTTTTTATAATCATTTTTATTATTTTTTTATTGACCTGTTTGTTATGTTTTTCATTTATTTTGTTTTTCAGTTTTTTTTTTTGTTTATTTTTTAATTCAAATAATAGCGAATATGTGTATTTTTTTTTAATTTAAAAATGCGTACATAGACCGTGTATGGTTTATATATTATGTAGGTTGTCGGCTTGATGTAGTTCTAAAAAAATTTCTAAAAAAATTTATTTCATTTCTAAAAGCTGGAAGGGGAATATTAAGCGCTAGACAAACCAAAATTAAATCACATTTACACTTGTTTTCGTTGTCAAAATCGCGAAATTTCATCGATTTCAACATGATTTCGTTTAATAAAATCATCAAAAAAATATTCGATTTTAATTGAAATCGCTATCTTCTATACAAATGCAAAAACTAAAAGTGGAAGGATGAAGGATAATAGAAATTAAAGGAATAATAAAATCCATTAATAGGAATCCTTTATTAGAAATATTCCTTTATTACATGTAAAATATTTTAAATGGAAAATTTTCCATTTTCCACGGTCATATTCAGATATATTGATATGAATTTATGTTTATTAATAACTGAAATTTTTAAATTTAAATTTAAATATGGCTGGATGCCATATTGATGATAATAAAATCGAAATCATAAAACGCTATGTGTCACTAAGTGATTTCGTTTACAGCGATTTCATGATGAAATCGAGCGTTTTCAGTTTCGGCGTGCCAAACGTTTTAGATGAATACGAAATGTAAGATCAAGCATACAAGTAATATCTATGTATGTAGATTTCCGTCTTAAGAACGGAAATTCGTTTAGAATCATATCAAGCCGAACATTTATGGATCACACATAGTATACCATATTACATTTCTGATAATGTACAATTATTTTTATTATTTTTTCATTTATTTAATCCATTTTATTATTTTTTTATTACAATACAATATAAAACAGGTAAATTTGAAATTTAAACTTTTATTTAAAAACAAACAAATAAAAAAAAAAAAACTGTAAAATAAATAAAATCGTTTATTGTTGGGATTTTATTTAAAATTTTCTGTTGTTTTAAACGATAAATAGTACATACATACATTGGAGATTTTATTTATTGTTTTAAATTGTTTTTAATTTTTATTTTTATTTATTTTTTTTTTGTTTTATTTAAAAGAATACACACGTAAACATACGATGTGTGTGCATTTTAAAAAATGCATAAAAATTTTTCATAGATATCAGACGACAGACATCCATATACAGGGTATCAAAATAACAGACAAAAAAAACAATACGATAAGTAATTATGAAAAATATGTATTGGGTGGAGAGAGAGGGGGGGAGAGAGAGAGATGTATAAATACATTTGTTTTTATTTTGTTTTTAAATATGTAGTAAGTATAAAGATATGCACAAAATTGATACAAAGTCCATCTATACACTGTCCACTAATATTATGCAATTAAGGTGTTATGCTGGATTTCTTCATACCTGCAGTTGGCTATCTTGAGGGTAAAGTTATCTTAGAGATATCTTTTAGATTAGTTTTCTTCATTAAACTTGAACATTAACTATCTTCAGAATAGAAATACTTTCCACAGCTCTTAAAAAAATGACATGAAACCAACTTCATGTGTAATTTAAAAATAATTTACGTGTAATTAACAGCAATAACAAATTTCTTCAACCGTCCAAAATTTTTAAATTAGTTATCTCAAGTATCGAGTGATTCGCTGTAGTCGAGATATCTCGATCACCTAAAAGATATCCCGAATCTCAATCACCGATTAATTTTATCTTGAAGATAAGTCTTAATTAGAATTGAAGAAAATTAAATCTTTGGTTTATCTTTAAGATACGTTCAATTTTTGAGATATCTTGAAGTGAAGAAATCCAGCATTCTAGGATTACATTCATACATATGTATGTATTTTTTCTTCTCTCACAATTTCCTAATTAGACTATTTTACGAGCCAGTATTACCACAATTCACAAAGCTTTTATTACGTATATCAGATACATTTTTTGAATATCAATACATATAGTTATATGTAAAATGGCACCACTTTAAGTGATCGCCATAAGACTTTAAGTGCATATTATTAGTTATTTTTATCCATATAATTAGTGGACAGAGCCAATTCCATTTTATATCATTTTCTATTAATATTCAAAAAAATTCATCTCATATCGTTTATTATATGAAGACTTTAAATGCTCTGTGGTAATACTGTTCGTGAAACACTTTAAATTGAAAATAATGAGAAAAATAGTATATGAATGTGCTGCATAAAATTATTAGTGGACAGAGTATGGTACGAGTATATTGGGTATATAGTATATAAATATAAAAATTTATGTATAAAGTAAATGCAATTCAAATATTATTGTACATATTGTGAATTATTTTTAAAATTCAAGCAACATTTTGATAATCAAAATTACAACAAAAAAAATATTGTAAAAATGTTCACATTTTCATGTTTCAAAAAAAAAACATGATCAAATAACAAAATTGGCAGTTATTTAAGCAAAAATATTATTATTACGTTTTTGTTTTAAATTTAAAAATTTCTTTTCAATGTGCAGTTATTTTCTGATATACTTAAACCTGGTACCCAATGATAGCGTCTGCTTTAATCACAGAAACAGCGTCAAAAATATATTTTAATTAATTCTTAATTAAGGTAATTATGTGTGGCTGGGCACTGGACACTGTCACTGAGTTTCAGAGGTTTAAAATCAATTTTACATAGTAAAAGGCCTCCTAATCTGTAGTTTTAGCGGATGTTTTACAGCTCTATAATTCAAATTTATAAAATTTTTTTTAACAAGATTTTTGGGTTTTCTATCAGATTTCTAAATTTTATCATAGTCAAGAAATAATTTAGAAAAAAGCTACATCTGTATATAGTTAGTTTATTGTTCTGTTTTTAGAGCTCATTACGATAGCCCGATAGCTGTACATGATAGATTGATAGAGTCCTTGAATATACGCGATATGGGCCAAATTCCTAAACGTCAATTGTATGACGGTTAATCAAAATAAAATCATTGACATTACACACGTAGATCAATGACAATCAAAATGCATTCGATATTGAGCGAATGCGATCAATGCAAAATCATTTTGTTATGGAATTTTTGACACATGCATGAAAATGTTTAGGAATTCTTGATTTTGATCATAGTCACGCAATTGACGTTTAGGAATTTGGCCATGTAGGTATTTGATAGTTGGCAGTTTTGAAAAATTAGACATTAAAATTAATTTTAATTCGTTGTGCGGTTAAAAAATGAAGTCGTTGCGTGGTTGTGTGACGTTTGTAATTGTGCAAATGTATCTGCATAATCAATGCTGTTTAAGTAAAAAAAAAAAAATAATATAATTCGTATTTTTCGTAGTACAGTCAAATGCTTGTGATTACTGTGTTAAGTGGGTTTTACACTTTAGATAAAAACGAAAAGACACTTTCCAGTACTTCCAATTTAGCGGGTGATAAAAAGTGGGACGTGTATCAGGTAGTACCGAATATCTGGCTACCTGATACACGTCTCATTTTTTTTTTTTTTTGGCTGATATACTGGAAGTATTGGAAAGTGTCGTTGTTTTTATCTTTAGTGTAAAATCCACCTTATTTTGACGTTATCAAATCGGTTAAAAAATCAAAATCGGTTTAAAAACTTTGGGTACTTTCATGAATGTGTTTTCAATGCACGCATTGCAGTTGTTTGAAAGCTCGATTTTGAATAATTTCTGTAAACTTTGCAGACTGCTTGAATTAATGAACCCCGATACTTTTCCACGATTGCACTGCAAAGAAATTTATGAAGTTGATTTTTTGCTATCAGCGTCGATGATGCATTTATGAAAGTACCCTTTACTAAATTTTTGTTTGTGACGTGCTCCTTAGATAGTTTCTAATGAAGTAATTCACTCATGAATTATTGTTATAAGCTGTTAACATGACTTTACTTTTGTTTCATTCAATTGCCTTGCATTTTTGCAAGTAATTAAATAAATGGCAGATAGATAACTTCATCGAACAATCCTATAAATGCGAGTATAGTATGTGCTATTTATATTTCCAAGAAATTTTTTGTTTTTGTATTTTTATTTTTTGTTTTTTTTTCTGTAACCTCTTATCATAATTTTCTCTACTACATTTTGTATGTACACAATTGAAAATTTTATTGTTTTGTTTACGTTTAGTACCATTTGTTTTTTTGTTTTTTTTTCTTCCATTTAATAAAATTTATTCTACCTACAAATTTCATTTTTTAAAATACTTTGTGTAATTTTTCTGTTTTCTAATTTTTTGTTTTTGTTTTTTTTTTTTCAAATTTCCAAAATATCTATATAACATTTCATAATAATAAATATAATTAATTTATTATTATTATTGTATACATATACGAGTATATAAGAATTTTAATACTATACCATCTATTAATTATTATTTTATTTTATTTATTTTTTATTAAAAATTTTCATGTACATTATATGTGTGTGTATTTTATGTATACTAATCACGTGTATGTATATAATTACGTCATGTATTACAATCGATAAGTTTTAAGACCTACACGTAACGTATCCTTGATACATATGTGAGTGGGCCTGGATAGGTAGAGATAAATGTCAATATCAAAAACATAGGTAGAAGTGGCCGCCCCCGCTCATTACCAAACAAGCACACTTAGGACCAAAAACGTAAATACGAACGTATTTAAAATATGCAGATTTGATATAGTTTAATATAGTACAGATACGTGTCTACGTTTACCTACTCATTTCTTCAATTATCGAGGACTATAATTAATGAGTATGTGAAAGTAGACACTGAATATTCGTTTGTATCTCATTTTATTCATTCTCTTGTCTACTATGACTAAATTATTGTATTTGTAATCTAACATAAGGAAAATAATTTTTCGGTATTTTTATGTTAATCGAGTGAAGGGGGAATATATTGAATAATCGCCATCAATTAACTTACTAGACGTCTTTGTATCCTAGTAAATAAATGAATGAAAAATGATTCTGATGTGATAGCTGTATAATCAATAGGATTTATTTTGTATCAATGATTGCCATTAGGCAGATATTTTATGTGTACAATTTGACTAGAAAAAAAGAAGAAGAAAAAAAGAAGAAGAAAAAAATTTTATACAGCAAACAATGTTGGTTTATTGTGTTTTCTTATACTGGATTTCTTCATACCTTTAGTTAGCTCTCTTGAAAATAAAGTTAACCGAGAAATATTTTTTAGATTGGTTTTCTTCATTTAACTTGAAGATTAACTGTTTTCAGAATAGAAATACTTTATTTAGCCCTTAAAAAAATGACATTAAACCAACTTCATGTGTAATTTAAAAATAATTTACGTGTAATTAAACATCTAAACTTTAATTACAGGCTATCACCTTAAAGATATCTCGAATCTCAACCATCGGTTAACTTTATCTTCAAGATACGTTTAACTTTCAAGATATCTTGAAGTAAAGAAATTCAGCATTAGTCTCGCCATTGGCCTCTTTTTTAATTGGACTTGGATTGGTCTTTTCATGCGACCAATTGTGCTTATATACTGGTTTCATAGACCATAACAGTAGCTTATCCCTTATGCTGAAGACAATGCGTTAATAAATTTCTCTTCAAACACATTCTGTCACTTGCCCTCTGGTCCGGTTATTTTCTCTACTTTGAGCGGCCTGAGCAAATTTGATCCTAGAAAATTTTCTATTACATCACATTAGGCCTATAACTTATTGATTGTATTACATGTGTACAATATTAATTAAAATTTAAATATGTATATAAAAAAATGTTTTTCCTAACCATTTTAAATAAATATATATTTACACATTGATTTCAATTATAACATTCTATTGTATAATGAGAAAACAATACCAATAATAATAATCATGTCAATCAAATAATAATATTTTAATTTTAATTTTAATTTTTTTTTTCAATTATTCACGAGTAAGATTTATTTAGTTTTTGTTTTGTCCTAAATATACATGTAGACATTTGTGTGTATTTAAATTTTGTTTATTTTAATTAGAAATGTATCTGTATATGCCCATGTGTATGTACTCGTATGTACATACTTTGATACAAATTTCATTTTCTGTATATATACACGTGTAAATATTATTATTATTGTGTTTTTTTTTGTTTAATTTAATTTTCATTTATTTATTTAATATATTTCATTTTTTAATTAAACAAAAATCTGAATAACAAATTAATATTAACCGCATTTCAGTATTTATTTTTGTTAATTAAAAAATATAATGCAATAATTATAAAATTTTGTATTTTCATTTTTTATTTGTAAATAAATAAATTTTTTTGTTTTTTTATCAACAATAAAATTGTAATCGAAAATAAATTGTAATCGAATTTTCATAATTTCATATAAATATGCCCACAATGTAATTTAACAGGATTATCCAATAACGTGAGATTTGAAATTTACGAGCCTTTCATACTTTGTCGATTAATTATAATATGCTATGCTGTTAAGGTTTTACTTCGACAAGTGATAAATGGTTTGTCCAGTAGGGCCATGATGCATATCATCATTATCATGTTGGCACTACAGTCCATAAAGGACCCTCGCCTCTTGTAAGAGCTGCCGCCATTTCACTCTATCATATACATAGATAAAAACAAAAAAATAACTTGATTTTCTGCTGCGGCCAGACAGTTCTTAAAATGACCTTTGCCTCTGTGAAAATGAGCCATCATTGTTATGTTGCCTATCAAGAGATTTCTTTGAAAATGTCTCATGACAACTATTTTTAACAGCACATCTGTATTGTGATGTAGATATTAGAGATATTGGGTACACAAGTAAACGTTAATGTAGAGTTGTCAAAAGTACACAAAACTCCGCATTTAACGTCCTTCAGTTTGGGCATAAGCTTTCATAGTAAATTATTTATGTATTCTACGTTCTACGTTTGATTTTGAATATAACGTATTTTTGACAGGCCCGAATAGCATAGTGTACTTAGTGTACTTATTGCCTAAACTGAGCTACACGTTAATGTAAAAGAGCTTTCATAAACTTACGCATGTACATATGTACATTAGAAACGTTGAGCTATACGTAGTAGACCTACGCCGTTAGCCAAATTCTCTTTATTTTTGGATAACCCTGTTTGTTATACATACATTATTATTATTATGATAATTAAAATTTTTGCATTGATGTACACATGTACACATAATTTCTCTAATAACATTTTGAATTTATTGATGGACCTAATGAGCATATTACATATACGAATAATTTTAAAATTGTAATTGTACTATTTGTTTCAAAATAATTTAATTAATTTTTATATTATTCATGTTAATTATAATTTGTTATAAAAATTATTATTATTGGTTTTACCCATAAAACAAAAAAAATTTTTTTTTTCAACTTTAAATATGGTAAAATGATAACGAACTATTTAAAATATTTAAAAAAAAAAAAAAAAAAAAAAAATTACAATAAAAATTCGTTTTTCATTTATTTGTTTGTTTTTTCTTTCTCTATAAGATCATATTTTAAATATTTTTTATACAAAATTAAAAATAAATTCTCTGTTTCGTAAATGTGTATACATTAACTATATATTTACTACATGAAATCAACAATTTTTATCACAAAATGTTCATAGCTTTTTATCTTTTTTTTTTTTTAATTTAATTATTTTATAATGTTGTCTAAATTTTTATTACTCATTAAAATATTCAAAATTTTAAATTTAAATTTTTTTTAACGGTCATTTTTTATTTTTATATTTTTTTTATATTTTATTTACAAATTACATGTGTTTATATAGTGTGCTTAAAAGATTAATCAGACAAAATTTCTTGTGGGTATAATATGTCTCATTTTACATACAATAAGAGAAATACAAATGAGCCGTCTCTATTTTTTTTTTTGCTCAACTCAAAGTTCAAACTTAAAACTCAAAAATACGAGATTTTCTCTCTGCCATTGACAAAATAATGTTTAATTTTTGACAATCAGAGCATATAAGACTGTGTGTGATCACGGTGTGTGATCATATGATCGTTTTATAACTTTTCGGTTTCTCTCTTTAAAGGACTGTTTGAGTTTAGAGAGAATTCTGATATTTCATAGCTATTTTGTTAATCAACACATTGTTGCCGAAACGACACGGAAATTCTTGTATTTTTTAAACTCATCAGATTTTGTAATAGTCATCATTGGTACTCTAACATACGTCCTACAAGTATTAAAAAAAACTTTTGGCCATTTATGCACTGATCTTGTCAAGATAAACGAAATCATGTGAAGACGATCATTGCAGTGGCCAATAATATTTGATTTTGCAAATTATCAAGTTTGAAAGTTGAGACTGAGAACGTTCAAAGGTTTTGGATTTTGCTGGTAGAAAAATAAACGTTAACAGCGTTAATGTTTTAAAAAACGTAAAATGTACACAGAGTACATTACACAAAAATCTCACTGTATGTGAGAAGAGTTTCTCATCTTAATGTAAAATGTCATCATGAAAATTTTAGAAATATTCCAAAAAGAAAAAAAAAACACCAAAATGGTTTACTTAACAGTACGATAATTTCTTTCTTTTCTTTTTAATTAAACTAAAATTGATGTCGTATTACATATAGACATTTAGACATTGAGTTTTATAGGTTATATTGTTTTCTACGTTATGTGTATAAAAATTTTTTAATTCGATTTTAAATTTTTTTTGTATATACATTAAATCTGGACTAATTGCAAAGATGTGTAAATTGAAACTTTTTTATGAAACTTCGTTTATTATTATGTATATTCTAGTATAGGTATAGTATAGTTAAATGTAATGAATGACATTACAAAGATTTTTAAAAAAAAAGAAAAGAGAAATGACAGTAAATGATCATTTTAATTTTTTTCATATTTTTAATTTACACATGTAAATTTTATTATTTTTACATTTTTCATTATTGCATAAAACATGTTTCCATTAAATTTTTCTTTTAAATTTGTTTTACATGCAATAACAATGATCTTTATGTATTATAGGTTATGTAACGTGTGTATGTGCGTATGCACTTTATATGTATGTACAAAATGTGAATTTCTTACAAATCATGTTGTTTGTGTTCACAATTTTATCCTAAATTAATATTGGGGGTTTTTTTTTAAATTTTTTCATTGTAGTTATTCATTTGCTATTCTGGTCTTAGTTAGCAGATTTCGTTAATTTGATATATTCTGGTAACTTTTATACGAACAAGTTTTTTAAATTTTAACAATTTAAATTTTTTATGAAAATTAACAGAATTTTAAATTAATGATATTTGCTAATTACGACCAAAAAAAATTCAATTTGCATACTTTAAGGAGCTAAAATTTGAATAATTAATATATACAACGTATGTATGAATATGTCTTGAATATTATTTTTGTATATAATATGATTGAATTAACAGGGAAAAGTTTGGGTTTATGTGTTGGTGTTTTAGAGATGTAAAAGTGAGAGTATAAGTCTGGAAGGAAGAGAGAGAGAGAGAGAGAGAGTGTGTGAAAGAGCGAAAAGTGTGAGAGCAAACACATTTATTTTGTATTATCTTTGTTCATTTTCATTATTTTTGTTTGTTTTTTTTTTGTAAAATCTACAATTTTAAAAACACGAGTAACTTTTATTTATGTATGTTTTTACAATATACGAGTATGTATGTGTAGTTCTATCAATATATCAATATGTGAATATATAATCATTCACAACATATGTATATAGGTATGTAGGTATATAGGTATATAAAATTGTGTTATTTTCTTAAATATCGTATAATAACTGCAATTTATTAGGAATATACACAGTATATATGTATGTATGTATGCGTGTATTTAATCTATTATACGTTCTCTACTAGTTCAATGCAATTAAAGCCTTATGGAAATGACATAAAGTATTACCACTTTACATCGCTGTATATTGACATTAAAAAATATTCATCTCGTATTATATGATAACTTTAATGATTGTGGTAACACTGCTTATGAGATGATCTTATTAGAAATTATGAGAGAAGAAAAGAGACATGGATACTCCTATACAGTTTTAACTGCACTGAATTAGTAGACAGAGTATAAATTTATTTAATACATACAATTTTCTTCTATTGTTGTATGTTTCATACATACGCAATCATGCCATACCATATACGCAATCATGGTAAAAGTGTTCAAATATTTGAAGTAACAAACATAAATATAAATATGAAAAAATTTTCAGTTTTTCATTTTACTTTCAACATTAATATCCATGTAAAACATGAATTTTTTTTACTTTAATAATTTATTTGATTTTTTTTTTTTTTTTTTAATTTTCTTTCCTATTGGTTCATGTTAATTTTTATTTTTTTATTCTCGTAAAAATTTTTTCACAATAATACATATATGCATATCATTAATTATTATTTCGTTTTGTTTATTATTGAATTTAAAGAACTATTAAAAATTTTTTTTTAATGTAATTTTCAAATAATTTCGAAACATTTCGAAATTTTGAAAATTCTGAAAATTGATTTTTTTTTTTTTAAAATTCATTTACATACATAATGCTAATTTTTATATCTAGATTTCGTAACAATTTTTTTTTTTTCGTTTTCGAAAAAACTTGAAAACTAGAATCAAAGCTTATTACATGTAAAAGCTTCTTTTTGTTACAAACTTACCATTGAATCAACAATTTTTGTATGGATGCTAAACTCCTGCACACATATGAACTGTCTGCTTATTTCGCATATATAACGGTGCTTTTTGGTTTTTTGTATTTTACAAAAATCCAGTTAACATATTGTATTTGACCATATCATTTATACACGTTTTGTTGTAATCGTTATGTTGTAAAATTGAATCAAATTGATTATGTAACTGTCAAATATTATCAAAAATGACATTGACAGTCATGTGTCTTTTATATAAAATTTAAATAATGAACATAAATTACATCATTTTCATTATAATGTTCCAGCAAACGCAATTTTTGTCTGACCCGACCACACACATATGGTTATCCTTCATTATCCTTATTTTATTTATTTATTTTTTTCTTTTGCTTTATGTTTTTGCTATCATGTCGATCATTTCCATTTACAACAATCAAATCAATTCTCATTTCATTTACGATTTAAACTTTTTGCACCAGATTTTTCAGCATGAATTAATATACCACTTGATGTACCAAATGTTGATACTTTAATATCAAATTTACCATCTAAACTGATTGCTTGTGCCATTAATTTAGCTTGTTCAATGGTTGATTCACTCAATCTGTTTGTTGTTGTTGTTGTTGTTTTTGAAATGAAAACGGCAAAGAAGAGCAAAAAAAAAAATAAAAAATAAAATAGAAAAATTGAATTAATTAAACTTTTTATATCAATTTTTCATTAAGATAAAGAAAAACAAAAAAAACAACCCCAAGGAACAAGAAAGGAAAATATGATGATATGAATGGGAAAGAGAATATAAGGAAACATTTGTTACTGAGAACAAGTAAATAATAAAAAGAAAATGGGATCAATTTCAAAAAAAAAAAAAAAAAAAAAAAATAGAAAACAAAAAATTATCATGAAAATCTAATTAAATTAAATAAAAGAAAAAATTACAAAAGAAATAAAAAAAATTTTCTATATAAATACGTACTTGATATCGATTTCATATCCTTTTAAATCTAATACAGCATTTCCAATTGTTGTTATTTGTTCATCCTTTTTACCAGATAAACTTATACCCATCCAACGTAATAATGGTAATGATGCAATAAAACAATGATATAATTGTGATTCAATACGTAATTTACGTGAACGATCTAATACAGATATACCATCCAATTTTAAATGACTTAATGGACTATTACGTAGACATTTTGATAAATATTTTAATGTTTTACCAGAATCATCAAAATGTATTACCCAATTACACATTTTTAATGTATTCAAAAGACTAAAGAGAGAAAGAGAGAGAGAAATAAGAAAATAAAATTAAATTAAATGAGAATATAAAGAAAAAAAACAAAAAAATTCTCATTATATATATTTATAGTCTGTCTACTAATTCGGTGCAGTTAAGACTGTATGGGAGTAGTATACATGTCTCTTTTCTTCTCTCATAATTTCTATTATTAGATGATTTTATGATCATCTCATGAACAGTGTTACCACAATCTGTAAAGTTATCATGCAATACGAGATGAATATTTTCAATATCAATATACAGCGACGTAAAATGGTACTAATTTATGTCATTTCAATAAGACCTTAATTGCATCGAATTAATAGATAGAGTATAGATTTTAAATAAAAATTAGAAAAAAAGAATTTTAACATAAATTCAATGTAATTTGATAACAATGGAAACTACAGTCAGGCTTTTTAAAGGTGATTCTAATATGAAAGAAATGTAGATTACGATTTGACTACGCGTTTAAAGGCAGCATACACGAAGCAATTGTTGTTCAACCGTTGCTCAACAGTTGAAGGCATAGAACACACACGATAAAACCGTTTAAAACGAAAAAATGAAGTAATTAGTAAATATTTGGACTTTGTTATATTCAGATATGGCTTCATATTAAAAATAAACACATTAAATTTTAAACTTACAACGTCGCGAATTAAAATAAACTGAAAAAATTGTACAACCGTTGTACGACAGTCACATACATGATTCAACGATTGAAAAAGCGTTGCATTGTTTTTTGATTGACAATAATGCAACGATTGTTCAACTTTTGAATCATGTATGTGGCTGTTATGCAACGGCTGTTGATGGGAGCGAAAATCATGCGACAGTTGAATAATCGTACGTACAATAATCACATACACGATACAGCAGTTGAATGGTCATGTAACGGTTGAACAACAATTATTACATCGTCTGTACTAGGCTTAAGAAATAAATCCTGAATTATATTTTAATTGAATCAAATCGAATGAAGGCTAAATACATTCGTTATGGAATGACCTTAATAAGTAAATTTCAATTTCTGTTTTTTTTTTTTTTTTTTAGAGTACTCAAACGAATAAGAATGATGAGGATACTGTATTTTTTCTTTTTTTTTTAAATGCAATTTAAACTTTCGTAATTGATAGTTTTCTTCTATCTAACAATTTTTTTTTGTTGAAAACTCTTGTACAAAAAAAAAAAAAGATGAAAAAACGACATGAAAGTTTTTGAACTGAAAATACATTTTCGTTTAATTTTTTTATTTTTATTTGAGAAAATTTTCTGTTGTCCTTCTCGTATTTACTTAATTAAAACTTTTCTATTAGTAAATCATACATATACAGACGAGTATATAATTTGAGTGTTTGTATAGTACTCTTTGCATATTTACATGGTAAATTACAGAAAATCAGGGCAAAATAATCTAAAAGTCTAAAAATTTGATTTCATGTTTTTGTTGATGTTTTGAACTTTTAGACATTTTCAAATGAAAAATACAGGACTGTAAGCAGTGTTCTCAATGGTGTGTGTGTGAAACAGATCTATTTCATGAGAAACAAACTGCTCTGAACTATTTTTCCTTTCGTTTTAGCGTAACAGCTCGATGTGAGCTAGGGCCTAATCATCATTACGATGATTTTTCGAGATGATTCTAAATTTTTTCTAGTAATATTTTACATATTATTTTGAAAAAGATGACCATAGATGTAACTATATACTCTGTCTATTAATTCGATGCAGTGGAATTATAAATTAGTACCACTTTACGTCACTGTATATTAATATTGAAAATATTCATTTGGTGTTATATGATAACTTTAAAGATTGTGGTAGCACTGCTCGTGTGAGATGATTTTAGTTAGAAATTATGAGAGAAGAAAAGAGACACATAAAAGGCACTATATCCATAAGGCTTCAATTGAATCGAATTAGTACACATACTATAAGTACTAAATAATTTCAAATTAAATTTATTCGATTTTTGAGTTTTCTTTATACTTACCTAAAATATGTATGTAACGATTGAAAGAAATTTATTAAACATTTATCATCTAATATAAATGGTGATGATACTGTTGTACCAAAACCAGATCTAGTTGGTGCTGATAAGTCTAATTCTCTTAAACATGGAAAACCACCAATAAAATGTAATAATTGTGGACCACGTAATAAACATGAATCAGCTAAAATAGCTTGGGCACCAGCCAATTTTAATACAACAATTGATCTTGATTCAAAGGCATTTATAATTTTTGTATCACTACGAAATATGCCGATTTGTAAACGACAATTAGATAAACTTAATTCACGTATTGATGTGAGCGACAAAAATGCTCTAAGTATTGATAATGTAGATGGATTCTGTACATGAAAAAAGAAAAGAGAAAAATTTGTATACTCTGAAATTTGTATGGGGAAACCAACCAACCAACCTCTATTCTAAAACTCCATCCATCTAAACTTAATAGCCTAAGTGTTGAACAACTTGTTAATGATCTAGCTGACATTGCTATGGCTGGATCCTCTAAATTTAATCGTGGTGAACCGATACTTAACATTTGTAAACTTGGTGATTCACTTGCACCCAATACAGCCGGTAATATTTCACTTAATCTCGATGAACCTTCAAGTTTTAATGTATGCAGAGTATTTGATAGACGTACAGTTTCGCCTAAACACATTGAATCCTCAAGTGATAGTTGAGCTTTACTTAAATCAAGTCCATGTAATTTTGAAAATGGTTCACGTGCAGCTAACAAAAGATCATGTAAAGTACCAGAATTATGTGGACCACCATCACATGCTGGTGTTGGATACCATGTTTTTGAAACTACTGAATCAGAGCTACGTTTATCAGCTAATTGTTCCATTGGTTGTCGGGGTAGTGTTGCTGATCTACCCATTGTTGCTGTAGGAACGAATACACCACGTGGTAATGATGAAAATATACCAGGTGGATATGAACGTGGTGAAGGAACACCAGTAAGTGAACCTTGTTTAATTAGTCCTGATGTTCCTGTACTGCTACCACTTCCAGAACCTGATATACAGAAATATTGGAAAAATTTAAATTGTGATTAATGATTTAAAAAACAAAAAAATATTTTACCCATGCTAACGCCACTAGAAGAAGGTGGATCATCTCTGGCTCCCCAACATGATGGTAATGCAAGAAAACTAAGTGGTCTCATTGTTAGTAAAGAAGCTAAAGCACTAACAGCACCTCTTTCACAACGTAAATGTGGCAATGAAAGTCTTGTCACATTGGGACATTTCTCCAATGTTGAACATAATTGAACTAACTGTGATGTACTTAATCCCAAATCTAATACTAATGAAATTAATTTTGGTTGTCGTGGTATTGACCTACATAATGCTGTAACAACAGACTGTAATTTAAGTACTGGCGGATCTTCTTCTAGTAAAGTTAATGCTAGTTCAAAATTTTCAAGTCTTGGCTTCATTAATGCCTTCGAAACACAATTTGCTAAATAATTAATTTCAGTATCCTTGACATCATTTTCAATTAATGATGATATCCTTAATGTGCTAACACTTTCATTACAGGTCAATGAATCAAGGAATGTTTCCATTGCATTACGTGAATCTAATAATGTATGCTTTTCAATTTGATAAATTACTTCTAAATTTTTTAATGTACACGAGGGACTTTTTAATGCCATACCCCAACCCAATAATTCATTTGAAACGGAACGAATTTGTACCCAAATTGGTTTTGTTTCTAATGGTGAAATAGGTGGATGCTTTGATATGCCTAAAATGTCACATAATGCTGATAAATTTTCATCTGAACTACCACCAGCTAAAGCTAATGAGAATATTGTTTGTGGGGTTAACCATAATGGTGTCAATTTAGATAGTAGTATATGGGCACGTGTTCCTAATAAACCCATTGCAAATTTAATTACTTTTAGAAGATCTGGTTCAAGTTCATCACCCATTGAAAGGCCAGTAATTTCGGCAGCTAATAAACCAGGACGATTAACTAATGATGCAATATAATTAGCAGCTAAAAATTCAATCATACCAGGACATATTGAATTATAAAATATTTCGCCTTTTTTTCTAGCTGTTTTTCCTAATATTAATTCTTTATCTAAACATCCCATTATAGTTGAATCTGGTGTTGAACAATACATTCGAATCTCAGACATTGTTATCGATGGACGTTTCATTTTTAAACAAAATAATGCTAATCTACCCAATTCAGCGATATTATTTTGTGTTGTTTCTGGTGCAACACAATTTAATACGGATTCAATAACATCTAATTCATCTGTTGGTAAATCACCAGCTGTTGCTTCAAATATAGCTGCTATAGCTAAACAACCAAGTGGTGTACGAACAATTTTACGTAATGGCTGACATTCTTGGACGGTATCTAATAAACGTGTTGATGCACCCCATTGACCACCACCCAATAATGATGCTGATCTACCCCATGTTAAACCTTCATATGTAACATGTCTTTGAATTAATGGTAATAATTCAGAATTATTTATTGTTGATGTTGTTATTATAACTCTAGCCTGAGGAAATATTTTACCATCAAGTAGATCATGTATATCAGATGGATAATGTTTTCCTTTACGTTTTGGTGTCCCTCTATGTGTATCATAACCATCTAATATAATTAAAAGTTTTGGTCCAAGTGATTCTAATGAATTCCATGCTGATGAAAAACCACCAAAACCATTAGCAAATGGATTTAGTGGGCCTTTGGGAAGTAGTTCCTGTAATAATGGATTTTATAAGAAAATTTTGAAAATTACACAAGTCTAAGTATCTATGTGTGTATCTGTGTATCTGTGTTATTTTTGTAAGTGAAAATTAAGGAAAATTAATGTGGTCGATGTAAAAGTTTTCCATTTACAAGAAATAAAATGACAAAAAATAAAAATAAAAAAAATAAGAAAAAATTAAAAAATGATTGAAACAAAATAGTCATAAACCACTTTAATGACTCATACACATTTACCATAGTAATTATAGGACAATAAAGAAAATGATGATAATGAAAATATGTTCGTAATATGTTGATACAACATGTTGCTTTTTTTATAAAATTTTTTGACTTTGATAAATTATACCAGAAAAATTTATAGTTAGACAGAGGATTAACATGGTACACGTACCTTTTCAACAAAATTACTAAGACTCCTTTTGATTTCATTTAATGGTATAAATAATGCTAATGCAACTGGTGTCCCTTTTGGTGGCCAGGGTGGCTCTTTAGCCCATGCATATAATATTCTTAATGATAAATTACAACGTGATGTCCATGATGGGCATTCAATCAAAATACGTCTTGGTGCTTCAAGGAATGTACCTTCTTTTGTCTGTCAAAAAAAAAAGAAAATAAAAAAATAAAATTTTCATGAGGAAAATTTTTGACTTTCAGACATTTTGTTCTTTTTTTTTTTTTTTTTTTTTTGTCTTTTTTGAAAGTTTTACAAACTTACATGAATCGATGTTAGTAATTGATCAACAGTTAAACAATCACTAAAACCATGTGATTGTGAATGTAAACGAAATTCTGGTTCTAAACGTGCTGGACATAATGCACCTGGTGCAATTGGTATTGCCCATGGTGGTATAATTGGTTCTTTTAATGCTAAATCGATGTATAAAGTCTTCAAATAATTACCTAATCTTGCCTGTAAAGGAAAAAAATACATTCAGTGAAAAATTTGCGCCGAAATATTCTAAGTGAAGTCGTTTCAAATTTTCAAAACAAAAAAAAGCGAAACATCTAACGAGAACAGGAAAGCATAAAAACAGTAAACGTTTCATATTTTTAATAACAAATTCAAAAACAGAGTTGGAAAATAGTATAATAAAGGAAAAACCATTCTGATATTTTGAAAAAAAAAATAAATATTGCATATTTCTAGGGAAAAATTAATAAATCAAATTTTTATATCACAAAAAAAAAAAAATGAGTATAAAGAACTGAAAACTTTTTGACTTTTTTTTTCAGAACATTGTCATGTCATGTAATAGAAAAACTATTAAAAAATAAAAACAAAAAAAAATGTTCCACAATAGCAAATAAAAAATACTGGACATTTGTAGTCATGGCGGCGTAAGTTTTTTGAATAAAAATGTTCTGGTACATGGCGAGCGAGCATGTACAGGAGGACACACACATACGGCTATTGTGTGTGTTGCACAACAGTAATTAAAAAAACTAAATGCTTGCCTGCTATGTCGTACATAACAAAAGAATACAGAGGAACAGAGAAAAACAAAAAAAAAAAAAAAAAGGATTTTATTTCAATTTCTTTTTAGTACATGAAATGTAATAAAATGCAGGAACTCAAATAGTAATTTCTTACTTTTGTTAAAAACCGTGTTCTAAATTTCAAGTTCATTTTTTTTAAATATATTTCAAATATACATGCACACTGTACATATATAGACACATACTTGCGGATCTCGACGGGATTCTGGAAGACATGTTGGTGGACCTGGTGGTGAAGGACACTCTAGGGATACGTACGAACCAGATAATTCACAATCACTACGGTATGATGATGCCGTTTTTGTTGTTGGTGGAAAAATCTGTAAAAAAACAAAAACAAAAAAATTAGAAAAAAGAAAAGGATTTAAAATAAAAACGGTTTTTTTTTTTTGTTTAAATTTACTCTTTTCTATATTACAAACATTTTTATTTTGAAAAAACTACACAAAATTTAATTAAAATATTTTTGTTTTTTTTTTTGATATTTTTCTTTTATGCTTTCAATTTTTACATTATAATGAAAATTTTCATGAAAATTCTTTATTTTGGAAAATACAAGAAGTTCAAGAATGGCAGAGAGAAACAATGAAAAGAGATGGATGGCATTTTAAGGTTAGGACTGGCTTAGGGCTGATACACAATTAGAGCTTTTCAGCTAGCTTATGAGCTTTTAAATACGTTTATATAAATGCGTTTTAATCAAATTACAATCGAAGATTTTCAGCTGGCTTAGCTTTTAGCTTTACAAAATTTTAAATCTTCAGTCGGCTTCGTGTGTCGTTTGTTGGTTACAGATTTCTTCTTTCTGTTATTTTTTTTTTTAATTTTTTTCTGTCATTTCTTTCATTAAATGACAATAATTCAATTCAGCTTGAAGCTCTTATTGTGTTATAGAGCAGCTTTTTCATTTACATTTTTAGTTTAGCTAAAAAGCTGAAAAGCTTCAATAAATTGTGTTTCAATCCTTATACGAAAATGGAACTTTTCTTATAAATTTTTCATTTTATGTGACAAGCGAATAATCACCATCATTTCAAGATCACGATTAATTGATCAAGGATTTATTTTTGTTTTCTGTTTTCTATTTCTTTTTAGTCTCTTTATTCATGAGAGAGAAGTGAATGAGAAAAAGAAAATTTTAGTTGTCATTTGCTTTCTGTTTTCTCTTGCAACAAATGAAGGTTAAATTCAAAAATGCATCACTGCCTATTTGACGCGATACTCAGATCGTATTGTGATGATCTTAAGCTGAATATCGTCGCATCAAATAGGCGCAATGATGAGTTTTTTTGAAGGATAAAACAGTACTCATAAAACAGTAATAAAACTAAAAATGAAATTACATTCATGCTCTACTTGCGTCCTTTTTGCTTCTTGTATTTCATTGTTTTGTTTTGAGATTTCAAAAATTTTTTATACAATTACTTGTATCTCTCGTGTGTTACATTGTTTTTGTTTTATTTTCATTTTTTATATAAACGTAAACATGAACAAGAATAAAAATTGTTACACAATTTCGAAAAACAATTTACTATTTTTTTTTTTTTTTCATTTTGTATGTGTAGATCCATACAAAAAAAAAAAACCAAATTGTTCAACTTATAGAAAATGAGGAAACAAGGATACAAAATTATTCTTCTATTCATTTATTTAATTTTTTTTTTGTTTTTTTGTTTATCTTTATTTTGTTTTTATTTTTTAAATTTTACATTGAATTTTAGTTAACTTATTTTGTTTGTGATTTTACATTGTTTTACAGTCAGTTAAATTGGGGCCGAAGCTAGAATTTGTATTACCCTTAGGCCCGATTTTTTATACATTTAGTTAACTATCTTGAGTATAAATTTACATATCTTGGAGATATCTTCTAGATTGGTTTTTCTTCATTAAAGTTGAAGGATTAACTATCTTCAGGATGGAAATACTTTCTACAGCCGTTAAAAAAAATGACATGAAACCAACTTCATGTGTAATTTAAAAATAATTTACGTGTAATTAACAGCAATAACAAATTTCTTCATCTGTCCAAAATTTTTAAATTAGTTATCTCAAGTATCGAGTAATTGAGATATCTATCACCTAAAAGATATCCTGAATCTCAACCACCGGTTAACTTTATCTTGAAGATAAACGTCTTAACTAGAAGTGAAGAAAATCAAATCTTCTGTTTATCTTCAAGATACGTTTAACTTTCAACATATCTTCAAGTGAAGAAATCCAGCATTAGTAACGTATTTAGATTTAGTTCCCATTGTCCTTCTCAAACAGAGAGAAAATTGAAAAAGAAATATAGCCATTGGCCAGATATTTTTTTACAAACTTTGCCAGTTTCGCTGTCTGTTTGATCCAGTGTGGTTTGAATGTTAATGAATTCTTGGTAAAATTTGTGTTTATCTAAAAATTTGCTACTCTGTTGTTTGCCCACATCGCAATCCAGGCACTGAGTTAGACTGTTAATTGTCTGATAAGAAATAAAAGTTTATCGTGTAGTATTTTTTTTTGCAATAGAAAAGGTCATTGAATTTATGTATCATTTTACAATTTCAAATACATTTTATGCACATGTGTATGTATGCATGTGTGTGTGTGTATTTAAAAAATATTACATAATATTTAGTCATCGTCTATCATCAGTAGAATATGTCATGAAAGTCATCATAAAAATTTCGTTGCTATCATTGTCATCGTCCTCATCATCATCGTCTCATTTTTTTTATTTGTTGTTGTTGTTTTTCCTTCCAATACGTCATGTATACCCAGTGTATCACATTGTTATGAAAGAATGGTAAAAAGTTTTCATGTATTTATTTTTTTTTTCACTTCCTTATTATGGTTTATTGTGTAGATGATATAAAATGGAATTGTTACATTAAAAGGATAACAAAAGTAAACAATAAAACAAAAAAAAAATTTTTTTTTCTTTTTTTTCTGAAGGAATAAACAAATGTTTTCAAAAGAAAAAAAAATGAAAAATTAAAATCATTTAGATAAAAAGTAAGTTTTCATACAGTTAAATGAAAATTATTAGATTTTTGTTTTTCTTTTATGTACATAAATCCTCTTTTATCTTTTTAATACTACTCACAATTGTGTTACAAGGATAAGTACATGCAATTGTTTTTTTTTTTTTTTTGTTTTTATTTCCAATTTCATCATTGTGAGCTGTTTTTGTTTTTGCTTTTTATTCTTAGTTTTTATTGTTTGTAAATTGTTTATAAATTTTTTTTTTTGTTATTTTTTTTTTTTTATTATTTTAAAAGAGCCGTATTCACTAATATAAGGTGAAAGTATCAAAGAAAATTATTTTTAAAAAAACAATTACAAAGAATCAAAAAATCACTCTACTTGAACGAACGGAACGGGATAACTTGAAAGAAAAATTTTTTTGTCCTTTTTTGCATTTTCTTTATGCTTTGCATTACTTTAAATATTTTTTCGTATTAAGATACGTCTTATACTGGATTTCTTCACTTCAAGATATCTTGGAAGTTGAACGTATCTTGAAGATAAACCAAAGATTTGATTTTCTTCACTTCTAGTTAAGACGTTTATCTTTAAGATAAAGTTAACCGGTGATTGAGATTCAGGATATCTTTAAGGTGATCGAGATATCTTGACTACAGCGACTTGAAATGACTAATTCAAAAATTTTGGACGGTTGAAGAAATTTGTTATTGTAAATTACACATAAATTATTTTTAAATTACACATGAAGTTGGTTTCATGTCATTTTTTTAAGGGCTATGGAAAGTATTTCTATTCTGAAGATAGTTAATCCTTCAAGTTTAATGAAGAAAAACCAATCTTGAAGATATCTCTCGATTAACTTTATCTTCAAGATAGCCAACTACAGGTATAAAGAAATCCAGTATTATTTAAAAATTTACAACAGTTCAAAGAGGGAAAAAAAATTTTCGAAAATCTTTTAGAAAATAAAAAACAACCGACTTTTTAAAAATTTCACATTTGTCCCTTTTGTATTTATCCTTGTAAGCGTGTATCAATTTTTTCTTTTTTTTAAATAAAATTTTCATCGTACATTCAATAAAAATTGAAATTCTAATGAAACTATTAACTGGAATATACGATAGAGAGACTGACTGTTTACCATTTACGATGAATATTTTGTACTTGCAGAAAATAAAAACCATGATACATGAAATGAGCGATCGGGTCATGTTTTCTTATCTTTATAATCAAGATCAATAGGATGGCTGTTTATGCTAAACGGCGAGGCGTCGCATAGACCACAACGGGTTCATATCTTAAATCAAGATCTATGTATATGTACAGTCAGGCTTTATACTTTAGAGTAACATAAATAGAACGCTTCACTAAATTTTTCATCGTACATGGTAAGCACTCTGTATGAGAATGAATCGTAAAACTTTAATTATTTTGATTGGGTTAAAGTTCATCAGGGTTTGTTGAAATCAGAACCATTCTGAATTTAAAGGGAAATACGTTAAACAGATTTAATTAAATTAAATTTCTCAGTTGAATTTAAATGTATAAAATCAAGTACAGCAAATATCAAAAGAAAGAAATTCTAGTTTAGTTGATGATTTGTTATTTTTTCATCGTTTGATTTTGTTTTTTTCTTATAATTGTATAGTTAAATTTAATGGATTTCTACATCGAAATGAATGAAGGATTTTTCTTTTGCTTTACGAGAAATTCATTTTTGTTTTGATAAATTGGGATCAAAGGAATACAAAGAAATAGAAACTGTGTACAGAAGTATAAAATTTTTATGTTATTCGAATTTCATTTTTATTTATTTATTTTTATTTTTTTCATTACAAAATCTTTTTACTGAGCCAAATATAAAATGTCATATACGTTTGTAAAACAGAGTCCTTAAACAAGGAAATGTAACAATAATCGATGATTTTTAGCGAATATGGCTATGGTCAATGATATTTCAAAAAGAAAATTTTTTTTTTGTCACAAAGATAGACAATTAAGGCTATTCTGATGGTTATGTCAAATTAGCAAAATTTGCTATACATTTTGAAAATTTGTATCAAATACGAATCTGATAAATTAACAGATTCTGCTAAGATTCTATTATATTTACATTATACAGTTCTAATTGTACACTCAAGTACAGAATTAGGATAGATATGACTTGGATATGACTATCAACTGACATTTATGACGTAAAAGTCATTTTCAGTTATTTTTCATTCAAAAAAAAAAAAAAAAACAAAAAAACATAAAATAAAAATTATTGCATTAAAATGTAAATATCATGTACCATAGACTGTTTATTATGATACGTTACAGCACAGTTTTAGAGTTATAACAGTTCATGATATCATTATGAAAGATGTTTATGAAATTTTACAGTCGATTTTCATTGTAATAAACGTTTATACAATGTCAGGCATTTCCAAATGAAATGGTCTTCTTTTTTTTTTTTAGTTTCCTTTAAAACAGGAAAAATAAATAAATGTGTCCTTACATTGCACTGTACCGCGGTATACACACATTAATATTCGAATGTGTATTCATACATTGGGGGATTTTAGACGATGAAACTTTTATGAGACACCGAATGAAAGAAGTGAAGAATGTATGAGGTTATACGGTACCAATAGGCTACCTGATACACGCCTTACTTCCTTCAACCGTTACATTGGAAGTACTGAAAAGTATCTCATAACACAGTGGGCCTTATCAATAACCGTTTATTAAGTTGTTACTAAGGACTAATCTCATATGAAAATCTGAGACTAATAGGCCAGATACAATCAAAGCGACGCATTTTTCACGCCCTTCAGAATGAGTTTGAATACACGGTTTTTGTATTTAAGTAGATACAATGATAGCCACGCGTTTTTGTGGCACCACAAAGTTTGCCAAAATTTGAATTTTGTGCGTTGTTCTTTCTACGTTTGTTCCCTGTTTTAATTTTTTTTAGGAACAAACGGGGAATTATAGACAAGTTGACATGAATAATGTCAAAAAAATTTCTTTGTTTACACATATTAATAATATAAAATGCCAAAAAAACGCGTGGCTCTCATTGTATCTTGAATGCCACAAACCGACGCCACAAGAAAAAACACTCGCTTGCATTGTATTTGGCCAATAAGTCCTTACTAATGAATTAGTAAACGGTTATTGGTAAGGACCAGTTTTCTCATCGTCTAAAATCTCACAATTCAATTTTATAATTATGTGCTGTGTTCTGCACAATGATTACAAGGCAAAAGCAAAATTATAAAAAATCATAAAATGTGCGATAATTTAAATAAACTCATACATATGTATGTAAAACTCTTCATATAATGTGTGAGAGTTAAAAGTTTAGGTATATTTGTTCTTTTTCATGATAAAACATTTTTCTTGTTTTTTTTTTATTTGTTTTTTGTTTAATGATTTCCTCATTTTGTCTTGTTCTTTTTGGCATTAAAAATTCTTAATTATATTTTGGCATTTTGATGTCATAAAGAATTCTGATAAAACCTACCTATGTACATAAAAAACTCTTATAATGCAAAGAAAAACAGCAAAAGCTCTTTAAATTTGTTTTTTTTTTCATTTCATTTTATTTAGAAATTTTTATGAAAAAAACCGAAAAAAAATAATGGGTGACAAAGGATTAGCTAGGATAGAATAAATGAGAATTGATTTATACTTTGTTTTTTAAATCTAGGCACGTGTAGTTGGACCTAGTTGTGAGCCAGGACCTAATCATCATTACTGATGACTTTTCACAGTCTTCAGCGTTCAATTTTGAATAAATTCGTCTTTTTCTATCTTTACGCCAGTTTTACCAGATTGCCAGTTTATTGTGTTTTATAAACGAAAACAATAACAACAACAACCACATGGGAGCAAACATAAAACATAAAAACCAATAACGTAATTTTTCTTATCTTGTATGATTTGACCTGTTTAAACTGAAAAACGAAGTTTAAATACGAATTTAAAAGGAAAAGGATTTGAAAGGATATGAAACTAACGATTTCATTTCATTGTCATTCACGTCATAATTAGAATTTTCATTTGGTAATGCACGCAGAGTATAACATAATATCAGCTAAGACGTTCTATGTATTATTTTTCTAAGCATGGAAAGTTTTTTAATCCTTTCTTCTGTTATCCTTTTAATTAATTATAAGAAAAATCGAAAGAATAATAATGATGAAAAATGAACAATTTAGAAAATTAAAATTAAAAAAAAAAAATTTGTGTAAAAGGTCCACACACACGTTTTTATTTCGTGAATGACCTTTAAAAAATTCATTATCCTTTTTTTTTTATTTTCCTTTAATCAAATATCTCGTGTATGTATTTTGCATTAAAATGAAAAATTTTGGATTATCAAGGAAAGTAAACACGAGAAATATCTAAAAAAAAAAAAAAAAAAAAAAACAAAAAAAAAAATTCATACACGTGCTTTTGCAATTCTTTAAATTTTTACTTCTTTATTTATCCTTGAAAGCACTCTCAAATTAAATTTTAAAAAAAATTTCTTAAGATTTTTATCTAAAAATTTTATTCAATGTCTATAAGGCATTAAAAATCGATATAAAGAAGAAAAAAAAAAAGTAAAAAAGGATATTCGATGGTTGATGGTCATCATTCATAAGTTAATCAAATTGTTATCCTCGGGCAAATTATGAGAATTGAATCAATGTATCATTTGTTTTTTGGTGTTCGAATTCGTATGGAACAGGTCAAGAAAAATCATGTCTCAAGCGAAAAACCAATATTTTTGGTCCTTTTTGCCTGGAACAAGTCAACTAATAGACTTGTCATATCTCGAAAACAAGAACTGTGCTCAAATTGAAATTTTTCATACTTTAAATTTTAAACTATCACCAAAATTTTGTCGTTTATCCCATTTTTGAATAGTCAAATTCATGAGAACCCCAAAAGAGGCGAAATTTTTGTTAATTTTTTAAAGCTGATTCGTTAAACTGTGTCACAGAATTTAGGTTTACTGTGCACAATCCTGTCGAAATAATAACATTAAATGAATTAATAATGAGTTTTTGAAACAGGCCTGATTTAGATTTTAGATCAATTGAAAAAAGAACTATGCATATTGGAAGCTAACATCCTTGACAGCCTAACGTACGACAACGTAAGATAAACGAGCCACTGTATGCATACTACTCAATTTAAGGACACTTTCCTGTTATCTACTAGATAAAAAAAATTTTTTTCCTTTTATTTTCAAATCTATACAAAAAAGGATAACACAAGAATTTAGTAAGAAAATTAAATTTAAACAATAGACAAGGTCTTCGTATATATTCATTAACATATTTAAGATTTATGTATGATGATAAACCCATAAAAGAAAATTGATAATTTTTGTGTATCACCATAATATCATCGAAAATTTTATGAAAATCGATGAAACAATTCATATTAAGCACTGAATAAAGAAAGGGAAAGAGAGACAAGGAAAATACTATTTTCATTACAATATTGGATATATAGTAGGCGTCAATTATGAGAGTCTATTGCTAATCGACTTTATGTTGCAGTCGACTTTTGGTATTATGAAAGTCTGTTCGAGTAAAAATTTTTCTATTTCATAGACTTGACAAAAGTCGTTGATATTTTCGTTGACCGACTTTTAAACGGAAAATGACGAACAAAAATTTTGATTAAATAAAAATTTTAACAACACAAATAAACAAATTTTCATTATAAAATGCAAGAAGTAAACAATCAAGTTACCTAATTTTAGTACTCAAATTTTTTAGTACTATATGCATGTAAGTCGATTGATTTTACATACAATACCGTGACTTTGTTTTGATCGACTTTTAAAACTCGATTCTATTGTTTGTGGAATAGAATCTCATAATTATGACGCCATAATATGAAGATACGCGTCGTAATATCTTACAAGCGTTGTTACTACGGTAGCGATATAACATAAATCCTTGCTGTAAGAACATACACATGCCATGTAGTTTTTTCATTAGAAAAACATAAAACAACAATGAAACCATTTTTTGTTTTTTTTTTTTTTTTTGTATTATAAATTCTTATCGCGAAGTCTAGTGTTTTCGCTTGTTTTGTTTTTTCTTCTCGTGAAGGGAGAAAATTTTTCATATACAACATTATCATAATAATAACAAAAGATTTGTGGATTTTTGGTTTGTTTCTTTGGAGATACATCAAAACTTAAAATCATAAATTTATTTCATTTTCCATTTTCCATGTTTTTTTTTTTTTTTTTGGCTCATTCTGTTGAGTTCAAAAGTACATACAAAAATGTTGCCTTTTGTTATTTAAAAAAAAGAAAATCAATAAATCATAATTTATACCATACAAGCATATTAGTGATACCATAAAATTGAATTATGTATCCAGATTCCAGTATAAAAAAAAAAATTTTTTTTATTTTTTTATTTTGTTTATTTCGACTTTGCAAAAATGAAAAAAAAAATGGAAAACAAAAACCATAATAAAACGGAGAAAAGAGAAAAATAAAACAAACATTATAAGATTGTGAATAAAGAAAATTCTGTTTTATTTTAAAAGTGTAACTTCATACATGTATGTACGTCGTATGTAAATGATTTTATGCAATAGGAATCTCATTCATTTTATTTATACTTTGTTCATTGTGTTTAAAAATAAATTAATAAAGGACTACTGAGAGTATGATGGTTTTTCTCTCTTAATATACGTATAGAGATCGTTTATTAAATTAAAACCAAAATGAGAAAAAGTAAACGTAAAATAAAATATACTACAGGCAACCATGATGGCGTTATTTCCCCGCCCCACTCCCTCTCCCACTATACTTCATAACTGGAGCGGGGAGCCCAAAAAGCCTATACCTATGTATATTAATGCATTTTAATATTATTAAAAGTTCTGTTACCAAAAATAGCTCTATACACTTTGTACTTTAAATATTCTCACTACAGTCCTTATATATGGGAGTATACGTGTGTCTTTTTTTTTTCTCTCAAAATTTCTCATAAGAGCCTTTCACGAGCAGACTTACCACAATTCTCAAAATTCTCATACAGTATGAGATGAGATCTTTTTAAATGTCACTATATACAAAGATGTAAAGTGGTACTACTTTTCGTAGTTTCCATAGGGCCTGTAGTGAAAATATTTAAATTACAAAATATAATATTTTTCTACAATTCATCTAGTGGCCAGTTATTTTTTTTTTTTTTTACTATTCACTCAGAACAATCTGACAGAAAATGTGTACAAAAGCATTATCATATCTTGGGAAAAATTTGAATGATTTGTACTTTTCAACATAAATCTTGTGCGCATGACAGATTAGAGAACAACGTGTTCAGTAATAATAATTTAGTTTAAGTACGACTTCAGTATTACAATCTGTATAAAGAATGACTTTGTCAATGGTATGACCATGGTATAAAAACTCTTACAGGTAAATTAAATTTTTTATCATAATCGCCATTGAAAGATCTTTTACGTAGTCGTTTGATAGTCGTTTAGTGTTTGTAAATAAATTTATATGGGAAAAATTGTTTATAAAATACAATTTAACATATTAACCATATAGTAACTTCCATACAATTGATCAAACTCGTCAAATGCTTACGTCATACAGCTCCCAATTAAATCAACCTTATAAAGAGCTTTTTATACTATGGATACGACCATGAAGTATGGCCTCCCTTAAGCTAGACTACTTCATTAAAAAAATAAAGAAGAAAGAAAGTGAACTGCTTCGTGAATAAAGTATATATTTAGATTATGTGTAAGTACCATCATATGTACATATATGCATGTATCTACAGACTACAGATTTTTATCTATTAACAAAAAAGGAAAGAAAATAAAACTGAAAATTTGTGTACAAGTATTTTAGCACGTATTTATCATATAATATCAGCAGCGGAGATGTACATGTGAAATTGTATATCATCCCCATTAAAATGTTTATTAACTTAATTACATTATGTAGTATTTTGGTTTATTTTCTTGTTTTTTTTTTGTTTATTTCTCAAAAAAAAAAAAAACTTTTTCTATAATTTTAGGAAATAAAAAGTAAAAGTAAAAAAAAAATTTTTTTAAATGAAAATTTATGTTAATGATAAAATTGTTGAAAATGAAAAAAAAAAATATGGAGGGAACACATTTTTTTTTTTTCCTAAAATATTCCTGGTTTTTCTTTGTTTTATGTTTGCTCCTTTTGCTTCGCTTAATTAGCATTTAGATTTTTATTTATTTTTTTTTTCTAGTAATCGTGTGAATGCAAAATGATCTGTTCTTTTGGTTTTATTTTTATTTATTTTTTCTTGTCTTTGAATGATTTGCTTGAATTAACGAAAATGTAAGAAATAATAATTTGTGTTTTCTAAACAAACAAACAAAAAAAAAATTCCTTTTTGTTTATGTTGTGTTTGTGGTACTTTAGAGATTAAATAAATTTACACATTACATACATACATATACGTACATATGTGAGTGGTTTTATATTAAATTTCGTATTTAAAATACACAAAAAAAAAAAAAAAAAAATTAAAAAAAAAAAAAAAAAATTTAAAAATTACAACATGTATTCCATTACTTTATATACAAAAACCATAAATTTATCAATTTCAAAGAGTATACAGAGTATATATGTATATAGAGTTTCCAATTCTCTGTGTGTTTGCAAAAAATGTTTTCGAAATGTCTTCGAAATGTATTCGAAACACATTTAATCCCATTGTATATATATATGTGCATTTATGTTACATGTGTTCGAAATTTTGACAGTTTTATTACTTGGAAACTCTATTTGAATATACACTTTTTGATAACAATTATACATATAATATAAACTAATTAATTGTAATATTTAATGAATTTATTAATAATTAATTTAATTATTATTAATTTATTTATTAACGGAAATGGAAAAGAAATTATTTGAAAATAAAAATTTTAAAATTCACATGTCAAATGTCAAAAAGTACTATAGTCAAAATTAGAATGTCAAAATTCACTTAAAAAATTAAAATACCATTTTAGAACAATATGAATTTTTGAAAATGAAATTTTTGAAAATTCATTTCACTTTTCATTTTTTCTTTTAGAATCAAAATATCAACTCTGAATATTACGAGTCTCATGAAAGTTTTACTGTGTAAAATTCACCATATTTCTAGTACTACATGTCTGATGTATATTTAACACTTGATCTTGAAATTATGATAAATGAAACGGTAATACTGCCACATTTATGGGGAAATTACCGGCATATCTTTTTAAAAACGTACGTGTAATGTTGTACATACAGCACACATACATATGTATGTACATAAATCACGCTCTCGCTCGCTTATCACTAAAAATGTCAGATCATCTTAATTCTTAATTCAATAAGTGAAGTCAAGATCTGTGGTTGTTACTTGTTAACAAGAAATTTAATTGATTAGTGATTTTGTATAAATTTTCTCAATTTGCATTAAATTAAATCAAAATTATTAAAAAGTTTTTAGACCACTTTTTTGCAACATTCATATTTACAATTTCCGAAGAAATCAAATTTAATATTTTAATACGAATTTTTCTAAATTTTGTTCATTTGTTCATTGAAAATGAGTACGTAACCAACGATCATAATTTTGTTTTTGTTTTTGATTTGCACTGATAAATTAAAAATGACTTGTATTGATTGCAGGTATTATCGAGAGAATTCATCGTGATCAAAAGGTAATGGAAGGTTTGATTAAGAAATTGTATGATTTACAAAAATCTGAAGAATTTTGTGACTATGAACTAACAACAGAAGATGGTGGAACTTTTAAAGTCCACAAATGGGTATTGTCTACAGTCAGTCCATTCTTTGCTGCATTACTTGAAGAGGGTATGCGGTTTAGTGAACAAAATTCAAATTCATTTTTGGTACGTCGAGTTTCTTCCAACATTCTAGAGAAAATCATCGAATTCATGTACACTGGAGAAACGAAAGTTTCATCTGACACTGCAAAGGAAATAATAGAGATTGCTCTGTTCTTACAACTTTTCACTTTAGTGGAATTCGGTTGTCAAGTGCTAGTCGAGATTGTTGATGAAGAAAATTGTTGGGAATGGCTAAAGTACTCAGAGAAATGTTTGCATTATGGAGAAGTTTTAACCAAGAAATGCTTGGAATTGATGTGCTTGGATTTCGTAAATTCACCAGATTTTCTTGAATTATCTGCGGATACCATAAAACTGTTGATTGTGAAAGAGAGGACAAGGTTTACAGAAGAAAGTTTATATTTAGCAGTTAAAAAATGGGTCACGTACGATCTAGAAAAACGAAAACAATTTGTAGGATGTTTGTTCGAATCAATTCAATTAGAGGACTTTAGTTCAGAGTTTGTTAATTTGCACGTTCTTGATGATAACCCATTGCTACAAAAAAACGGATTTAATGAGAAATTGTTTAATTTATTGCGTAATAATTGGATTCAAAGAAAACCTACTACTGTCACAGAGAATAACAATTTGTGCGTTATCATAGGAGATTCAATGCTCTTGTACGATAAAGAAAACCACATATTCTCAGAAGCTTTGACTACGATTAAAAAAAATTATTCCGGATTTGGTTATACTACATTCGATAAGAACTTCTTTATTTGTGGTGGGAGAATAAATGGAGAATTTGTTAATACCTGTAGTTATTTTTCCTTACAAAATAAGAAATGGGAAGATTTACCATCAATGAAAACTGCCAGGTGTCCAAAGTCAATTACGTTAGATGATAAAATTTATGTTTGTGGTTCAAAAGAATTGTGTGTTACGAATTACAAAACTGTTGAAGTTTTTGATATTAACAAGACATGCTGGTACGAAATATGTTCTATAAACGATCCCTGCAAATATAACAGTTACTTCGGTTTATGTCATTTGAACAAATGCATTTATTTTGCCAACAGGTATTGTGTTCAACGTTTAGATCCAGGGCAGTGTTGGAGTACGTTGTATAACGATAAAAATTCAACAAAAGAACTTATATGTTCATTGGAAGCATACGGTAACTATATTTATGGTTTTTCCGAATACAGTATTTCAACATTTGATATTCGAAATAATAAATGGTTGAGTTCTGAATGTCCTTACTATGTAAAATGTGATTCTAATCTAAAAACTTGTGTTTTAAATGATAAGATTTACGTCATGTCCTGTGAAAATTCACAAAACGGACTAAAGTATCAATTACAGATTTATAATTTGTCAGATTTATCATTTTGTGAATTTAAGTACATTCCTTCAAATGTAAAAGGTGAATTAAAAGCCTTCTGTTCAATTTAATCATTTTCATTCTGTATTTTAATAAAAACAATTTAATTTTTGGTATCATTTGTATTTTCATTTTTAATTGAAATAAAATCTTTGAATTTATAACAATCGAATTTTAAATTATTTTTCCTTAGAGAACTTCACATTTTTATTGGCTCAATTTTTCTAGTGGAACTGAAGACAAAAACAAAACATATCAGATATGCTTAGGATCTTTAAGTGAAACGTGGATAACTTTGAATAGAAAACTAAGATATGAACGTAAATTTTTGTTTTGTACTTTAACTACATAAATTCTGAACATTTTTTCATAACATTTTTATATTCATCCATCCATACTTTAAAATACACGAGTACAGGATAAACGAATTCGAACTAAACTTAAGCAAAAAGTTCATTTCTAGCAAAATAAAAAAAAAATAATTACGAGCAAGGTTTATGAATACGACGTACTGCTCGCTTACATACATCAGGGACCAGGAACGAGTATAATTTCTGACAAATAGGTACAATTGAGTTCATATTTCGTGAAATAACGTAACAAATTTATTTAATTTATAAATTCAAATACTTATTTTTATAAATTTTATGTATTGAAGAATATGTAGTCCACTGTCTTAAAAATCTAGTGGTAGAATTGCTACCTTGTAGTTTTAATCCCAAACATGAAGATCGAAGATGAAAATAAACACGATGCTTTGAATATCGGTCATTTTAAGATCGATTTGTCAAGATGATTTGAGGACTTACTTCCAAAACTCACCAAAGACCATTGGACAATTAGCTATTGAGAGAAAAGTAATCTAAAAATACGACTCAGAAAATTCAAAAATTAGTGGGCAAAATAAAATTTAAACAAAGAAAATGAAGAGCATTTTAGAATAAACTTGTCTATTCGAACGAGTAAATTCGTCAGTCTTCATCATCATCGTTACGATTTGAATTTTTATTTCTCTTCGTCATCTGTTTATTTTTCTTTTTTTTTTGTTGTTTCCTTCGTCGTTTTCCAAGCAAACAATTTTTTTTTTTTTTCATTATAACAGTAAAAAGTAAATTACAAACAAACAATAAATAAACGAAGAAAAAGAAAATAATAGGAATGGTTAAAACGTTAAATCGAAAACATTTTTACGTTTTACAGTACCAGACCAGGGTTATTTTTGTTATTATTCTTTCTCTTAGAACGCACAAACAAGGGAGACGGAATAATTTATGTTTAGTATGCCTTAGTACAGCACTCATATACCCTCAAACCGCCAAAAACCACTCCGCTTAGACCCTCCTTCATTCCATTTCAAATTTATTCCTGCATTCCCTTACCCATTCAAGGATATAAAAAAATTTATGAAAGTCAATACGACGATGATAAAAAAAACAGCGTAATCATAATAATCGTTAATAAAAATGGATTGAGCTGTATACAAACACACTAACTATTCCCATTAAAAGGGTAAAAAGTTCAAAAATGATTCCGATCCCCCTTTCACTTTTCTTTTTTCGTTTTGTTCTGGTTTCGTGGCCTTCTTGCCTTAAGTGAAAATTTACGATCATTTTAAAATAAAAATTTGTCTCTCTGGTAGGATAATAATTTTTTTTTTTTTTGTTTTTGTTTTTCACTTTTTTACTTTTGTCGTCATCATTTTGTTTTTTATTGCTTTCAAGAAAAATAAAATAAAAAAAATTTTTTTTATTGCTTTGACTAATGATACTCAAGACGGTCATTTGTTTTATTTTTATTTATTTTTTCTGTTTTTTTTTTTAATTTTCCTGTTTTATTTTTGTGTGATCAAGAAATTTTGTTTTTATTGAAAAAAAAAAAAAAAGAGAAAGAAAATTAACAAGGTGACTGCTGAAAATCACCGACTACGAAATACTGGCAGCTAGCATAAACAGAATACGGCCACCGACTGCCGATGACTATAATTTTTATATCACGATTTATTCAAACAATTTTATTCATAAATTCATTAAATTATTTATTTTTTTTTTTTTTTTTCAATTAAAATGCATCACTACAATTTTTTTAAATAAATTTACCGTAAATACATTTCTCTACCGGCTATCGGCTACAAAACTAGAAACAGATTCTATTTTTTGTATCTGAAAGATATCGGCAGCCTGTATCTTGTAGCTCTGTTCTGTTTACATTGTAAATCATGATCGATCAGTGGAAAAACTAAAAAAAAAACGATCAATTTCTAAGCCCTTGAACTGAACTGAAACTGTGAAGCTGTTGTCAATCAAGGAAATCCTTTTTCAGTTAAGTCAGATTTTAAAATTTCAATTTGACCTGTGTAACCATATATACGAAAAAAATTTTAAGACCGTATACACAGATGTACAATACAAAGTGATTGCATTAATCTATGGCTGTATTAGGTCATCCATAAAATTAATCCAATTTATGTTTTCGTCATTAAAAACAAAAAAAAATTTTTTTTTTTGAAAAATTGAAGTATCCAACAAAATTAACGAAGAAAATGGAATAATGGAAATGAAATGAAAAAAAAAAAAAAAACAGAAGGAAAATTGTAAAAAATTTTGTCTTTCTGGGCTATTTATATAAATTGTTGAATATAGTTCATATCTGCCTTCTGTTTTTCTGTTTTTTTTTTTGTTATTGAGAGAAAATTTATTCGTTTTTCGTTTTTTTTTTTTTTTTTTTGTTTCAAACAAGAAAAAGGAATTTCCAATAAAAATTTACATCGGTCTTGTCTCTTGTAACAGAATTTTACCAATAATGCACAAGGATATAAGAGATCCTTTTGTATCGCTTTTTAAATGGATGTGTGTGTGTGTGTGTGTGTGTGTGTGTGTGTGTGTGTGTGATATCCACACAAAACGAATAGGATATTTAAATTCTAAATTATTTGTGATGATGACAATGATATGTACGGATCATTACTATGATATGTATCCCCGTATTTATACGTATGTATCCGCGCATATTCGCATATTTAGATACAATTTAATGGTAAATAAATATTTTGAAAAATATTCTCTACGGAAGGAAAAGCAATTTGTTTTCTATTTTTCTATTTTTCTATTTTTCTTCTTTCTCTTCTTTCTTTTTTCATCATCATTCTTAAATGTGGAATTTTAAAATAATAAAAGAAAATTAGAAAAAAAAAATTCAAAAATTAAGAAAATTGTAAATAACAACATTCCCATTATACTCGTATACACTCCTCTCGGTTGTGTGCTTGATGGTTGAGGGGGGGTTGATGGCCGAGGGTTTGTATATGTAGATAGAAAATAAAATTCCAATTTTAAAAAAATAAACGAAATAGAGAAGAAAATAATTTTTTTACTGTGTAGGATCTGTGAAAGGTAATAAATTCACTTTAAAAAATATCGTCGTTGAAAGAATTTATTTTTATTTTTATTTTTTGTTGACTATTTGAACGTACTATTTTGTATTTATACAATCTGTTTACATATAAAAATATTTAATGCGCGATACACATGCCTGTTGTACATGGTGTTTTTGTAAATGTATAATGATGGTAAATAAATCATTTGGGTATTTATAGTTTTCCTTTTTAATTAAAAAAAAAACAAAAAAAAAATGTTTATACTGATATTCTCAATAAATATACTAATACTTAATTACAGATCCATACAAAGGATACATTCGTACACTGTGCTACATGTTGTGTTGTGCAGGGAGCCTATTATGTAGGTTGTAAGGTTTTGGTTTAGTCAACAAGGGGGGTTGGTTGCTTCGTCACTGCAGCTTTAGAATAGCTTAATGTATCCCTTCCCGTTTTGTTTGTCTACATCAATAAGGCATTTATCCTTTTGGCAAGGAGAATAACGTACTTTATGTATAGTCTAGATTTGAAAGATTTTCGAGATTTCTGCTTTTAGTGGTTTTCCATCTTTCTAGTGTCACACATTCCTTTAGGATGTGTGTTGACGTTTTTGCCTATCATGTAAGTGTAATTACACATTAATTTTACCATATTTTTTATTGAGAACAGTAAGAAGCCAAAATTATACATCCTGGATGTCCTTGTTTGGTCTCAATGGCCAATATGATATCATTCATTTTTGACGAACTGACATTTCGCCAATTTTGGACTTTAATACGAAGTCTGTAATTACTTTGTTTTTGAGTCATACATACATCGAATCGAAGTGCTTCATGTATGTATATGACTGTCCTTATTTCCAGTAATCCTACTTTAATATCGAATTAATTCATATTCATGACGTATGTATGTGCATGTACAGGCACAAAACAGAAGGGCATAACAGAATAACGGTAAGAGAAAATTAAAAGATCGAAGGATATAAACAGAAAGACAGTTAGATATTTACCAATAGAATTTTAAGAAACAAAATGAACTAAACTATAATCCATACAGTAATTCAATGTAGTTAAGGTCTCATGGGAGTACATATGTGTGTCCTTTTTCTTTTCTCGTAATTTCTAATAAGATCATCTCACGAGCAGTGTTACCACAATCTGTAAAGTAATTATCATATAATACGTAAATTGGTACTACTGTGTATGTCATTTCCATACGGTCTTAACTGCATCGAATTAGTGTATGCCATATGGAATATAAATTCAATATAATGTATTAAATTGCTGTATAAAACAAAAACAACAAATAGCAAAAAATTTTCCTATTTTTGGTTTACATTTATTATATTATGTACTACATAAAGTATAGAATTGGTTATTGATATTGAGTAATAAAATGTTACTTTTAGATTAAATGTCGTAACAATGTACGATGATACGCATTTGTACACACCACATATTCAGTGAATGTGTCTATACGAGTACGTATTAAAATTGTAATAGCAATTTTCATGTTATTTATTTGTGTCCAAACGTATATAATCAAAAATAAATATGCATAGGTCAAAATAGGTCTCATGCATATGTATAGGATTTTATTGTACGTATATCGATCCAATAATGTTATAAAAGTAATAGAGAGATACATTAACTAATGGACGTGAAATTGAAAAATAAAATGAACGAAATATATTGTTGTTTGTATAGCTAATAAAATATCATAGAGGTAGTAGCGAAAACGATATGGAACCTTTATTGTAAAATTATTACCAAGAATCCTGTAAGGACATTACGTTTATCATACATTTGCATATGTCTGCATTAGCAATTTATAGGCTTCTACACAAGCATGCATACCCAATCATATGAAGTTGATCCAGGCCATAATCATCATTTTTGTTGAATTTTTTAGATTAGAAACATTGTGTAGTGTACGTGGTGTCTGGAACAGCTTCATATGATTGCGCAAGCATGCTTGTGTAGTGTGTATGGGGCCTATTAATTATTGCTATTCCATTACAATGTTTATCTCTAGTTATTCTTCTATATTTGATATCTGTTTCTCAGAAACATGATGTTATCCATCCAATTTCTAGGTTAGTCACAAGTATGTATGTGGATCGTTTTTGCACAGTTTACGCTTATTCGAGTTGAAAATTAATCAGCTTCGTGTATGTAAAATTATTAGAATAAAAAATTTGTGTATCAGAGCATGTCTCAATAAATGTCTTTAACAATTTAGTCATACCAAAATCATTGAATATTTCATATATGTAGTAGTCTTGTTTTGTACACTATACAAGTCTTCATCCTCTTTTCTTAACCAGTTTGCTTTCGCATTTTTATTCAATTTCATGTTTCATGTATACTGATTAGGTCTGGTTCTGATTCTGGTATAGACAGGCAGCAATAACACACAGTATAGTAGTCAATCAGTCTAGTTTATAGTATAAATCAGGATGACTATTGACTATACTTAATCAATTTTAGTTGTCTTTTAGACGTGAGGGAAGATGGGTGGAAGATGAGTCTCTTGTTAAATTTTATATTACAAAAATTTACAAAATATTTTAGTTCATTGTTTGATGTAAAACAAATGTGTAAAAATTAAGCAAAATTTGTATCACTAATTATGATTTTTTTGTTTTTTTATTAAAACATACCCATGGTGGACCACCTTGATCCCAGTAACTTTCTGCAACTCCATCTACCCATTGCGATTCCAGTGGTAATTCTGGTTCTAATGGCCAATTTAATGGTTTACGTGGTTGCCGTTGATTATTTGATTGCTCCCCCTGGGGGCAACCTAATACTGACTGAGGGCAACCTATGTTGACTAACGTTTTATTTTATTTCAATTTTTGTTTTTTTATTAAATTTTTTATTTCTTTTTTTTTTTTGGTTTTTTATTTTTAATATTTAGTTTTTATAGCACCACATACAGATCCCGCATAATTAAGTGTATGCTCTCATTTCATTGTATTACGTAGATTTCGAGTATAACAAAAATATTAGAAATTTTTAACATTACAACCAAAACATTTATTCACATAATGGCAGAGATATAATAAATTTTTTCTTTAATGTTTAATTATTCTAAAATAAAAAAAAAAATCAAAAAAAAAAAAAATTTGCCTTTGTCACATTTTAATGATTCGTTTATTGAAAAAAAAAAAATCAATTAATCGTTTTAGATACATGTAGAAGCCTTTGTTACCTTTAAAAGGATGCTATTTGGGTTTTTGTCATGCAATTAACAACCTATACACAATTTTGAAATCTAAAATTAAGTAAAATTTCGAAATATAACGCTTTTCCTTCCTTTGAAAAACCGATATGATAACAAGGAAATTGAAAAAAGGGCAACAAGATCAAGTTTGAATGGGAGTTTGGATTCCTTAAACTGATTGAATCGATTTATTTTGAACATAAGGAAAGGAAAGTAAGAGATTACAATCAGATTAGATTAGATTTTTGTTCTATAGGAAAGGAAAATAAGAGATTACAATCTTTGAATATTCCATACAAAATAATTTTGTTAAAATGTAAAATATGGTAGTCTTGTTTTATACACTATATATGTATGTACACGTTTTCATTCTCAACCAGTTTATTTTCGCATTTTTGTTCAATTTCATGTTCCATCTTCTATGTGTGTTTTTGTTTTTTTTGTAACACGCGAGGAGTGAGATCGGTTTGGTGACTAAACAGCTTATTGTATTCCTCATCCCCACCCAGGTTTATGTATACCGGTCTGGTCTGTTTCTGGTTCTGATATACACACACAGCACAGCAGTAACACACAGTATGGTAGTCAATCAGTATAAATAGGGATGACTATACTTATTCAATTTTATTTGCCGTTTAGATGTTAGGGAGAAAGGATGGGTAGACGATGGGTCTCTTGAATTTTATTTTTTTTTTTATAGCCGATGCATGAAAGCTATAGATTTGCATACTAAATTATGAATTGGAATTTTTTTTATCATCGGCTGGAAGCAAAAAAAAAAAAATATTGCAATGGAAAAGAAAAATAAGAGATTTAATTTTATATCAATTATAGAAATTCACAAAAAACGATCATTTCGAATATAATCTATGTCAAAAAATTTTCATATATCCTTTAAATGTATTTAATAGAAAATAAATGGAAAATACTTTGCACAGAGATAAACAGGACCATTATAAGACTAAAATACAACGTCAGTATAAGTCTTTTTAATTCACATAAATTTCAATTTATTTTCAATATTTTTGTGTTTACATAAAAATTCCTTTTTATGATTTTACAGGAGTCCATTATCAGATTTAATTTGTTTTTAAAAAATTTATTTTTAATAATATTATGCTCTAATTCCCAACCAAGTCTACCAACGTACGTATGCATGTATTTATGACCAAATTAATTAATTTTTTCTCTTTGTATGAATTTTTATTAAATTTCTAAATCAGAATTATGGTATGTATGTGAATTACACGTACACACATCGTACATGACTACGTAACAAAAATTCGATTTAACTTTCTGTTATCGTTACAGAAATTCAAATAAATTTTATGTACACGTTACACATGTTGGTTTTATGTCTACTTTAGGTACGTATGTACGTGTGGATGTCGTTTATAGGTTTATTGTCAAATTTTCAAAATTCATTATGATATAAATTTGAATTGAAACAATAAACTGTAAAAAGTAGTAAATTAGTTTTGTTATTATCCATTTTGCTTTTTTGTTTTTTTTTTAATTTAATGATGAATAAATACATTGTAGCCGAAGGATGTCTGAAACGTGATGGGAAAACAAACTAAGTGGTAGAAAACCTGATTTGGTCTTGTGATTTTGAACTGAGTGTGTTTCAAATTACAGAGTTAGAGTGACTAAAATTCCTTTTAGGACCCAGGGGCCAGGTCAGATTTTTATGAAAATTGGTACACTATACTCGATGAGTCTAGTTAAATAGTGTTGGTCTCGTGGTACGAATCGGGCATATTTGGTCACCATATCAACTTCCAAAAAAACACTTATTGGATGACAGAACGAAATAATCAACAGTATTTCTTCGAAGAATTCATGTATGTTTATCCCCTGTAACGTTTTAGCTAGCCTTCGTTTTATATTACCCACTGTGTATTTTATGAGCTAAATATTTAGTTCATTTTAAAATTGTATATAAAATGGAAAAAGGCACAATGAAAAACACAGCCAACAACTGAAAATAACTTTTTAATGATAAAATTTTGTGGTTTCATTTAATAAATTCATAGATTTTAGTTAGAAGTTATTTTTTAAAAATTCATTGTACACATTAATTAATTTTTGCATCAATTAAATTTACTATTTTTCTGCATATTAGACGAATTTACTACACACATATTTTGTTCTCGTTAAAGTTTATTATTATTACACATAAGCATTTTGTTCTCTATTTTCATATTGAATGCCATCATTCATTTTCCACTATCGCTTGTATTGTGTTGTTTCAAATTAATAAGGCGAAATTCGCTATCAATCTGGTCGATAACAAATGGTATCAGAGATATGAACACATGACAAAATGTTCGAGTATATAAAATTACCGAGTTCCCTCTCGTATGTATATGTACTCTGTCCACTAATATTATGCACTTAAGGGCTTATGGCGCTTACTTAAAGTGATACCATTTTACATCACTATGACGTATTGTCATTCAAAAAGTTCATAATGACAGCTTTGTGGATTGTGGTAATACTGGCTCGTGAAACAATCTAATTAGAAATTATGAGAGACGAAAAGAGACATTTGTACTTCCATAAGACCTTCATCCTTGACTCGACAGTCCTTACAGAACCTTGGCCTCTCTGAGATCGCCTCTCCATATCTCTGTCTTTCGCTCTTGTTTTCTAATTCCTATAGGACCTTAAGTTCATAATATTAGTGGACAGAGTATAATTTTTGCTTTACTATCTATGTCGAGACTATCGTTAAAATGTTGTCTATTAAAATAACAGACAAATGATTATACAAAAATGCATCTGACTAACATATTTGTAACAATTATAATCTAAATAACTGTAAATCAATGTCATTTTCATATATTATAAAGTATTATAAAGTTATGAAATATTTGGACATTTCCACATATCATGTCCAAAATAATCTTAGAAACAATATCAGAATTTTCTTCTGATCAACATCCAAGATGTTGAACAGTTGAAATTTAATTTAAAGAAAATTTAAGTCAAAGCTAGAATACAACATATGTACGTAACTGACATGTACATACGTCCGTATTTGCTTAGGTTACGTGTTCAGTCATTTTAGGAGAATTATAAAATAAATTTTTATTAATTAAAATATTAGAATATATGTGTGCATGTGTTCTCTCATGCATTGTACATATGTACACATTTTAATATATTTTTGACTGAAATTGAAATTATATTGCAGACATTGCAACATTTCTAATGTGAAAAATCAGAAAAGTGGAAAATATGAAAAGTCATAGCACATACGTACGCATAAATGTGTATACGTAAAATATTTTTCCTTCTATTATGTGCAGTTTTCATTGTACATTTTCTATTGTATTGCATGAATATATGAACGTGTGTAAGCGCGTGCATCATACAAAATGTTTAAAGTGTTACTGCACACTTTAGCATGAATACAAACATATTAAAACTTTATATATGTAAATCCTTTTAATTTATTTCTCTTGTACTACCTACATTTTTTTTTTTTTTTAAATAATTTTCTACTTTAAATAATGCTAAAAAATGTGAAATAAAAGCCAAATAGAAAATGAACAGACAACTTTTATGTACGAGGAGATGATCCTCCTCCACATGTATGAACAACTACGAAAATTTTAAAGTTAAGTAAACAAAAGAAGAAAAAACAAAAATTTTATTTATTTATTTATTTTTATTTTTTTTTTTTTGTTTTTCAACCATTACAGTAAACATGGTCTGGTAGTAACACAACAACCATTCAAATAAATTTTTCATTTCAAATGTGGATATGGATGAGTATAAACAAACATTTTACAAACGAATATAAATATTTAGTCGTTTATAAGCTTAGGCTGAAACCACATTAAATTTGTTAAGATGAAACGAAACGAAAAATAATGCATGAAATAGATTAAGGATCCTATACCTAATGCTAGATTCGAGAGTCAGGACTAATGAAGTTGACTTCAGGCCCTATACCTAATGCTGGATTCGAGAGTCAGGACTAATGAAGTTGACTTCAAGACTCATCATACCAAGCAATACCAAATACTTGATTCAGTTTCACAGTGTTATCAACACAATAGTTATCTGTTAAAAATATCGCTTTAAAAAATCAAATAAAATTCTGTATTGTAAAGAAAAAAAAATCAAATATATGACAATCATCATTGACAATTATCAACATTCATATTTTTCATTATAATTTTAGCGTTAATGTGGTTTCAGACTAAAAATTTTAAAATTTCAAAACATGAATCCTGCTTGAGGTATGCATTTGGTTTTAGTTACACATATTTTCATAGATGCTAGAATTAATTTTGACATATCGAATTTTGAGTATTGAGTCCGGCATTTGGTATAGGATCTAAAATAACACTAAAATTGAATTATCTTGAAGTATGTTTGACACTAACTGCTTTATGATTGACATTTTGACTAAATCAGTGTATATACGTTTAGTAAAACACAAAAAAAAAACAAATTTATGTTTTTCGTTTGTTTCATTTCGCCTTGACTAAATTCAATGTGGGTACAGGATAACATATATAAGGATATTGAGCATATGTACATGTGCATATAGAGTTTAGGTTTCAAATATGTATTTTGTATGAATTTAAATATTTTGTTTTTTTTTTTTTTTTTTTTTTAAATTTTTTATTTAATTTAACGAAATGAAAACACAAAAAAGAACGTAAACAGCTAACATTTGTATACATACAGACATGTATGATTGTCGAGACTTTCAAATACACGAAAATAAACATATCTACATGGTACACACAATTATGTACATGATGTGTACATTTGATTATGACTTGATTGTTTGATATTAGAATGCATCCTTTTTTATGAATGTAAAAAAAAAATTTCATTTGTACATTACAAAAACAAAAAAAAAACCAAATAAAAGGAAAATATGTATTATTTGTTGTTTTGTGTAAAATGTTGGATAAATTAAGAAAAAGAAAATTTAATTAAATTTTATTCGTATACACATGAGATAAACAGAATAGAAAAACAAAACAAAAAACATACACAAAGGACATTCATGAATACCAAATAATAAATACTGTTGTTAAATATAGTCACTATATAAAAATGTCCTTAATCTTGTCCTGTTGATGATGATGATGATGATGGTGATGATGAAATGAAAACAAACAAAAAGTTAAATAAAAATAACAAAATTGATGATTTTTCTATTGTATTGTGTTCATGTCGAAAACATACAAAAACAGAGGAAATGTTTTTTTTTTTTTTTTGTGAATTTTGCTCTCAATTTAATATTACAACATATTCCCGTTTATCCATGTGGCAACTTTTTATTGTTAGAACAAAAATAGTAATTCTGTTCGCTATGGAAATTAGCAATTTTTTCAAATTGATTTTAATTCAGTTTCATCGGTATACATCGCTACATGATCTCTATATCCTTGATATCTCTGTTCTGGGTCTTTATCATTACAAGCACGGGAGTTCAAAGTAAGCAAATGTTTAATTTAGGTAGGCAGGTAGAGGTGTCCACTCGCCAAATCCCAAGCAAGCACTGGGCCAATATGTAATTAATACAAAAAATTTTGTTCGCCCTGGAAGCCCTTTCACGAACCGTGAGTTTTCCTACATATCTTTAAATACGCATCACTGCCTATTTGATGCGATATACGCATAAGATCAAATAGGCAGTGATACGTTTTTGAAGATATCCTTTTATATGAGAATGAGATTTTTTTCTAATTTCTCATGTCATTCATAAATCTCATCAAAAAAGCATTTCTTGTACTTGAAATGGGATATTTCCAAAATGTGGAATAAAAAATGGAATTCATTACCATTTCTTATTAGAAAAATTTAGTAAAATTCATTTTGATAACAGTCAAATTTAAAAGAAAAACGTGAAATTGAACTCATGTAAAAAAGCTCACAGAGATAAATTTTTTCTCATTGAGAAATTTTTGAAACTTTTTTTTTCATTTTTTATTATGGTACGTGAAACGCATTTTCAAAAAACTCATTTTTGAAATTTCGAGTTACGTGAAACGGCCTCTGGTTTTGGCTCTGGATTATTTTTGACCTTGTTTGACGGCGGTAGCTCTATTTTCGCATCAGGACATTAGGATTAAGTACGCATCGGACACTCGTTTAAATAAAACAATAAAAAAATTGTATTCAAGAATATAATAAAATATTAGTTTCTTAAATATTAGGAACATTAAAAAAATTTTTTGTTACAAAAATAAAATAAAACCGACATATCCAAATGAGACAATTGGCATTGTATATTGTTTTTTTTTTTTTTTTTTGTCAAGCGAATCCTTGACATAAATTTTCATTATTTTAATAATATCATCAGTTAAAAGCAACTGACGTGTATAACTGTTGAAACTGTTATTTATAGCTTATGTGGTACATACATACGACTATGCATACTTGTAGCAATAAAATATGGATTTTAGCCAAATAAACGAAATAGAAAAATACTCTCATAGATATTAAAAAAAAAACCAAATCCTTGCACGTAAAAATATTTTATAGGAAAATATATGAAAAGACAGAATAAACAAACAGAACAGCAAAAAAAAAAAAAAAAAAACCAAAAATGAATGAACCTACTACGAGTGAAAATGAAAATCATAAATTTCTGTTATGAGATGACATAAACAAATACACAAACACAATACACACGAAACGGTACGTGCATATGTCCACGTACATACATATTTAAAGCGTTATTTCATTTTTTCGTTATTGAAAATAAAAATGAAATTTTAGAATAGGGAGACAATCACATTTTTATATAAAAAGAGCAAAAAAAACAAAAAATAAATAAATATATTTAAATTATATTAAAGTTATCTTTATTTGATTTTCCATTCAAATGCACATATTATCTTTGTCTCTCTTGTATTTTCTATAATTTTGTGGAATTTTCATGAAAATGTAAATGTATGTACGTTCTATAGAGTACACAAAAATATTTAAAATAAATTGTATATGTACAATGAAATGTACATATTAAATTCGTTAGCTTAATAAATAGTATACTTTGTTAATAAAGTTTTTTTTTTAAACGAACTCATTAATGCTACCACAAACTTAACGACTTGTTGTATAACAGATCGTACCGTTTATTGTTCTGTGATACAACTAATTTCAGGTTGAAACGACGATCATAGAAAAATAAAACTAGTTTGATTTTATCAGACCGTTTGTCAAACCGTTTCATCGTCTGTAGCATGGTTGTACAACCACGCCTTCAACTTCATTTATAAAATTAAGTTTTATTGAGTAAACATTGGATATCTTCAAAAACACATCATTGCCTATTTGATGTGATACTTAGGGTTTGTATGATTTTAAGCTGAATATCACATCAAATAGGCAGTGATGCATTTTTTAAGATAGGGATAATCACTTTCCCAATTGAATCAAAACATTTTTTCAATTATCCAATAACTTAACATTTCGTTCAAAAAAAAAAAAAAATATATATGACATCGTAGATCTGTAATTACGTCTTTGGTTTTAGTTTCGACATAGTACTACAAATTAGTTGTACGACGAGTTGTTACGTTTGTGGTAGTCTTAAAAGTCTACATTTGCACTGTACAAAGTTATCATTCGCATTCTTTTTGACGTATAAGTGTGAGATAAATTAACACTGACTCAATTGAGTCAAATGAAACAAAATTAAGTAAAAGATTGTCTTTGAAATCATTTATCAAAAATCTGAAAACTTTATGAACAAAGTATTAATAATTATTTTCTATATAAATACTGAGATAATATGTATATAATTGTAACAGTTGGAATACCAAAGTAAAAAAAAAATAAAAATGAAAGATGAAGAATACATAATATGTAAATTTTCATTTCTTTTATGTACATACATATGTATTTCATTTTCTATTTATTTATATTCTCTGGTACATAAATTATTTAAAATCTTTTCATAATAATAAATAAGATCTATGTTTTCCCTTTTGTGTTTTGTTCTGTTTTTTTTTTTTTTTTTTTTTTTGTATTGTTGTATGAGGAAAGACAACAAAAATATGATGGTAGAAAATAATTTCTGAGAAACGAAAAATTGAAAACAAAATTTAAAGAAAAGCATATAAGAAAAATCTTATGTATATATACAAATAATTTATGTGTAAATGATGTTATAAACAAGTAGGTTATATTTATTTGAAAACAACAAAAATTTTTTTTTTGTTTTTTGAAAAATTATGAATTATTTGTTTATTTGTTTGTAATAATAAAGAAAGGTTAATAATTTTTCTTTAAAAGCAAAAACATTTATCGATTGCCATAAACAAAATTTGTAAATGTTCAGCTTAATACACTTGTTGAGAAATTTTGTGAGCTAAATTTTATTTTGGCATAAAATAGAAAATTTGTTTAAAACAAATACATACATACTTTGTCTAATAATGATTATAGTACAGTTCTTGAAAAATAAAACGCTGCTCTTATTATTAGGGAGTTAGTACAGTTGACATACGTCGTATAATGAAATTTCAAATTTACGTTGTAACTTACGTCGAACGTATGTTAGAACGTACAATATACGTTATGTTTTCATGCAAATAGTTTACGCAAGATAATTTGAAACGTAACGTAAACCACATAAATAGCATGTACGTCAAGAAATGTCAAAAATACGTAAAAAAATACATAAGAAAGAAGACTGTACGTACTTATATATGTATGTTCGTCGGCATTCAGTTTGAAAGATTATGTTTAAAAATAATTACATTTGTTTTTAGAAATTTTAACTAAAACTTATGTTTACTTTTACGTTTTAGTCCCGCAAAGTGATAATAACGAATGTGTTGAGTTTACGTTTTTTTTTGACATTTCTACGTTTGCGCAAACTTGCTAATTAAACATAAGGCCCAGAAATTTATCTTAAAAAAATTTATCAGGCCGATAACTTACATAATAGAGTATAAAAATACAAATACATAACTTGTTTTGTACTGTTTATTTATTTAGTTGCCTTGGTAATTATTTCAATTTCGAAAAATAAAATCATGAAAATTAAATTCTATTTGCAAATGATGTTGTATGTGCACAGAACTGAGATGTAGGTGGGTTTGTGTGTGTGTGTGTACTTTTGTCTTAGATATTTCTATAAAACACACAGTATGAATTGTATATTGTGTAATGGTTTTAATAATATGTACATAAGTATGTATAGTAAAAGAATGATATTAAATGAATTGTGAAACGAATACACATTTCCAATTATAAAATTGAAATAAAACTCGCACACACACACACATTCATACATACAAAATCAGAAGTGATTAGCAAAAAAAAAAAAAATTGAAAATGTCCCCCCAAGGCACAGAGCATAAATCTAGTAGAAAATGAATTTGTAATGATAATAAATTACATGTAATCATTTATTACAGGTTACGTGGAGTTTTTCTTTTATCGTCATAATATCTATAATAGAGTAAATTCTTGCCATCACTCCAATACCATTCAAATGTATGTAAAAAAAAAAAAATTGCTGAATACGATTTGACGAATCCTGTATGTAAAACAAAAGTATTGAATTGAAATTCTTTGAAGCTCTGTTCTATTGTATTTAGGGCTTTTACATGAAAAGACACATTCCAGTACTTCCAGTGTAACGGCTGAAGGAAGTGAGGCATGTATTAGGTAGCCCATTGGTACCGTGCAATCTCATACACGCCTCACTTCCTTCACCCAATGTCTCATATGACAATTTTTCATATGTATGTGTCTCATAAAAGTTTCATCCTTTGCTTTGCGAAAATTTTTGACTTTCCGTCGAGCTCAGTAAGAAAACTATGAAAATATTTTATATAGATTTCAAAAATGACTAATGATGGCCACAATGAAAATGTGAACCAAATTAATATCTGTCAGTCTGTTATATGCATTTTGGATTTTTAAGATAACATCTAATAAATTTACGTTACGTTACGTTACGTAACGCTTCCTCCAGCAAATCACTTTACGGAAAAATGATATTTGTAAATAGAAAAAATTTAACAAAATATATGTTTACGTGAACCATACATGAACGTGAATAATACGTAAACGTAAAAACCGTAAACCCTTACTTTACTTTACGATTGATTTACAGACTATTTTGATTCTAGCAATATACAAAATAATTACATAAAAGAAAATTGAAGAAAATTTTCAATAGCAAAAACAAATATCAAATATGAAAATAAATAAAGAAAAAAAAAAAAAAGAAAGAATTTTATAATCCTTTTTTGAAAAAGATAAACTTTAGCTAAAATAATGAGTGAAAATGATGAAAGTTTATAAATACACACACAGTATACATTGAATTTTTGTTTTACTCCTTAATGTATGCAATATTACATTTGAATACGTTTTGTAAATGAAATTCATTCATAGAAATTAGAATATGTAGATATAATACCTTTTTTTAATTACATTAAAATGCACAAAGGTACAAAGAAAAAAATGTTTTTCTTTTTATATTTTCATTTTCTTTTTGGTTTTGTTTTATTATTTTATCTGTTTATAAAACCAAATGTTGAATGATTTAATTCACATTTATTCATTCGGTTTTCTGTTAGTATTATGATTTAAAAAGATGAATTAAAAATTGCATACATGTGCATTCGTATACGCGTATCCCTTAATACTAAAAAAAAAAAAAAAAAAAAAAAAAAATTGGTAAGAAAAATGAATTCTATATGTAATTGAGAATAAATAGAAATATCGTGTGTATACATCAGGACGAAAGGAAAGGACTTTGTATAATGAACTGTAATAATATTCCACAAAAGGTAATCACATGTACATAATTATAGATGACCATAGAGGTATAGTCATAATTGTGATCATTATTGGTAATCGTATGTTATGATTTTGATTTAATTAGCGCTTTCGATATGATTAGTGACAAGAACTTATTGAACTCCTGCGGTAATGAGGTGTATAAATCTGAGCAAAGTACATAAAAAAAAAAAAACAGATATTTCATTTTCAATTTACGATGTGGTCTCAAAAGTACTAAATACAGAATATTATCCCCACAATCTTCTTCTTTATGGCTCTACAGGTCTTCTTGCCAAGGTCTTTGCCTCTAACAGACAGTTCTGCCACTTCCATCGGTTCTTACATTTTGATGACCAGTTTTGAATTTGGAAATTTTTTATGTCAGCAATTATTGCTTCCCACCACCTGTTTCTTGGATTGTTAATGCAATATCGTAAGTTTTACTCCTTTACACTGCTTTTGTGATGGATACAAAAACAAACACAAATGCGAAAGTAAATGCGTGGCGATAATAGTGTACAGGGGCCTTAAGTTGACCTTGGAGATTGTGTGGCATGAACTGAATCGTGTTAAATACAATCTTACTTTACTGGATGTATTTTTTTGTTGCCTCTACCAACAATTTAGTGTACCCCCTTGTGATCTGCAATCGTATTGTTGTGAAGAAGATAATATTGTATTAATAATGAAGTCAAAATTTTTTGCTTGACTTCCAGTATAACGTCATTGAAACTAAACGATCAAAAATACTTTTGAAAAAATGTTTTCATTTATAAAAGGTTGTCTTTTCGTTTTAAATACAGCTTCCTTGACTTGCTTTCATTTATTAAAAAAAAAAAATAATTTTCAAGGTTTATTTTATTAATTTTTGTCGTTTATTCTTTTTCTTCCATATTTTCATTTCAATTTCATTAACCACATATACGCGTAAAAAAAAAAGAAAGAAATTTATAACAACATACGAGAATGTATCACAAGTGGAAAAGAAGGCAAAAAAAATCATGCATTCTACGTTGATTGCCCAATTAAATTTAAATTCTTCCTTTATCCTATATTATCGTTCCTTATCCGTATTCTAATTTGTTTTTTTTACATAATCGCGTATCGTGTATCATTATTGTCTGTGTTTTCTCTATGTATTATTCTCGTTTTATCCTTTGTGCAGATTACTGGGAAAGTTTTTTTTTGTTTTGTTTTCGTATCATCATCGATGTTGTACGTCATCGTCAACATTTAATGTATCCTCAAAGTTTGTTTGTTCAAATCGCAATAACCAAAAAAACAAAAAAATCTAATTCGGGAAAAAAAGGTTGATTTCATTTAATTTTTAAATGTAACCGTCATGAAAAGGTTTAGTCTTCGTGGGCTGTTTTTTTCCTTTTTGTATTCAATTTTGTTCTTTTAGAGGTAATTCTCGCATTATAGACGGTTTCTATGTTCTGATCCAGTTACAATAAAATATGAATTCAAAGAATTTTTAAATCTTGTTTGGTTTGTTATTATTTCGCGAATTAAGACCATGATTTACAATTTAACGCAGAATTTTTATGAAATCGTTTTTTTTTTTGTTTTTTTTATAACTCGAGGATTACTTATACATTTCACTTTGTATTAATGCAAAGAAAAATTGAAAGCCAATTTTTAGTTTAAACACGTAATTTTGTTGTTTTTTTTTTTGAAAATTGAAAGGATATTTTCGATATCCCTTTGATTACTCTGAATTCATATTCGTATGTATGATTACTCTGAAGTCTGAACATTTAATTATTTATTTTATATGCACACGATGTCTCAAAATATGTTTAAGAGGTGAATTTTCATCATCCTAATCATCTGGTATTCTCATTCCTCACGGGAACATAGGCCATCAATCAACTAAATAACGCCATCTACCGCGGTTCTGTGCTACTACTGGTTTCTGCCCATCATGATATATTCAGCTTACCACACTCGTTATTCAACGTTCTGTGCCAAATGTTCTTTGGCTTGCCTCTTGGTCTATTTCCTTGCGGGTTCCAGAGGTGAATTTTAGGGAAAGGAAATATGTAAACAGAGTTTTAAGAAATAATTTGCATTACGAAAAAAAAAAAAAAATAGAATATTTTGGAACATATCTTCTAGGACATCTCAAAATAAATGATGTAAAAATGAATACGAAGCCGAAGAATTTCCCACACATGCATAAATAATATATTTACATTTCATTGGTATAATCTTAAAGGCTTTTTATGTGTACACACACTTGTGCTGGTTTTTTGTTTTTTTTTTTTCTTATTTATTTTTTGAATGATTTTCTTTTCAGGTTTATTTTTATATCCTCAATTTCATTTCATTAAAAAATTAAATTAAAAAAAGTAAAAAAAAAAATGAACGACTATAACAAAATATTGGTATTTGGCTTATATGAAAATTTTTTGTATTTTATTCTTCTATCCTGTATTCATACCATTTATTTGATTTTTTGATAAAGGTTTTCAGGGGATTTTACACTCACACACATAAATACAAGGGAATTAAGCCAAAAAATACGTATCATATAGAATTTTTGTTTAAATGTGTGTACGTTCATTTGGAGTGTACATGTACAGGGGGTTCAAAAGTAATAGTCACTTAGCTGGTATCGTACACTGTTGTGAAAACTTTTAGAGGATAGGAATCTGAAGGATCTTTCTAACACTGACTACGTAAAGTACTATGTCATATTCTTTGAAAAAGATATTCGCTTTTATATAGAAATACCAGGGGTGAAGGATACAATAAGCTGATTATAGCTAAGCTGCAGTGTCGAGGCCACCAAACCTTATCTCACTCCTCGTGTCTTACAAAAAACAAACCACTCTCTCAGAGATATGAAGGATTCAAAATTTGACATTATAAATTGGGTAATAGAGTAATCTTTAGATCCACGCTGTGTTTCAAGTTACAATCATGTAATGTAATTTAAGAGGCTCGAATCTCGTCTTTACTTTTAAATTGGGTATTTGTTCGTGTTACTTGTGAAAAACATTGTCTATAACACTAATTATGAGACACCTTGTGTACGTCAAGTAAACAGTTTAACGTTGTGAAAGCATTAAAATATAGAAGAAAAACAAAATGTGTACATGTAGAAAAAAAAAATCCATGAAAATAAAAAGCAAAGAATAACATTTAAAAAAATAAAATATGTACGTAGGTAGCTCCAACCTCCAACATATTTTTGGTTATTTTTGATTACATCTTTGGTTGGTTAGTTAAAATTATTATTTTTATTATTATTATTATTATTATTATTACGATAAAAATTCATTCGTTTTCATTTTTTCTCATTTTTTTTTTTTTTTTTTGCCTTTTTGCTTTATTACCTCTCACATATTTTATTACGTACTTTTTGTTAACTGGATGGGGAACATACGTCATACATACGTATATATAAGCTAAATATTTTATACATACTCGATTGTATCATATTTCTTTATTTATTTTTGAATATAAAAATTTTATTACAAAATGACTTCATCATAAAAAACAAGAAAAGATTGGTTGTCAAAAAAAAAAAAAAAAAAAAAAAATGAAAAAGAATTTTCTAAAGTAGATACATATACATAGTACCAAAATAATACCCGTATACCTACATACTTTACAGTCATACACAAAAAATAGATTTGTAAGGCCCTTATACTACAGGATAAACATGCTCTGACCTGGTTAACATAATTTTTAGGAAATCACTGAGTTAGTCATAAAAAAAATCCTACAAACATAACCTATTATTTGAAAGTAATTATTCTACATACGCAACAATTTAACCCCATTACTTCTTCTTCTCTTACCCTAATACATATGCAGCAATTATCTCATGTGATTGACTTTGTGTATTAAAGACTCTACGGTCTAGTGATCGTGCGGCCAAAAAACAGACCATGGAACACCATATTTGTTACTACGTTTATTTGGATTGTTAATCTGGATACAAATGAGCACAACGTGGTAATATGTTGAAATTAGATTGAATTTTTTATTTTTGTGGGCCAAACTGTTAGTCAAACAACACGTATGATAATTTATGAAATTGTTAAATGTTCATCATTTTTATCTAGATAAACTAAAGACAATGATCGAGTTCATGTTTGCAAAAAATTGATTGTAGTACTTAATTTATCAAAACTACGCTAGTACTAACTTAGCAGAATACTAACTTTGAACTGCAAAAAGAAAGAAATGTCCACACTATCACTTTCTGTGATCACCAGATCGCTTACTTTACTGTCTGTATTTCAGCAGCTAAATGCTGTCAAACTTGCACACAACTGACAATGTGAATTTACTGATTTTGCACAGAAAACGAATATGAACACAATGGGCCTTACAAGTAACCATTTACTAAGTCGTTAGTAAGGATTTAGTCTTAGATTTTTAAACGGTAAACGATTATTGATAAAGTCCAATGCCTTTACAGAACTAACTTAGACCTGCAAATACGAACTCGACCAATTTTACTTTAATTTATTTTAAAAGAAAAAAAGTACAATGCAATATCTAAGCAACTTTTTCCAGAAAAATTTCAAGAAAAGTCATGATCCCTTGTAAAGTCGTCATTTTGTAGAATTTTTAAAATTCAGAAATTTTATAGTAGGTATGTGCATGAATTTATCATAAATATTTAATTTAATTTTTTTTTTTGTTTTTCTTTTTTTCTTATTCACTGTAATACAAAATGAACCTCGACATTGATTTGGATAAATGTTATTTTATATCGTTATTTATTTAAAAAAGAAAATGTACGTACACGCACATCACACAAAAGAGCAGAAAATGTTATAATTGTAAAGGAAAAAACAGTGTAGTATGTACAATTTTGTAAAAGATTGTCATGATTCATGAATAAATTTACATTTGATTGTTTGTTCTATTTTTTTTTTCTGTTTTTTTTTTTTTTAAGAAGTTAAAAAAGGAAATTCATCCTTTTTTCTTATTATGTACTGCGATTGTGGGTAATAAAGATTTCTTATGAATTTTTAATAAAAACAGGGTGTTACAATGGATTACATTTGAATTTAGGCCCATTTAATTCTCTTAGAATATTTTTTTTTCTTTTTTGGTAATTCTGTTTATGTACCCAAGCGACAAGACCATTTTATTATGTGTGACTGATTATATTTGCAAATTAAAGGAATTAGAGCGTTACCTTTCAAAATTACAAATTCCATATTACAGAATTATTAATATTCCCGTAATGATTAATAAATAAAATACTCTGATGTATAATAACTAAGTAATAGAAATTTTTCTAGAATTTTTAGAAAATTTTTAAAAATCTTTCCATTGGTTTCATCTACAGAGAATGAATATTTAATTTTTATTTCCAATTTAATTTATTAATTTTACAGTGAAATTTAATGTACTTAGTTGTGACACGAGTACAATAAAAAGAATTGGCCAATAACCGTTTACTAAGTCGTTAGTAAGGAAGGACTTAGATTTTCATATGAGGTTAAACCTTAGTAACAACTTAGTAAACGCGGTTATTAGTAAAGCCCAATGTGTCTGAGCGCTCTGAAGGCTCTGTTCGCTCTGCTCTCTCCCCCACTTTTTGATTTAGTGCATAAAAATCATGAATTTTCTTTGTTCACCTCTTTGATTTAATGCCAAAGGTTTAATGTATCTGAGTTTGTATAATATTAAAATTTAATAAGTAATTTTGAAAATTTCTGAGAGAATTCGGTAAAAGTAACCTACTTTGGTGGAGACCAGCAAACAAAATGCATGTAGTTGGACAATTGTGTTTTTTTTTTTTAGTACAATTTGAGCATTTACCACAAATAAGTTCTATACTCTGTCTACTAATTCGATGTAGTTCAGGCCTTATGGGATTATACATATGTATGTGTCTTTTATTTTCTCTCATAATTTCTAACAAGATCATCTCATGAGCGGTAGTATTACCACAATCTTTAAAGTTATCATAATACGAAATGAATATTTTTAAATATCAAAGTGATACATCTTTATGTCATTTCTATAAGGCCTTAACTGCATCGAATTAGTGGATGGAATGTAGTATCATTATTTATCTGGATCCGCTAAGTCCTACGTATATTGGCTATGTTATAATTATAGGCCGTGTTGACCGATTCAAAAGGGCAAACCTTCTATCATGTAAGTTGGATACAATATTCCCATTATTGCTCATCACTGTATTACCCACACAATTTTATTTTATTTATTTATTTTATATTTTGTTTATTTTTTTTTTGTTTTTTTTGTTAATTTATTTATTTAATTTAAATGGTGTTTACATTTTTTTATTTTTTGGGATTATGATCGCATTATTATGATTGTGAATTATCATCACGTAACTAGTACACAATTATTTATAACAATAATAATTATAAAAAAATTTTTTTTTTGTTTTTGATATGCACGCGTAAACAATAATTTTGTTATATTTGTTGTTGTTGTTGTTACATTTCATTGTGTTTTCGTTTTTAAAAAAACAGTAAATATTTAAAAAAATAAATTTCATTTGAAAAAAGAAAAACCAAAATAATTATGGTAACAAATGATGTATCTGTACTATTATAGACCAGATACAATGAAAGCGACGCGTTTTTCACGCGCTTCAGGATAAATTTGACTACATTGGTTTTTGTATCTAAGTAGATACAATGATAGCGCTGCGTTTTTGTGGCGCCACAAAGTTTGCCAAAATTTGAATTTTGTTGCGCGTTGTTTTTTTCTACGTTTTTTCCCTGTTTCATTTTTTTTAAGGAACAAACGGGGAATTATAGACAAGTTGACATGAATAATGTCAAAAAAAATTTCTTACACACATTAATAATATGAAATACAAAAAAAAAAAAAAAAAATGCGTGACTCTCATTGTATCTTGAATGCCACAAACCGACGCCACAAGAAAAAATGATCGCTTTCATTAGATACATACATAAATGTATGTATGCCGTTGTTACCATAGAACATTTTTAATGGAATAAAATTTACATATGTATGTAAATGGTAAAATACGTATTACACCCAAACACACATACACATGCATACATCCAATAATAATAATAATAAAATTATTTCAGGGAAATTTTCATTAAATTATGATTGACCATCTACGTAGTAGGTTAATATCATAAGTAGTGGTGCCTTCCGCTCATTCCCAAGCAAGCACACATAATATTAAAAAAAAAAAAGAAAATAAAAACAAAATTATCTTTCCTTTTCAAGGTAATTAAGGATTATAAACAAAATTTAGAACAAAAATTATCATGAAAAATAAAATAAAAATAAATTTCCATTGAACTGTGAAAATAAATTACAGGAAAATGAAAAAAACAAAAAAAATGGAACAGAATAGGTCACTTTTCGTAATGGATGTTTTTTGACTGTATTAATTTGATCAAGAGTAGCGAATAACGTGAGCCATGGTATACCTAGTAGGGATATTGTGGTGCACTGGTTTTAATTAACATGTGTAGAAAATATCATTATGAAACCACATTAATACCATAAAATAGATGTCAAATGTAATTAACAGAAATTATAACCAATCAATAATGTTTAAATAATAGGTAGATGAAATATATGTATGTAGGTGCATTCTGTTGGTATAAAGTCGATTATTCTCATTCGGAATCTATTCACAAGATAAAAGAAAATTTATCTCAATGGAACTTATAAATCATGCCAATAGTATCTGTTAAAATAGTATCGAGACTTATGTGGGCTAATCTGAAGTTCTCAACCAGTTGCAAGGTCTTATGGGAATGACATAAAGTTGTACCACTTTACGTGGCTGTATATTGATTTAAAAAACAAAATCATCTCGTATTACATGATCACTTTACAGATTGTGGTAACACTGCTCATGAGATGATCTTGTTAGAAATTATGAGAGAAGAAAACAGGCACATATAATCCCATCAGGTCTCAACTGGACCGAATTAATAGATAGACTATAATTGCTTCCGCCTTGCTCAACAAACCGTTGAGTTTTTAGTAATGCAAATGAATGATGGAAAATATGATTTATTTTCTAAATTCGAACTCGAATCTTGAAATCAAACTTTTGATCGCTGGATTCGAAAAAAATCAGATACTTTGTCTAAATTTACTTTCTTAGAAAGAATTATGTATATAATATGTGTTGTTTAGTTCCCCTTGTTTCCCTTTAGTTCCCTTTTAGTTCTCTTCTTTCCCTTCCAATAGTTTCCCTTTTTTTTAGTTCCTTTTAGTTCCCCTTTAGATCCCTTTAGTTCCCTTTAGTTCCCTTTTAGTTCCCTTCTCATAGTTTCCCTTTTTTTTTAGTTCCTTTTAGTTCGTCTTGTGATTTTTTTGTGCTCAAAGTAAACCTGAATAATTTTAAAAATAGAATATTAGGACATTCAATATACCTATGTATATATAAAATATCAACCTTGAAATGAAATCCTAGTTATCCTTTTAGTTCAAAAATTATGACAAAATATTAATGTATGCATGATGTCACATTCAAATTTTGAAATCAAAATCATCATTTAATGTAGAAAGTAAAAAAAAAAAAAAATGTAAATTAAGGACATCATCACAATGGAACACGAATAAAATGATTCATTTTGTTTATTTTTTATTTTTTTGATGATACACAATAGAATGGGAAAAAAAAGTGAAAAATAAGAGAATTTTCAATTTAATAAAAGAAAATAAAAAATTTTTTTTCTTCTTCTTCTTTCTTCTTTTTATTTACATATCATATAAAAGTTTGGTACCTTCTTTTCTAGGTCTTTGTGTCATTTTTTATGTTTGTTATTTAGTTTCACTTTTTATATGCAAATTTGAAATTTATTCAAATTATTTTTATAGTTTTTGTTTTGTTTTTTTTTTTTTTTTTGCTTTTCTTACTTTCCTCAATATCTTCTTTATTATTTTATTATTATTTTTTTTTTGTATTTCAGTAGACAATCGCATATCATTGTGTAAAATTTTTCATTTTACTTTTTGGTAAAGTAAAATTCCCTTTTTTCTACATTCTATGTCCTTATACCATGTGAAATATGCATGTATGTATATGGAAAATGTGTGTGTAGAGAGTTAACAAGAATTTTTGTGTTTTATTTTTTGTGATTCTATCAAACACAAACAAATAAAACATTTGAAATTTTGAAAATGTTTAAAAATGAAATTGTATTATTTTTATGCGTTAAGGTTCTTCCAAATGAGTAATTGCATGACCCTCTTTAGAAGTAGAGAAATTTTTTTTATTCTCTGTTGTTTAAGAGAGAGATTTCAGTTAAGATGATTCTGGGCTTTCTGAAACGCTCGACGTGGTTCGATCTTTATAAAATTCCTGGTGTGGTGTCGCAATGTCTGCTTTTTCATTAAGCATAAAAACCAAGATACACTTTCCAATTTACTACCGGTACCTGATACTCTCCTCACTTTATTTCAACCAGTAAACTGGAGTTATTGAAAAGTGTATCTTGGTTTTTATGCTTAATGTAAAAGCAAACAATGGACTTTTCTAGTCTATGTGGAAATCGGCGAGCGATCATCTCTACCTTATCTACCTACTCTCTTCCACATGATCTATTCAAATATTTCAGAGCTATGTTTATAATGGGTATGGGGCGAAGAAGGGCAAGACAAACTTAACCAAGTTTTTTCTTAAGGTAACAAAAGGTCTTAAGGTTTTCGCATTCTAGCCAACTGTTAAGTTTTGTAAAAAATTTTTATTTACAGAGTAGGGATGCTTTCTTAAAAGTGTGAAAACGATTGAAAATCATAAAAATACAATGAAGTTAATGTAAAACCTATCAAACATTATCTCTTAGTTTAGATTGGTGTAGTGAAAGTCATTTTGTAGTAGATTCTTAAATATCCTGGGTAAACTTCAATTCATTGTTGAATATTACATTTAACTGACAGCAGAACATTTACGAGTACCCTTAAATATAAGCATAATGTATGTATGTATGATGTTTTATTATTCACCTTCTTGTGCCCATAAATTTTGATCTACTTATTATTATTTTCGCGATGGATGGTATATTCAGTAAAAGGGTTTTTTTTTTTTTTTTGAAGGAAAAATGAAAACTGTTTTACTTGTTGTTGTTTCTTTTTTTGTTGTTGATTCTTCTCGGAAAAGAGATGATGACGGAAGAAAAGAAAATCTGTTTCAAAGCTGCTTTTATTTTCTGTTTTTTGTGTTTTCTTTCTTTCTTTTTTTTTTTTTTTTTTAGAAAAATTTGCATATGTGTATTAGGTTCCAAAAAACAAAAAAGATGATTTGTTATTTTGCAAATTTGAGAATACATGAACAAAAAAAGAAAAAGAAAAATAACGAAAGAAAACAAAAAAGAAAAAAAAAAAAAAACAAAAAACACAAAATGCAAAGTAGAGCAATTTATTTTATTTTCTAAACGCGTGTATATCAGTATTACATTTTGTATGTCATATACACATGTGTTTTCCTTAAACAGCTACATATGTACATATGTATATACTCGTCGTTAAAGTAAAGTAAGTTCTCATTTTACAAGCTGTCATATGTGTAATTTTCTTTTACAATTTTTTTTTTTTGCTTATTCATTGAGTGCGTGTAGTGTGAAAATGTAATTTTGTATATATGTATGTAGTACAATACATGTATGTATGTATGTCATGTAGTAGAGTATGTGTATAATATGTAGACATGAGCACATTTATATGAAAATAAAGATTATGAATTATGAATGCTAAATACATACATCCATACTAGCGGGTGTTTATATTAAAGACCAGTAAAAAAAACAAAAAAAACAAATAAACTGAAATTTTTTTTTTTGGAAAAAAAAAGGGAAATAAAATAAAAATATGGCACAAACTTATTTATAAATGAATATAATATATGAGCATATCATGTGTATGAAATGTAATAATTTTCCAGTATCCGAGTAAATTTTCTTTTCATTCGTTATACAAATTGCACTCATCTACTACTAATATGTATGTATATGTAAGCATTACACTGCTAATCAAAATAAAACTGACAATTTATTAAAAACGATACATTGTTACTATGGTATAAATTTTATTTTTTCCTGTTTTAATGTAAATATCGTGTTTGGTATTCAATTCATAAATTTTCAAACGCTTAGCACACCAAGAATCGAAAAAGTTTGATTTCATGAAATCGCTGTAATCACTCATAGTGACACATAGAGCTTTTACGATTTCGATTATATAGTTATTGTTATTGCATTATTATTATCAATATGCCATCCAGTTTATTTCAAATTTCAAATTTAAAAATTTCAGTTACTAATAAACATAAATTCATATCAGTATATCTGAACATGACCCTGAAAAATTTTCCATTTAAAATGTTTCACACGTAATAAAGGATATGAGTTCGTTAAACGTAATTAAAGGAATATTCCTAATAATGGATTCCTGTTAATCCTTTAATTTCTATTATTCTTTATCCTTCAATTTTTAGTTTTTTACATTTGCATAGAAGATAGCGATTTCAATTAAAATCGAATATTTTTTTTGACGATTTTATTAAACGAAATCATGTTAAAATCGATGAAAATTGGTCAATCTTGGCAACGAAATCAAGTTTGAATGCAATTTCAATTTGATCTATCTAGAGGTGAAATTTCGTGATTTTGGCTACAAAATCAAGTTTGAACGCTATTTCAACTTGTGTCTATCTAGCACTTTAATTAAAAAAATCATTTTATACCTTTTTGGTAGTCTAATTCATGTTTCTCTGTTCGCTGATGTTGGAGGTTTTTTTTTTTTACTGACACTGTATAATGTGAAATATATTAATATTATTGTACATGCGAGCATATTATTATGTACATTCATAAAAATAAACAGTTTCACATATGTCCTTTGCATTTAAAGTTTTCATTTTCTTTTAATTTTTTTTTTTTCTATTTTTTTGTAATACTTTGTCATAATATGTGTATTTGCTATTTACACATTAAAAGTTTTATTTACAAAAAAAAAAAAAAAAAAAAAAGAAAAAAAACCAAAAAATAAGAAAAATTTTTTATTCTTTTTCGCATATTTTTTTTAACAATCAAATTTTATTTTTCGTTTTTATACTTGGATATGATGTAATGCAATTATGTACAAACACAAAAATTTCTTTTTTTTGTTTATAAACTGATTTTTATATTTTTTGAATGGAATTTTAGCAGTAACACAAAAATTGTTACATATTGCTGCTGCTGCTGCAATGCAGTTTCATTACAATAATGAAAATTTAACCTAATTTTCTGTAAATTACTTTAGAAATAGATATTGCAATTATTATCATCATTTTGTTATCATCTGGATTTTTTTTTTGAATTTTTTTTTTTCATTATCCTTTTATCAATTATTAAAACATTTTCATTCATGTGTTCTATGATGGATTCAAATTTTGATGCAACATTTTTTTTTGTGTTGTACAAACATTTGATATTTAGAACAATTTTGTTTTTTTTTTTGGCAATTTAATGAAGATAACAAGTCTAAAATTTTTATTTTGTTTTTTAAACACAAAAAAATCCAAATATTTTCATTTGCTTTAAATTTCGAAATTTTAATACTTTACCCGTAAAACTTTAACTATACATATACTCTGTACAACTCTGTTTCATTGTTTCTTCGCATCTCTGTCTCTATACTCTGTACTTGTATACCAATCAAGGTTCTATGGAAATTACGTAAAGTTAACTAAGTTCACTAATATCATGAACTTAGGGTCCTATTGGAATTAGAAAACAAGAACGAAGGATAGAGAAATACGGAGAGAGGCAATCTCAGAGAGGCCAACCAAGGTTTTATATGGATTGTCGAGCCAAGAATGAAGGTCTTATGGGAGTACATACAAATATCCCTTTTCCTCTTTCATAATTTCTAATTAAACTGTTTCACGAGCCAGTATTACCACAATCTACAAAGCTGTCATTATGAACTTTTTGAATATCAAAACGTCATAGTGATGTAAAATGGTACCACTTTAAGTAATCTCTAGAAGACCTTAAGTACATAATATTAGAGAACAGAGCATATATGTATGTACCTAAACACAGAACAAGAAAATTAATTTTCGGAATGGCAATTGAAAAAATCGTTTTGTTTTTTTTTTAATTTTCTACAAATTACTACATTTTAAAAGAGGCAAATTTTTAAATATGGGCTGGGTTCCATTCGCAACAGCTAACTTGCCAATTCAGATATTTTGGCTACAGACCAGAGAGTCTAATTTTTTTTTTTAGGAAATTTTTCTCCAATTATCAATTTTAGTGATAAGCAATATGGACTCATCTCTGTGTGTTATCTGTGCAATCTCATCTCATAGCTTAAAAATTAATTTACAGTTGGTTAGAACAATTTATTGAAATTTTAAGAATATTGAATTTTATATCGTTTTAATTTCAAATAAGATGAACAGATCAAAATGCATCTAAACAGAACTCATGTACCTATACATATTATTTTGTTAATATAATTCTGTAGTTGTCTAATGAAAAAAAAAATTTACTACATCTGTATATATAAAAAAATTTACTTCTAACTAACCAAGTATGTACAGGGCAATTATACCAATGATTAATTGTTATATTTTTGACCTACATTTGTACTTTTATGCATTTTCATGTAACAACATACATTTTCTTTTGTAATTTAATAGAGAAATACATATGTTATGTATGTTTACGTATGTACATAAAAAATTTAGAATTTCATAAATGATCGATGGTAATAACATGTAAAATGGCTCATGACGTTCTGTACATACATACGTACATTTGTATGTAGATTTGTTCCTACGAAAATGGTCCGTTGTATGACGTGTGTATGTACCATGTATCATGTACATACGTATCAGCTATAAATATACGTAAATATTTTTGTAAGCGTTTCTTTAATTTTTGTTACATGTTTTTATTTACCATTCTGCACGTACCTACATACATGGTGTATGTGTACAAAACAGAAAAAAAAAAAAAAAGTAACAAAAATATTTGTTATACATTTTCATGTTTTATAAAGGTTCAAAAACATAAAAAACAAATACCAAGAATGTTTGTAGGAGAGAAAATGAAAATGTATTAATTAAATTTCTAGAATGAAAAGAAATTCTTTCACTGGATGAATAAAATTATTGTGCGTTTGTGTGGGCCTGGGTAAGCATGTACATATGTATGTGATAAATTCAGACTCACTATAATATATATTTTAGATTGCAGCCTACATGTTTACAGTAGAAATGTGTTTTAGACACGATATGATGGAATGTCCTTACCTACATATTTCTTTTGTTTTTCGGAAATAATGTATGACATTAATTTATGTACAATAATTTTTCTTTTTCTTTTTCATGATACCACAGTCTTTCACTATTTCTTTTAAATTATCGAGCGTGTGCGGAATGTGGCTAAATTTGGCTAAATGTCTAAATGGCTAAATTGTTGGAAAAAATCGATAAAGTAGATTTTAGCATACCCAATCTTCAAAAACGCATCACTGCCTGTTTGATGCGATATTCAGCTCAAGATCATAGTACGTTGAGTATCGCATCAAATAGACAGTGATGCGTTTTTGAAGGTAGCCATACTCGACGAGTATTCTAAATGTGGCTAAATTGATAAATTCATTGTTTTTTGCATGAAATGATGAAACATGAAAGTTTAATTGTTTGATTTTTGTCTGTAATTTTATTTTTAAACAGATTTTTTGTGATTTTTTTGATAATGATTTTTCAAATTTTTAACAATTATTAAAAAAAAATTAATAATTTGAATTTTTGAATTTTCAAAATCAAAACGGAAATCTGTAACGTAAAAATGTATTAGAAAAAGTGAAAATAAGACTGTAAACAATTTAGCCATCCCGCACAGCAAAGTGTTGCTCTAAATATTAAATTAAAATTTTATTTGAAGTAATTTAGCTACTTGGAATATAGCCGATTTTTCAATGATTTCGCACACACTCATCAATTCAATTTTTTTTTTTTAATTCAGTCATACTTCATTTTAACACCTGTTTTCCAGTCTACGTCTAAGTTTGATGCTTTCAATTCAGTCCTTCAATTTTAATACGCTTTCTTGTAAAGTTTTGTATTTTTGCTTTAACTAACGTGACATGGCAAACCTACCAATCCAATTTGTCTTTTATTTACATAATACATAGTCGAATTGTACGAGATTAATACACAATGATGGACGAAAAACTTTTGAAAACAAATTAAAAATTTCTAACAGAACCAAAAATCTAAGGATACATTTTCCTAGGTAATGGGGTACTTTGATGTGTGTAAACTTAAATAATTTTCAATTTGTATTTTGTGGTTAAATTTTTACTTCATTCTCTTTAGAATGTAAATTCAAATTCTTCATTATGTAAAGCAACATCAGCAATGATTCAAGAATGCGATCATAACGTACAGTAGAAACATATCTTAAGCCTAACAAATTTTTTGTTTTTCATAACAACATCTTTTAAATTGGGGCCTCAATACTTGCAGTATATCGGGTACTCGGTAATACTACCTGATACATGTCTCACTTTTCTTTACCCGATATACTGATGGAAGTATTGGAAAGTGTCTTTTCGTCTTTATCTATATAATGTAAAACCCCTCATTGTTAGTTCATGTATGTATATGACTCATGGCCATGGCCTTCAACAACATATGAAAATTTATTAAATGCAACAATTAATACTGTCATTGTCAGTTACACATGTTTATTTAAAAATATAATTTTAAATTGCTTTTTATTCTATCATTTGTGATTACTTTAAATTCAATTATTATGATATGTACATACACGATAAATATCATATGAAGAGCGCATAATTACAGTTTTGATGTGTTAATGTAATTATTATGCTCATACGATGTATACTTCATTTTCAATTTACGAAACATACAATTAATTGACATTTCTGATTGTTAAGTGTGCGTATCAAATCTAATATTTGTTTAACTGATTTGAATTTTATTGCAAATGACCATAATAAAATTGAATAATAATTATTATTTGTAGAACATTTTATTTTTGTTTAAATATACCGACATACTAGTATAAATCATGAAATGTTTGTTTATGCCAGGGTTGGCACTATTTTATGGGAAAATCGGGAGCAAGTTTCAAAATTAACAAAACGAAAAGAAAAAAAAAATTACAAAATGCTGATACTTAAGCTGTTGTTGAGTCTCAAGGACTTTTTTCTTTTTTTTTTTATTTATTTATTTTTTTTTATTCTATTAAAAGGGAGACAACAACAGGTACCAAATCTATAAATTGCCCATGACTGTCTTTAAGGTTTAAGATTTAATCAATAAGTGTGAGATGATGTTGTTTGGTTTGGCCTCGACACTGCAACTTAGAAAAGCTTATTATTGTATCCCTCACCATTTTTTTGTCTACGTAAAGGCAAGACTGCCAATATTGCATTTTTTGTTTTTTTTTCTTTTTTGGTTTTTTGAAGATCACTCACATTGAACACCAATCAATTGGAAAAAAAAAATTAAAATTCCATTTCAATATTTTACAATCGAAATTAATTTGAAAAAAAGAAGAAGGAAAGAAAAAAAAAACTAAATCAGCATTTCAGTTAGAAACTAAAATGATGAGGGTTCATCCAGATACTTTGAACTCTTTATCCTTTCAAAATTATTCGATTAGCAACACTTAAGTATCCTTATAGCAAAGTGAATAAAATTTTTATTACTAGGCAATCATTGAAAAATTAATATAATTAAAAAGAATGTAATAAAGAAAAAGAAAAAAAAAACCATAATCCTTTGACCTTTTATTAACGAAACTAAAATCCTTCGATTAAAATGAATTACAAATTCATTTTCATATTTTCATTTATTTTTGTTCTTTGTTTTTTTTTGGTTCTTAAATTTCTGTTGTTTTCTAAATTTATTTATTTATTTATTTTTCTTTTTAATCAAAAACTTTTGTTTTTTGTTTTTTGTTTTTTTTTTTTTGCTTTAAATCTCTTTTAATCCGTCTGTACTTTAATTTTCATCATTATCATCATCCTTCATAATATTATGATAATAACACATTTTATATCCTTTCTTATTAAATAATGATTTTAATTTACGTATTCATCATAAAATCCATAATGTGATTAAATCAACTTTCAGTAAAACAAAAAAAAAGACAAATTCATTTATACTTTGAGAAACACCATTTAACATTGTGAACGGAAAAATCCTTTAAAGGAGATGTATTTAAATGAATTTAATTAGGTTAAGGATCTAAAGTAAAACGATTGAAAATGGTGTGTTTGTAATAATGGTATACGGCCCATTTGTGTTATGCTTTGTCTTTGAATTTTTTCTTTTGTATCCACCTAATTGCACTAAGAAAAGGATAAAATCCCTTTAGTAAAGGGTAAAGAGGTTAAAAGTGAGATTATTTTGAACACCGAAAGATTTGTCGTTTTTTTCTTTTTCAATTTAAGTACGTAATTGATGATGTATTAAAAGATCTGCATTCATTAAAAGTTTAAAGAGAAAGCACTTGACAGGCAAGAATGGAGGCAAAGGTCAAGTTCATGTTTGCAGAAAATTGATTGTAGTACTTAATTTATCAAAACTACGCTAGTACTAACTTAGCATAATACTAACTTTGAACTGCAACAAGAAAGAAATGTCCACACTATCACTTTCTGTGATAACCAGATCGCCTACTTTACTGTCTGTATTTCAGCAGCTAAATGCTGTCAAACTTGCACATAACTGGCAACATGAATTTACTGCTTTCCCGTAGAAACGAACATGAACTGCAATGCGTTTGCAGAATTAACTTAGAACTGCAAACATGAACTCGACCAAATTGTTTAGAAGGCCAAAGTCCACAAAGGATTGTAGTGCTAGGGAGAGATAGAGAGAAAAAGAGAGTAAATGCGTTACATAAATTTCTCATATTTATTAGTGATGAACTCAGATACACAATTTCAATTTAACAAGCTTCATTGGTTCCAAATTCTTGAAACCCAAAGTATCTTTCTATTCAATTTGAAATTTAAAATATGAGTTATTGCAATTTTATAAAAAAAAAAAAAAAAAAAACGAAAAAATTAAATGAACAGAAATTTCAAATCTTTAGAGATATGTCATTTAGATTGTCTTTAATGCTTTCATGTCCTTTATTTACTTTATCTTGAACTGGACATTCAGGGTTAAATAGTACAACACAAATATATAAAAAAAAAAAAAAGTAAAAAAAAAGATCATACCATAGAGAATTTTTATTTTCATTTAATTTATAGATAAAATTAATTAAAAAATTGTTTACTGTTATTTCTTATTGTTTTCTATATCTATAGAGTATTAAGTCTTCTATATTTTCTTATTATATTTATCCTTGTTTATTCCTTGTTTTCTATATTCAATTAGAAATTAATTAAGATAAATTGTTTTTGTTTTTTTTTGTTTACGCTCATCAGATGAAAATGAAATACAGGGAACCTTCGTATAAATGGAATTGTAAAATTTATGAATTATACTCTGTTCATTAATATTATACACTTAAGGTCTTATGGGAGTGCATATGTATGTCTTTTCTCTTCTCTTATAATTTCTAATTAGACTGTTTCACGAGCCAGTATTACCACAATCCACAAAGCTTTTATTACGTATATCAGATGAAATTTTTTTTGAATATCAATACGTTATAGTGATGTTAAAATGGTACCAGTTTAAGTAGCCTCAATGCATAAGACCTTAAGTGCACAATATAAATGGACAAAGTATAGAGATCGTAATTTTTGTAACCTTCCAATCTACATATCTAGAAATTCTAAGATCCATTTTGAAGGAAATATCTATGATAAATTTTTGTGGAACACAATTTTCATATAATTACGAGAATTATCTGTATATATTTCATAATTTTAACCTTGAAAGTTTTTCTTTTCTTATTGCTCTTTATGTTAATAATATGCGTAAAAGAGAATACGTACATATAATCAATTTAGAAAATTTCATATATTGTCTAAAAAGTCTCTAATATACGTCATCATGTCTAAGATGCGATAGTTATATTGTAGTATTGTACATCGTTCATCATAAAATATCCTTCATGGAAAAAATGTTTGTACATACAAGACATATTCATTTTTCCTTTGTAAGTCAAAGTGTATTAATAAAATGAAAATATTTTTGAAATTTCCTATATAGACATCAATTAGAGCGTTAAGTGCTTAAAGTGCTTTCTTTGAAAAATAATTGTATAGATATAAATACGAGTATGTATATACCCCATAATGAAATGGCTCAGGACTGGTCGAATTGGGTAAAATATGTTGAAACCCTATATGGTCCCAAAAGGAGTATGGAACTAACAATAATATACCCCATAAACGTATCAAGACATATTTTTATTATTGATCCTAATACCGATTTGACGAGTATTTAACATTTGATAACTGAATTTTTTGATGTAAAATGATGTATTTCAATTGAAAATATTTTAAATGAAAAAAGGGACTGATACAAAAATTCTCTACAAATTGAATTTGATTATTGCATGATAATTTCGTTTTAGAGAAAAAAAAAAAAAATTAAATTAAAATTTACACACATCTGTGTATCACAATCATCAATATGTGCTTCAGTTCCATATAATGCTCATGGTAATATTGAGAAATAATTGAAAAAATAAAAATAAAAAAATAAAATCGAATTACAAGCATGATAATAATAACAATAATAGAATTTCAATAGTATCTCTAACAACAAAGTATGCTTTCTACATGTTTGTCGGTGGGGGGTGGATGATGAGACTTTATGAAAAATTATCTTATGAGACACCGAGTTAAGGAAAAGACGTGTATGAGGTTACCAATGGGCTACCAGATACACGCTTCACTTCCTTCACCCGTTACACTAGAAGTACTGAAAAGTGTCTCATAACACAGTGTCTCATCGTTTAAACTTTAAAACCTACATTAAATCGTTATTTTTTAAAATGTGATAAAAATGCATATTTTAACAAAAAAACAAAATAATCGTATTACATTCGAGTACATTGGAAAAAGAAAAAAATTGCATGAAAAAAACATTTTTTCTATTTTGTCAATGTTTTATTGCAGATGTTACTTCAATTCAATCATTTTGAATTCAAATTATTTTTTTTTTCAGTGATCATGAAAAATTTGTTAATGTTTGTGATACTCCATCACAATTGAAATTTTGATTAAATATTCGTAATAATTTTGTGATCATAAATCACAATAGACTTTGTCATGATATCTAACGATTGTGAATGATCAGTTAAAATTCATGTATGATTTTGAGTTACATTTTTATAGCATTTAAATAATTTTCTGTGATTATTAGGCCTAAAATCGTTTTCATTCATTCATTTAGAAGAAGATATTTCAGAGGAGATATTCACAAAAAAAAAAAATTATTTTTTAATTACCAAAAATGTGAAATTCAAAAAAAAAAAAAAATTATTCATTTTTTATTCACTTTATAACTGCTTGGCATGTTGCAATGATTACTCGTTCATTGATAGAAAAAATTAATTTATTTCTTTTATTTAGATATATCCATTCGTTCACAATATGTACACAAGATTTTTATTTTTATTTATTTTTTTTTTGTGATTCAAAATAAACACAAATTTGAATTTATCTCATGCACATTGACATTTTTCAAAAATGATTTGATTGGTAATTTTTTTTTTTTTTTTTAATTTTTTCTTTTAAAATTTTAAAACGGTTAAAACACTTTTTAAGGATATATACTGATGATATCGTGAATTTTTATCATTTTATTCACAATTAATTCTAAACATAGACTACACACATAAAATACACATCAACGAAATAACAATAAAGAAAAGCTTTTTCTTGTTTTTTAAAATATCTACTTTTGCTTCATTTTTTTTTTTTTTTAACAAGAAAAATAGGAGTGTCACCTACACAGAAAATATTTTACATTAACTTGTTTTTCTAGTTACGTTAAACTTCATCAGGATTACATCCTGTTTTTCATTTATTTATTTATTTATTTTTTTTGAATCACATTTTTATGTTTTAGATTTTCTTTACAAAAAAAAAAAAAAAAAAAAAAATTATTTTTTGTATAAAATTTTCTTTGTATTCAGAAGGATAATTTGAAAATTACTAAAAAGGATGCATGCGTAAAATTAATACACCCATTTCCGAAATGGACGAATGGTCCGTTAACACTATCATAACAACAATTAAATCACATAAGAAGTGTAGAATTGAACACAGGACTTTTTTTTTTGTTTTGTTTTTTTTTTTTTCTACTGTATCCTAGTTATCCTTATTTTTAATTGAATTTCGATTTTTAAAGAGAAAATTAAATTTTTAACAAAATTTTGTATTTAATAAAACAGATGTTTGAATGAACGCGTAAAAAAATATTTTTGAGTCTTATTGCCTTATGTTTTCACTTGTTATTGGCATATCCTTTGTGACAAGGAAAAAAAAAGAAAAATACAAACAAATAATAAAAGAAAAAAAAATTTGTTTTTTTTTTTGAATTTTTTTTTTTGCACTTATAATGCAAAGATAAAAATCTTAAAAAATTTTTTGTGTTTTCTTATATGTGAACGTACGTTTTTCTCAGTTTTATTTTTCTAGGATTCTTTTTCTTTCTGGTCTGTTTTTTGTTTTTGTTTTCTTTTTTTTTTTTTTTTTTTGTTATAAATACGAAGACCGAAAATATACTGAATGTTGTAAAAGTTTTCAGGATGCTTTTCACTTGTAATATAAAAATGTGATAATGATAAAAAATAAAAAAAAATTTATATCTCCAGATATACCAGTAAATGTGTGTATATACACAGTGTGTGTGTGTGTATTCACTGTGGAAAATTCTGTTTTTTCTGTACATACAGAATAAAAAAGGCAAGCTTAAATGCCGGTTTCCAAGAAGCAAATTTGAAAAAAACACCACTAAAAAGGATTCTGGCTGATGCTATTTCTATATAATAAATTGAGAGTATACAGATTATTACAAGATTTTCTTTAATTTTTTGTATACATACAGATTTCTTGTATGAATTATTAATTGCGCATGCTGTATTAGGTATTGCCAGGCCAAGAGATAAATATTTTTATTTTTCCATTTATTAGTGTTCGTTTGAGGATTTTTAATAATTAATTTCAGATTTTTTTTTTTTTTTACTTTGTTACATGTGGTCCTTTTCTATATTCGGATCCTTGGAAAAACTTAAAAAAAAAATGAAAAGAAAATTGTTTACATTTCTTGTAGGAAAGGAAATTTGCCTGAGTTAAAAATGAAAATTTCAAAGGATATCATAGAAAGAGCAGTAAATCCTTGCCAACGTAAATATAGAATATCAGCTATTTTGAATTCTTAACTCTTACACAAGAAGATACACTTTGAATTATCAGAATTTTTTCTCTGTATCTGTTGATGTTGAATTTTAACAGGGAACAGAGAAGCTGTGACAAAGAGCTGTGAAAGGTTCCAAAAATTCGAAAGTTCTCTCAATATGAGCTTAATGCCACAAAAAAAAAAAACAAAGAAAAAAATTACAAAACAGTCTGCAAAAGTTTCACAATACATTTTTTATTAACCAATGTCCTGCTACTGTACATGTACATATGTAGATTACAAAATCAGCCTGTTGCTGCTATAGTAACACCATCGCACTACATCATTATATATTTTACCTTTGTATCACACATGAAAATGTATCACCCATCGATTATGTTAGAGGCGTTATATGTGTACACAAATGCATATATATAGGTACATATATGGGCAAACATACACATGTTGCACATTTGGATGAGACAAATATATGTACATACACATTTACAGAGACTTACTGATACATAATTTAGTACTTGTCTGGTTCTAAATGTAATGCACTTTATCGCTGTGCTTTATTGCATGTAATTCAAAATATAAAATGTCCTTATTCCATAAATGGATGTACATATGCTTACATGTATTATGTTGTATCTTCGTTTTTTGTGCATATAATTGAGATGATGTTAGATTTTAAATTTATTATTAGTAAAATCACAGAGTATGCATACATTATGTTCAAACAGCATAATTTACTGAATTTTTAAATAATTTTTATAGAAACTAAAGAAGAAAAATGGGAATCAATTTAAATATACTGGGAAAAAATCTTAGGTTAGTAAAATGTTCTTGAAAAATCATTGTAATGATGATGAGGCCCTGGCTCACATCGATCTATTCCGCCATTGATGATGATGATGAAAATGTTTTTATAAATAAATCGAAATATTTGATTGTAGTGTAAATGTAGCCTAAGATAATGATAAGGATTAAGAGATACATAAATGAGATGTGGACATGGAGGACAACGTAATAAAAAAAAGGAAAAAAATATCCTATAAATTGAATTGTTTACTTTTCATATACCTGAATGTTAAATAGAATTTAATTTTGCCAAAAGGACATTTAATTTTATTACCCGTTGCTGATTAAAAAATATAGAAATGACCGGTTCTACTGCATATGTTTATTTACTCATGGTCATGATACATAGGAAAAAATAATTAATTTTCATAGACGCATGTAACAGACAAACAATACGAAACAAAAAAAAAATTCCCTTAAAATTCAGTCCAACATTTTAATTTGTTTTCGAGGAAGGACATATTTTCTTAATTTTCTCCTTTTTCTTTTTTTTTTGACGAGATTTTTTATCACCACAATTTACTGTTTAACATTCTGACATAAAAACCACCCATCCATCCACCCATTGATCTGGAAGTTGCCGACCTCTTTGCAATTAATTACACCTCTACTGTTTTTGTGAGGATTTTTTTGTTTTAGTTTTTATTTTATTTTTTTATTTTTTAAATGTATGTATGTAGCCTGATAAGGCGATAGTCCTTTTTGTTTTATTGCTTATTTTTCATTTTCTAACAGAGTTTATTACTCTTTTCTACAAAGTTATACCGATACATCATCATCATCATCATCATACATCATCATCGAATTGTATCACAAAATTGTTCCACCTACCATCAGCACCTATCAATTTTATGATTAACAATTATTTTAAAGGATTTTTTTTTAAATCAATTTTTAGGATGCGTTAACATTGAATTGTGCTGACACAAAAATTTGAAATAATAAAAAGAAATTGCATCGATTTGTCAAAATATTCAAAAATGATGAGGGAATATCAGCATTGCAACTTTATGATGACACCCGTTTTTATTAATACATAGATATAAGCTTACGTGTGTAAATTTGTATTTTATTTTGTGTATTCACAATAACTACAATTTGTGTTTGTACATACGGTGTGAGATCTATTTTTCTGATAACAAGAACAAAAAAACAAAAATAAAAAGAAAAAGAAAAGATAAAATGATAAAATCTAATTTATGCCCATATTCGAATAAATTTTAATATAAGAATGAATGAAAAGGATCTAATAAATTAAAGATTCACACAAATATATTCGCTAACAAAAATCAATAAATTACAGAAGTGCTACAGAATGTTTATTAAACAAAAATTATCGTTATTATCTGAATTACGTAAAATGTTGTCTCTGTTAGTATTCAAAAAAACAAAAACCTTTCAGGGAACAATATCACTATCATCATGAAAATTCATAATACCATGTTTGCTTAGCTTTGACGCATCATATGATGACATAAGGATGCATTATTGAATTTTTGACTCAATCCGTGGTACAACTTATGATGCATTTTTGAACAGTTGACGACGGCGGCGATCATCAACAAAGCAACGGTGCGCTTTTGAAGATGGCCTGTATCGTGCTGACAACAATGTTTTGTGTTCATTTTCCTTCAAAATAAAATCAATTTAATATTGTAAGAAATTTTAGTTTTAGAAAGCTTTCTGGTCAAACTCTTGTTTTCCTGTTATAAATTACCATGGTGAGAAAGGTTGTAATTTTTGTGTGACGAAAAGTTTTCTCATTGGTTTAGATCTTGCTTGAAGATGTCCTTGAAAATCAAACTTACAGTATTCAAACACCAGACAATGATCAGTTTTGTGTATATTGATTTTGTAATTTTCGTTGCTTAATTTTGAGTGTTCACAAGGTTGAAAATCGAATTTGTAAGTAGTAGTTAGTTAGTTTCGACTAAAGCTTCATGTATTAGAAATTTCTGGACATTAACACAGTGAATAGAGTTTTATTCTTCTCTGGATTATCAAAGATGTTTTTGGAGTCTTTAATTATTTTGCAAAATGTGTCATTGGTGTTACCTCCAAACACATCAAATGGCGTGATAGAAATGGATAAAATTATTCAAAAAATTGTGGAATCTTATAACATCAAAAACGTCGTCATGATATCAATGAGGAACAAGAAACTGTTCGAATTCGAACAAGAAAATTCACAACTGCTCAGAAATGAAAATGTAGCTAAAATAATGGTGACAAAGCCGTTTAAACAGAGATTCAGAACTAGAATAAAAGATTATTTAAATTTAAATGACACGATTATCATGGTTTATTTCGATACACTCCAATCGGAGACTTTGTTTATCTATTTATACATGACTGTAAAAGTAAGGAAAACTAAAACAATTTTTATTTACACTGGTCCTCTGCCATGGAAGACGGAAGAAAATTTCAATTTTTTACATCACGGCAGGAAAAGATACTCTATTTATAATTCTGTGTTGCTGACTACAGTAAAATATGGAAACGGACGTTTTGTTGACGGGATTTACTACAATGAACAGTTTTCAAAGGTTGTGAAGACGAATTTCAAAGAACTGGATGTGAAAGATTTATTCTTGAAGAAAAATGTTGATAATTTCGATGGAATGGTCATAAAAACTTTCTATAAAGAATTTGTTCCAACTTTATATTCCATGTCAAAAAATTACAATTCTTCACCGTTTGATACTGCATCTGGGTTAACATTCCGAGTTATAAAGGAGTTCATGTATCGTTACAACTTGAAAATTAAACACGTCAATTTAACACAGAATGAAAAAAAATTTTTTATTCCAATTGATTTACTCGACAATAAATCATTGCAATTGACCTTTGTACCAAATGTTATACCACATGGAATTAACAAGCATGTAGGATTCAGTTACCCATATTTAATAACAAAAATGTGTTTGATTATTCCTTATAGAAGGGAAATTCCAATCTACATGTATCTTTTGATTGCATTTGATACTGAAACATGGATTGTTCTGTGTATACTGGTTGTATACTTGGCGTTGATGTTGCACATTGCATACAAAATAGCACTTGGAAGATCAGAATATAGTGAATGGGTTCTTCAAATAATATGCGCAATTTTGTTCATTTCTCCACCCAGAAATTTTGACAGGAGAAAGAGTCTAACAATTTATCTCATGTTAAGTGCGATTACACTTTTCGGTTTCATCATAATTAACATTTATTTGGCATTCTCGACAAGTTTCCTATCGAAGATCGCTTATCATAAACAACCAAATTCGCTTCAAGAATTGGTGGATCAAGATATAAAAATAGCCGATTATCCTACTGACAAAAATGATAGTATGGTTGCATTCCTTTCAATGTATCACAAAGTACCGCAAGGTTTTGAAAATCATGTTATAGATATAAATAACGAGACAGCTGAGTACAGGTATAATTTGAGTTTTACCTACGCTTTTCTCGACATGACATTCTTCATGAATGTGATTGCTAAGAAACAAAGAGATGTTAGACGAAAATATTTTTATATATCAGATATTTGTTTTGGTGAATATCACATTGTACACCTTGTAGAGCCAGATGTAGTATTTCGTGAATCATTAGATTTATTCATAATGAGAATAATTCAATCTGGAGTTTTCAATCATTGGGAGAAAGTGACGTATGATGAACTTCGACACCTGAAAATTCTGAAAGATATGCGTGATGATGACGACGATGGTCCCAAAGTCTTGGAAATGAATCATTTTAGAATTGCTTGGTGCATATTAGCGATCGGACTCATAAGCAGTTCCATTGTTTTCTTTATGGAGTATTTCCATGCCAAGAAGAGGAACAAACAAATAAAATAATACTTTTCGTGCACGTATGACAATCGCTTTAATTTGGATATAATAACTCCTAAATGTTGAGTTTTGGAACGCATCTGAAAATATTTTGTACACTTTTGAATTTTAAAATTTCAATTTTTTGTTGAGTTTTTTTTTGGAATTTTAATCGCAAATGAGGTGAAATAAATTTTAATTGACAGCATAATTTAATTCGTTGTTTGCATTCAATTAAGCAGAGCTGACACCACAGTAAACTTTTGATAAATTGAGTTCTGCTTCATGAGAATAAGGACAAATTACCCAAAACTAAAATGCTGTTTGCAATCCCGTCACTTTCGTTGTCTATTCCTTTTCTGTAGCAGACACATCATTTATCACATTTAAGGGCTTTATCCATTATCCGAAGTCAGCACAATTTAATCCGCTTTTTGGATTTAATATATCTCAAAATAAAAACTTGAGAAATTGAGTTCTGCGTTATGAGAATAAGGAAATATTACTCAAAACCAAAATTCTGTTTGTTATCCCGCCACATTCGTTGTCTATTCCTTTTCTGTAGCAGACACATCATATTTAAGGCCATCATCCACTATTTGAAGTCAATTGCAATCCACGCTTTAGTACTGACCATAGTTCAGACCTTATTCTTGTTTGTGCTTAGGCCTCGATTCTCATAGTCAAGTCACGTCAACGTGACAACTGTCACGAAAGTGACTTGCAGAATACCTATCTTCTACTGTCACGGTGACGAACAAATGACGTGACTACGAGAATCGACCCCCTAATTTCGTTTTTATTAGCGTATCTGTTTATTGCCTTAAATTGTAAATAAATGGTATGTAATTTCCTAAAATGGCCAAAAATACACACAATTAGAAATTACGAACGGATTTGAAGTTTTCACACTGTTCACCCACAGATGGTTCGCCATTGAAATTGGAAGAAAAACGGAAGCGTGTTATTGAGAGTCTGAGAGAACATCTACATATCCCAATTCGATTGTATCTACATACACATGTAAATTACTTGCAGTGAACATTTCAAATACAAACGAAATAAATACAACAACAACAACAGCAAATCAGTTTTGTGTGACCGCACACATCTTATTAACTTTTTGATATTAATATGCACTAATGAACTACTCTGAAATGAAACAACACATTGACAACACACAAATACATTTTCTGATGCCCACAGTATAAAGGTGTTAATTTGATTTGTGTCATCGTTTTTTTATGAGAGAACTAGAAAGTAGAAAAATTGACAATTTTTTCAAGTAATACAAAAGTTGTAAAGGTGTTTCTCATTACTCTCTAAATTTTGGGTTACAGATTACAAAATTAGTGAAACATGTCTCTTATAGCATAATCATAGGTGTAATTTAAGTAGAAAATTAATAAATTTTCAGTTTTTTCACATCAAAAAAATTTTTTTTAAGTTTGACTTTTTTACACCTTCATTTATAATTGGTACAAAATTGTCCATACAAAAGTTAGACAGGATGACCCAAAAGTCACTAATTTTTTGCATAAAAAACATTTTTTATCTTTGGACGTCCATTATGTACTTTAAATCTTCCCAATCAAATTTAACATAATGTAAACTTTATAATATATGAATATGAAAAATATATTGAAAATCAGAAATCATTTTATTAACTGAAATGTATTTTTGTTTACATGAATTATGTTTTGTTTGTGTTATATTTGTACTTTTAATAAAAAAAAAAAATAAATTTTAATCTTATTATTTTAAAGGATTTTTTTGTTTTTTTAAATCAATTTTTAGGATGCGTTTACAGTGAATTGTGCTGACACAAAAATTTAAAATAATAAAAGGAAATTGCAGGGATATTGTTAAAACATCGAATGAATTACGAGATAAGATGCGAACTTATTAGGCCAAAAAGGATGAAAATTAATACGAAATTGCAAGCACATGAAAAACCAAGAGAACCAATTATAAGGCTAAGATAATAGCTCGTTGAGAATAAGTTTAAAAAAAAAATCGATTTTAGAAATTCATTCACTTACCTTAGATTGAAATGTTGATTGTCGTTTTGATTCCTCTTGTCTTGTTGTAAGATCATCAAAATTCTCCTCAAAATTATTTCGTTCTTCGTTACATACTGATGGTGATTTATCATCAAACATTGATCGAATACTATGAACATTTGAATTTTGATCACTGCTATAACTAATGTTATCCTGTAAATTTATATGCTCAAAACTACTTGAGCTCATATCACCACCAAAATGATGATGATGATCATTTTGTTGTTTTTGTTTTTGTCGTTGTTGTTGTTGTTGTTGTGTTATTATAGATTTTTGTCGTTTTTGTAAAGACCAATTATTATTGTTATTATTATTTAATAATTGTATCTGTAATTTAACATTGCTAACATGATAATTATCATGATTTTCATTTAAACTGTTTGTATCATTATTTAACCAATTTAAATTCATTTCATATGATTTATTTTGATTATCATCATTTATTGAATTCATATCATCATCATCATGATGATGATGCTGTTGCTGTATTAATCGATTCATTGATGATAACTTTGAGCTATTTATAGAATTTTCTTTTGCTATTATACATTGATGCTGCTGATGTTGTTGCTGTTGTTGTTGCTTAACTTGTTGTTGTCTATTTTGTAATAATTCATGTTTATTTGTTGTTGTAATTAAAGGATTATCATCATTTAAATTGAATGAATCTCTTGATAAATGAATTGATTCATTATCATATTCATTAGCTGATGTTGTTGTTTTATATATTTTAATATTTTTTGTATTATTCTCATTAGCATCATTATATCGTTCTTGTGTTGTTATTACATTCATAATGTTATCATCAACATTATCATCATTATCATCATTTACATGATTTCTGTTATCATTTTCAATTGTTTCCATTGAATTTTGTTTTATATCGATTTTATCACTTATACATCCCTGATTATATTGTGATGAGATATTTTCAACTGATGATGATGATGATGATGATAATTTTATTTCTGTTTTATTTTTATCACGTTTTTGTATCAAAATTTTTTGTTTATCATTTAAATTTTTATTATTACTATCATTTATATAATAATTTTCATTGATTGTATTTTGTTGTTGTAAAGATACATCGGAATGTTTATTAAATGAAAAACGTTCAATTTGATCACGATTAAATTTATTACGATGATTATTATAATGATGATGCTGGTGATGATGATGATGATGATGTTGAGAAGATGATTGTGAATTATGATTATTTGTTGTTGTTGTTGTTGTTGTAACCTTTGTTGAGATTGATGCTGATGAGATTGGTGCATTTTTTATAGATCTACATATCCTAGGAGAATTATCTCTTGATATGCTATTAACATTTTTTTGTTCATGATGTTGCTGCTGTTGTTGCTGTTGTTGCTGCCGCTGATATTGTTGCTGATATTTTTTATTTGAAATTAAATTCTCTATTACTTGTCGCTGTTGTTGTTGCTGTTGTTTTTGTTGTTTCAATTTAAAATTTTCATTATGATTATCTTTTCGTATTATTGATGATTTCCTTTGATTCATACGATGATGATGATAATGATGCTGTTGCTGTTGATTATGATAATTATTATTATATTGTTGCGAATAATGATGATAATGCGGATAATAACGATTATTAAATGGTGAACGTAATGGTGTCAATAAATCAATATTGCTACTATAATTTCTGTTTAAATTATCATTATCATCATCATCATCATCATCATTATCAAAATTTCTTATTCTATTTGTTACATCGTAATTATTATTATTTGAATTATTAATTTTTGAATTATCTTCATCACTATATGAGCTAACTACTGTATTTAAAAATTTTCTTGTTGAATTTTTTTTCATAATTTCATCATTCACATTATTCATGATCAAATGATTTTGATGATGTTTCGGCTTATGATGATGCTGTTGATGTTGTTGTTGTTGCCTATAAGATATTTCAGTTCTACGTGATAAGCATGGTGATCTTGTGGTATGTTGTTGTTGTTGATATTCATTAATTAAAATATTATTCAATAATTTTGAACGATTATGATTATCTGATGTTGAATAATCGATTCGATAATTTTTATTCAATGAATCATAACTGGAAGAATTATGATGTTGTAATTTTTGTACATTTAAATCTGTAAAAACAAAAAAAAAATAAATAATAATAAAATTTAGTTAGTGAATACGGCCCTAAATATAAGAATTTAACTTTTTTGAAAATCATTATATGCTTCACAGTTTAGTCAGATTCATGAAAAATTAATCAGATTTTAAGAAAATCAGTTAAAAATTGCATCTCAATCTGTGCGCTTTAAATCTGAGACAAGGCAAAGTGAATTATTTAGATTCATATTCTATTCAGCTGTACTGATATCGATTTTACATCTATTAAATTTTTTTTTTTCTACATTTATAATAAATTTATGCCACAGAAGAAAAGGGTAATTGTAGAAATGAAATCTAAAAAATTTTGGTCAAGAATTTTCCACTACATTGCTATGAAAAATATCGAATACTGAGCTGTGAAAGCTGACCAAATGCCTATAGAGCTTGTGATCAAGAATAGGAAATAGAGCTGTGTTGGGCCATGTGCTACGCAGACCAATTTGCAGCATCTCTCGTGCTGCTTTCAAATGGAACCCACAGGGAGCACGGAAGAAGGGCGAATTCAATGATGTCGTGGATGACGCAGTGTTCTGGCGCAAGCGAAAGCTACGAGAAAATCATGGAATGAGATTAAACTGTTGGCAAAAAACAAACAGAATCAGATGGAAAGCTTTTGTGGAGGTTTTATGCTCCCCAGCGGAATGAAAACGATTAAAAAAAAACTATGAAAATTGTCATCATCGGATGCAACAGAAGATGGTCAAAATTCTTGTTAATTTAAAAGCACGTAAAATTACCAAAAAAAAAAAAAAACAAGAAAAAAAAAATTTCTTGTAAACTGTTTCCTGTAATTGTTCTTAAATTACAGAAATAAAATATCAGAGTGTTTGGGGGCATTTTATCATGAGACTATTTAATTCATAAAAACACTGTGTGACATTTTATTAAAATAAAACAGAAGCAATTTATTATTACATAGAAATTTATTGCCTTTTAGTTCATTTTGGTACATCATCATCTTAACATCATCACTGTACCATGTATACTGTCATTACCTTTTAAGGAAATTATTCCCAAATGTGTGATATGATGTAACAGGAATTATTTTATTTTACTGATGCTTTCACACACACGTACGTCATAGAAAAATTTCTATGTACGTATAAAGTTGTTCGGGGGGGAGGTGTGTTTTAATTTATTTTTTTTATTGCCTATAGTATCCATATAAAGCTCTGTGTACAACATCAAAATGTGTAATTTTCATAATTTATGTTTTTTCATTTTTTTTTTCTCTTCTCTTTTAAATTTATGTACATATACAGCACAGAGCATAAATTACACATTAGATTTAGCGTACGTGTACATTATTGAACACACAAAACATCTGTATATAGATACGTATACGTATAAAAAATGTCATAATATATAATTTTATGTCACCTGCTTGTATTATATATGTATAAGGACAAAATAACTGTATTTTATTATGTTTATGTAATTTTTATTTATTTATTTATTTTTAATTTATGATTTTGACTTTTAACGTAAATGTAAGATTTTCCTTTCAGGTCAGTTCAACAAAGTCCATGTCAGTAAGACCCAGGATTAGATGAGTACATCATTTTACTTTTTTATTGTTAAGGAAAAACAGTTCTTTTATGAGATACAAAATAAAATGTATTTGAAAGTACATTGTCCAACGTCCTGTCATTCATAAGAAGATTTTATTTTACGAAATCATAGAATTAATATTGTACAAATATTTAAAATTTTTAAATACTAAGGCGTCAATTATGAGAGTCTATTCGACAAACAATAGAGTCGACTTTTAAAAGTCGATCAAAACGAGTCGTGGTATTATATAAAATCAATCGACTTACATGCATATAGTACTAAAAAATTATTGTACTAAAATTAGGTAACTTGATTGTTCACTTCCTAAATTTTATATGAAAATTTTTTATTTGCGCTGTCAAAATTTTTATTTTTTCTAAATTTTTATTATTATTTTTTTTGTTTTTAAAGTCTATTACAAAAATATCAGCGACTTTTCAAGTCTATAGAATAGAAAAAGTAGATTTTCATGATACCAAAAATCTATTTCATTATAAAGTCACTTAGCAATAGACTCTCATAATTGACGTCTAAAATAAAAATAACTGTCAAAATATGAATTCTTATACTGTTCACATTCTACAAATTAAAATTGTTTCATAATATGTAAAAATTATTTCAGAATATACCCCAATTTAAAGAGCATATAAAAGTACAATAAGAATATAAAAAGAAATAAAAATTTTTATTGAAAGTAAGAAAATGTCATAAAATACTTCTGTGACATTTCCTTATATGCATGCATGTGTACATACATATCTATATGATATGTTCTTGTAAATTACACTTGAGTATACAAAGGCTGTGTCCGATTACATAATTTTCTTACTTTGCCGCTTACTTTCGGCGAAGTAAGAAAAATAGTAGACTTGTACTTGACAGTTGCTTACTTCGCCATACTTTGCTTGATAAGTAATTTTTATAGTAATATGTACACACACAATTCAAAATAACACACACACACATGTATCTTTCGTAATATTCGCTAGCTTCATTTTAGATGATGATAATGAACTTTCAGAACATTTTCCACTTACATTATAAATAAAACACTCATCTTTAAACATAATAATAATAAAATTATACTTTTATATAATTAATAATGTTGTGAAAATACTTTCACGCTGAAACCATTAATAGAAATATTTGTAAACAAATAAGTGAATGACAGCTGTTTACTTAAAGTTGACACAAATGTAATTCGGACACCAAAAAAAAAATACCAAAGGGAAAAGTAAGGAAATTTGGGGAAAAGTAAGGACATTTTTCAAATCGGACACGGCAAAAATTATACTCTTATTAAGGGTGGTTCATGTTATCCTGGAATAAAGCTTACAAATATTATTGGAGGCCAACATTCGAAATGGAGTGAGAATAATATATGTATGTATCAAGCGTCAGTAGTTAACTTGAATGAAGTTTGATCATATCGATTTGTCAAAATATTCAAAAATGATGAGGCAATATCAGCATTGCAACTTTATGATGACACCCGTTTTTATTAATACATAGATATAAGCTTACGTGTGTAAATTTGTATTTTATTTTGTGTATTCACAATAACTACAATTTGTGCTTGTACATACGGTGTGAGATCTATTTTCCTGATAACAAGAACAAAAAAACAAAAATAAAAACAAAAAGAAAAGATAAAATGATAGAATCTAATTTATGCCCATATTCGAATAAATTTTAATATAAGAATGAATGAAAAGGATCTAATAAATTAAAGATTCACACAAATATATTCGCTAACAAAAATCAATAAATTACAGAAGTGCTACAGAATGTTTATTAAACAAAAATTATCGTTATTATCTGAATTACGTAAAATGTTGTCTCTGTTAGTATTCAAAAAAACAAAAACCTTTCAGGGAACAATATCACTATCATCATGAAAATTCATAATACCATGTTTGCTTAGCTTTGACGCATCATATGATGACATAAGGATGCATTATTGAATTTTTGACTCAATCCGTGGTACAACTTATGATGCATTTTTGAACAGTTGACGACGGCGGCGATCATCAACAAAGCAACGGTGCGCTTTTGAAGATGGCCTGTATCGTGCTGACAACAATGTTTTGTGTTCATTTTCCTTCAAAATAAAATCAATTTAATATTGTAAGAAATTTTAGTTTTAGAAAGCTTTCTGGTCAAACTCTTGTTTTCCTGTTATAAATTACCATGGTGAGAAAGGTTGTAATTATTTACTTTGTGTGACGAAAAGTTTTCTCATTGGTTTAGATCTTGCTTGAAGATGTCCTTGAAAATCAAACTTACAGTATTCAAACACCAGACAATGATCAATTTTGTGTATATTGATTTTGTAATTTTCGTTGCTTAATTCTGAGTGTTCACAAGGTTGAAAATCGAATTTATAAGTAGTAGTTAGTTAGTTTCGACTAAAGCTTCATGTATTAGAAATTTCTGGACATTAACACAGTGAATAGAGTTTTATTCTTCTCTGGATTATCAAAGATGTTTTTGGAGTCTTTAATTATTTTGCAAAATGTGTCATTGGTGTTACCTCCAAACACATCAAATGGCGTGATAGAAATGGATAAAATTATTCAAAAAATTGTGGAATCTTATAACATCAAAAACGTCGTCATGATATCAATGAGGGACAAGAAACTGTTCGAATTTGAACAAGAAAATTCACAACTGCTCAGAAATGAAAATGTAGCTAAAATAATGGTGACGCAGCCTTTTGAACAGAGATTCAGAACTAGAATAAAAGATTATTTAAATTTAAATGACACGATTATCATGGTTTATTTCGATACACTCCAATCGGAGACTTTGTTTATCAATTTATACATGACTGTAAAAGTAAGGAAAACTAAAACAATTTTTATTTATACTGGTCCTCTGCCATGGAAGACGGAAGAAAATTTCATTTTTTTACATCAGTGCAGGAAAAGATACTCTATTTATAATTCTGTATTACTGACTACAGTAAAATATGGAAACGGACGTTTTGTTGACGGGATTTACTACAATGAACAGTTTTCAAAGGTTGTTAAGGCGAATTTTAATGAACTGGATGTGAAAGATTTATTCTTGAAGAAAAATGTTGATAATTTCGATGGAATGGTCATAAAAACTTTCTATAGAGAATCAGTTCCAACTTTATATTCCACGTCAAAAAAATACAATTCGTCACCGTTTGATACTGCATCTGGGTTAACATTCCGAGTTATAAAGGAGTTCATGTATCGTTACAACTTGAAAATTAAACACGTCAATTTAACACAGAATGAAAAAAAAGGATTAATTCCAATTGATTTACTCAACAATAGAACATTGCAATTAACCTTTGTACCAGAGGTAATACCACATGGATTAAAAAAGCCTGTAGAATATAGTTACCCATACATGGTAACAAAAATGTGTTTGATTATTCCATATAGTAAAGAAATTCCAATCTACATGTATCTTTTGATCGCATTTGATACTGAAACATGGATTGTTCTGTGTATACTGGTTGTATACTTGGCGTTGATGTTACACATTGCATACAAAATAGCACTTGGAAGATCAGAATATAGTGAATGGGTTCTACAGGTAATATGCGCAATTTTGTTCATTTCTCCACCCAGAAATTTTGACAGGAGGAAAAGTGTCATAATTTATCTCATGTTAATTGCGATTGCACTTTTCGGTTTCATCATAATTAACATTTATTTGGCATTCTCGACAAGTTTCCTATCGAAGATCATTTATCGTAAACAACCAAATTCGCTTCAAGAATTGATGGATCAAGATATAAAAATAGCCGATCATCCCATTGACAAAAATAATAGTAAGGTTTCATTCCTTTCAATGTATCACAGAGTACCGCAAGGTTTTGAAAAGCATGTTATAGATATAAATAACGAGACAGCTGAGTACAGGTATAATTTCAGTTATACCTATGCTTTTCTCGAGATGACATTCTTCATGAATGTGATTGCCAAACAACAAAGAGATGTTAGACGAAAATATTTTCATATATCAGATATTTGTTTTGGTGAATACCACATTGTACACCTTGTAGAGCTAGATGCAGTATTTCAAGAATCATTAGATTTATTTATAATGAGAATAAGTCAATCTGGAGTTTTCAATCATTGGGAGAAAGTGACGTATGATGAACTTCGACACCTTAAAATTCTGAAAGATATGCGTGATGATGACGACGATGGTCCCAAAGTCTTGGAAATGAATCATTTTAGAATTGCTTGGTGCATATTAGCGATCGGACTCATAAGCAGTTCCATTGTTTTCTTTATGGAGTATTTCCATGCCAAGAAGAGGAACAAACAAATAAATTGATACTTTTCGTGCACGTATGACAATCGCTTTAATTTGGGTATAATAATTGCTAAATTTTGAGTTTTGGAACGCATCTGAAAATATTTTGCACATTTTTGAATTTTAAAATTTCAATTTTTTGCTGAGTTTTTTTTTTTGGAATTTTAATTGCAAATGAGGTGAAATAAATTTTAATTGACAGCACAATTTAATTCGTTGTTTGCATTCAATTAAGCAGAGCTGACACCACAGTAAACTTTTGATAAATTGAGTTCTGCTTCATGAGAATAAGGACAAATTACCCAAAACTAAAATTCTGTTTGTAATCCCGCCACATTCGTTGTCTATTCCTTTTCTGTTGCAGACACATCTTACTTAAGGCCTTCATTCACTATTTGAAGTCAATTGCAATCCACGCTTTAGTATTGACCATTGTTCAGAACTTATTCTTGTTTGTGCTTAGGCCTCGATTCTCATAGTCAAGTCACGTCAACGTGACAACTGTCACGAAAGTGACTTGCAGAATACCTATCTTCTACTGTCACGGTGACGAACAAATGACGTGACTACGAGAATCGACCCCCTAATTTCGTTTTTATTAGCGTATCTGTTTATTGCCTTAAATTGTAAATAAATGGTATGTAATTTCCTAAAATGGCCAAAAATACACACAATTAGAAATTACGAACGGATTTGAAGTTTTCACACTGTTCACCTACAGATGGTTCGCCATTGAAATTGGAAGAAAAACGAAAGCGTGTTATCCAGAGTCTGAGAGAACATCTACATATCCCAATTCGATTGTATATACATACACATGTAAATTACTTGCAGTGAAAATTTCAAATACAAACGAAATAAATACAACAACAGCAAATCAGTTTTGTGTGACCGCACACATCTTATTAACTTTTTGATATTAATATGCACTAATGAACTACTCTGAAATGAAACCACACATTGACAACACACAAATACATTTTCTGATGCCCACAGTATAAAGGTGTTAATTTGATTTGTGTCATCGTTTTTTTATGAGAGAACTAGAAAGTAGAAAAATTGACAATTTTCTCAAGTAATACAAAAGTTGTAAATGTGTTTCTCATTACTCTCTAAAATTTGGGTTACAGATTACAAAATTAGTGAAACATGTCTCTTATAGCATAATCATAGGTGTAATTTAAGTAGAAAATTAATAAATTTTCAGTTTTTTCACATTAAAAAAATTTTTTTTAAGTTTGACTTTTTTACACCTCCTTTTATAATTGGTACAAAATTGTCCATAATTGGACGTCCATTATGTACTTTAAATCTTCCCAATCAACTTCAACACAATGTTAACTCTATAATATATGAATATGAAAAATATATTGAAAATCAGAAATCATTTTATTAACTGAAAGTTTTTTTTGTTTACATGAATTATGTTTTGTTTGTGTTATATTTGTACTAGTTATAAAAAAAAAAAGAAATTTTGAGAATTTTAATCTTATTATTTCTTACTTCTCCCTTATTTTGCATAAAAAATGTTTGAGTTTGTTTTGGTTTACACTTGTTTTGGGCTCCAATTGGGTTGTAAATTATTGAAAATTGGGTGACATAGCATATTCTGTATCTGGCATCACTGCACTATACTCTGTCTACTAATTCGGTGCAGTTAAGGTTTTATGGAAAGGACGTAAAGTAGTACCACTCTATGTCACTGATGTATGTTCAAATTAAAAATATTCATCTCTTATTATATAATAACTTTAAAGGTTGTGGTAACACTGCTCGTAAGATGATCTTATTTGAAATTATGAAAGAAGAAAAGACATGTGTATTTCCAATAAGGTCTTAATTGCACCGAAATCCGAATTAGTAGACAGAGTATAGAAAGCATTGTCTTACCTCTTCAAATGCGGATAGTCAATAAGATAGAAATGCAGAGATTCAGAATATCAGATTTCTAATTTTAGAATGCCTTAAACAACTTAAATTCCAGGAAACCAAGGCTCAATGTGTGTAACGAGTCATTAAAGAAAATTATTCCAATTTTTATTTTTTATTTTTTTAGTTATGAAAAACGTTCCAACGATCAAACAAAAATTCTATGGTTTTCATGTGTCGAACATTTAATTTGCAGTTTCGATGTTATATAAAGAATCCCAGAGTAACCCGCAAACATGCGTTCCTTTTTACTAATACTCGTATAGATAAGATACCTATGATCAAATATAGCATCAAAATTGCGTATTCATATGCTAATTGGGTGCAACTCTGTCGCAGTTGTGCAGCCACTCAAACAACAAAGGACGAAATATTTGTATTTTATTATGTTTTTGTAATTTTTCTATGTTTATGTATTTTTAATCTATGGTTTTGGCTTTTAACGTAAATGTAAGATTTTCCTTTCAGGTCAGTTCAACAAAGTCCATGTCAGTAAGACCCAGGATTAGATGAGTACATCATTTTACTTTTTTATTGTTAAGAAAAACAGTTCTTTTATGAGATACAAAATAAAACGTATTTGAAAGTACATTGTCCAACGTCCTGTCATTCATAAGAAGATTTTATTTTACGAAATCATAGAATTAATATTGTACAAATATTTACAATTTTTAAATACTAAGGCGTCAATTATGAGAGTCTATTCGACAAACAATAGAGTCGACTTTTAAAAGTCGATCAAAACGAGTCGTTGTATTATATAAAATCAATCGACTTACATGCATGAAGTACTAAAAAATTTTAGTACTAAAATTATGTAACTTGATTGTTCACTTCCTAAATTTTATATGAAAATTTTTTATTTGCGCTGTCAAAATTTTTATTTTTTCTGAATTTTTATTATTATTTTTTTTGTTTTTAAAGTCTATTACAAAAATATCAGCGACTTTTCAAGTCTATTGAATAGAAAAAGTAGATTTTCATGATACCAAAAATCTATTTCATTATAAAGTCACTTAGCAATAGACTCTCATAATTGACGTCTAAAATAAAAATAACTGTCAAAATATGAATTCTTATACTGTTCACATTCTACAAATTAAGATTGTTTCATAATATGTAAAAATTATTTCAGAATATACCCCAATTTAAAGAGCATATAAAAGTACAATAAGAATATAAAAAGAAATAAAAATTTTTATTGAAAGTAAGAAAATGTCATAAAATACTTCTGTGACATTTCCTTATATGCATGCATGTGTACATACATATCTATATGATATGTTCTTGTAAATTACACTTGAGTATACAAAGGCTGTGTCCGATTACATAATTTTCTTACTTTGCCGCTTACTTTCGGCGAAGTAAGAAAAATAGTAGACTTGTACTTGACAGTTGCTTACTTCGCCATACTTTGCTTGATAAGTAATTTTTATAGTAATATGTACACACACAATTCAAAATAACACACACACACATGTATCTTTCGTAATATTCGCTAGCTTCATTTTAGATGATGATAATGAACTTTCAGAACATTTTCCACTTACATTATAAATAAAACACTCATCTTTAAACATAATAATAATAAAATTATACTTTTATATAATTAATAATGTTGTGAAAATACTTTCACGCTGAAACCATTAATAGAAATATTTGTAAACAAATAAGTGAATGACAGCTGTTTACTTAAAGTTGACACAAATGTAATTCGGACACCAAAAAAAAAATACCAAAGGGAAAAGTAAGGAAATTTGGGGAAAAGTAAGGACATTTTTCAAATCGGACACGGCAAAAATTATACTCTTATTAAGGGTGGTTCATGTTATCCTGGAATAAAGCTTACAAATATTATTGGAGGCCAACATTCGAAATGGAGTGAGAATAATATATGTATGTATCAAGCGTCAGTAGTTAACTTGAATGAAGTTTGATCATATCGATTTGTCAAAATATTCAAAAATGATGAGGCAATATCAGCATTGCAACTTTATGATGACACCCGTTTTTATTAATACATAGATATAAGCTTACGTGTGTAAATTTGTATTTTATTTTGTGTATTCACAATAACTACAATTTGTGCTTGTACATACGGTGTGAGATCTATTTTCCTGATAACAAGAACAAAAAAACAAAAATAAAAACAAAAAGAAAAGATAAAATGATAGAATCTAATTTATGCCCATATTCGAATAAATTTTAATATAAGAATGAATGAAAAGGATCTAATAAATTAAAGATTCACACAAATATATTCGCTAACAAAAATCAATAAATTACAGAAGTGCTACAGAATGTTTATTAAACAAAAATTATCGTTATTATCTGAATTACGTAAAATGTTGTCTCTGTTAGTATTCAAAAAAACAAAAACCTTTCAGGGAACAATATCACTATCATCATGAAAATTCATAATACCATGTTTGCTTAGCTTTGACGCATCATATGATGACATAAGGATGCATTATTGAATTTTTGACTCAATCCGTGATACAACTTATGATGCATTTTTGAACAGTTGACGACGGCGGCGATCATCAACAAAGCAACGGTGCGCTTTTGAAGATGGCCTGTATCGTGCTGACAACAATGTTTTGTGTTCATTTTCCTTCAAAATAAAATCAATTTAATATTGTAAGAAATTTTAGTTTTAGAAAGCTTTCTGGTCAAACTCTTGTTTTCCTGTTATAAATTACCATGGTGAGAAAGGTTGTAATTATTTACTTTGTGTGACGAAAAGTTTTCTCATTGGTTTAGATCTTGCTTGAAGATGTCCTTGAAAATCAAACTTACAGTATTCAAACACCAGACAATGATCAATTTTGTGTATATTGATTTTGTAATTTTCGTTGCTTAATTTTGAGTGTTCACAAGGTTGAAAATCGAATTTGTAAGTAGTAGTTAGTTCGTTTCGACTCAAGCTTCATGTATTAGAAATTTCTGGACATTAACACAGTGAATAGAGTTTTATTCTTCTCTGGATTATCAAAGATGTTTTTGGAGTCTTTAATTATTTTGCAAAATGTGTCATTGGTGTTACCTCCAAACACATCAAATGGCGTGATAGAAATGGATAAAATTATTCAAAAAATTGTGGAATCTTATAACATCAAAAACGTCGTCATGATATCAATGAGGGACAAGAAACTGTTCGAATTTGAACAAGAAAATTCACAACTGCTCAGAAATGAAAATGTAGCTAAAATAATGGTGACGCAGCCTTTTGAACAGAGATTCAGAACTAGAATAAAAGATTATTTAAATTTAAATGACACGATTATCATGGTTTATTTCGATACACTCCAATCGGAGTCTTTGTTTATCAATTTATACATGACTGAAAAAGTAAGGAAAACTAAAACAATTTTTATTTACACTGGTCCTCTGCCATGGAAGACGGAAGAAAATTTCATTTTTTTACATCAGTGCAGGAAAAGATACTCTATTTATAATTCTGTGTTGCTGACTACAGTAAAATATGGAAACGGACGTTTTGTTGACGGGATTTACTACAATGAACAGTTTTCAAAGGTTGTGAAGGCGAATTTTAATGAACTGGATGTGAAAGATTTATTCTTGAAGAAAAATGTTGATAATTTCGATGGAATGGTCATAAAAAGTTTCTATAAAGAATCAGTTCCAACTTTATATTCCACGTCAAAATATTACAATTCGTCACCGTTTGATACTGCATCTGGGTTAACATTCCGAGTTATAAAGGAGTTCATGTATCGTTACAACTTGAAAATTAAACACGTCAATTTAACACAGAATGAAAAAAAATTTTTTATTCCAATTGATTTACTCAACAATAAAACATTGCAATTGACCTTTAAACCAGATGTAATACCACATGGATTAAAAAAGCCTGTAGAATATAGTTACCCATACATGGTAACAAAAATGTGTTTGGTGATTCCATATAGTAAAGAAATTCCAATCTACATGTATCTTTTGATTGCATTTGATACTGAAACATGGATTGTTCTGTGTATACTGATCGTATACTTGGCGTTGATGTTGCACATTGCATACAAAATAGCAGTTGGAAGATCAGAATATAGTGAATGGGTTCTTCAGGTAATATGCGCAATTTTGTTCATTTCTCCGCCCAGAAATTTTGACAGGAGGAAAAGTATCATAATTTATCTTATGTTAAGTGCGATTACACTTTTCGGTTTCATCATAATTAATATTTATTTGGCATTCTCGACAAGTTTCCTATCGAAGATCATTTATCGTAAACAACCAAATTCGCTTCAAGAATTGATGGATCAAGATATAAAAATAGCCGATCATCCCATTGACAAAAATGATAGTATGGTTTCATTCCTTTCAATGTATCACAGAGTACCGCAAGGTTTTGAAAAGCATATTATAGATATAAATAACGTGACAGCTGTGTACAGGTATAATTTGAGTTTTACCTACGCTTTTCTCGACATGACATTCTTCATGAATGTGATTGCTAAGAAACAAAGAGATGTTAGACGAAAATATTTTTATATATCAGATATTTGTTTTGGTGAATATCACATTGTACACCTTGTAGAGCCAGATGTAGTATTTCGTGAATCATTAGATTTATTCATAATGAGAATAATTCAATCTGGAGTTTTCAATCATTGGGAGAAAGTGACGTATGATGAACTTCGACACCTTAAAATTCTGAAAGATATGCGTGATGATGACGACGATGGTCCCAAAGTCTTGGAAATGAATCATTTTAGAATTGCTTGGTGCATATTAGCGATCGGACTCATAAGCAGTTCCATTGTTTTCTTTATGGAGTATTTCCATGCCAAGAAGAGGAACAAACAAATAAAATAATACTTTTAGTGCACGTATGACAATCGCTTTAATTTGGATATAATAACTCCTAAATGTTGAGTTTTGGAACACATCTGAAAATATTTTGTACACTTTTGAATTTTAAAATTTCAATGTTTTGTTGAGTTTTTTTGATTTTTATTCGAAAAAGAGCAAAGAGGTGAAATAAATTTTAATTGACAGCACAATTTAATTCGTTGTTTGCATTCAATTAAGCAGAGCTGACACCACAGTAAACTTTTGATAAATTGAGTTCTGCTTCATGAGAATAAGGACAAATTACCCAAAACTAAAATGCTGTTTGCACTCCCGTCACTTTCGTTGTTTATTCTTTTTCTGTAGCAGACACATCATATTTAAGGCCTTCATCCACTATTTGAAGTCAATTGCAATCCACGCTTTAGTACTGACCATTGTTCAGAACTTATTCTTGTTTGTGCTTAGGCCTCGATTCTCATAGTCAAGTCACGTCAACGTGTCACGAAATTGACTTTCAGAATACCTATCTTCTACTGTTACGGCGACGAACAAATGACGTGACTACGAGAATCGACCCCCTAATTTCGTTTTTATTAGCGTATCTGTTTATTGCTTTAAATTGTAAATAAATGGTATGTAATTTCCTAAAATGGCCAAAAATACACATAATTAGAAATTACGAACGGATTTGAAGTTTTCACACTGTTCACCTACAGATGTTTCGCCGTTTTATTTAACTACTCTGAAATTAAAAAGTAATGACAACACATGAATACATTTACTTATGCCCACAGTATAATGGTGTTAATTCGATTTGTGTCATCGTTTTCATATGAGAGAATTAGAAAGTAGAACAATTGACAATTTTTGAATATGAAAAAAATATTAAAAATCAGAAATCATTTTATTAACTGAAAGGTTTTTTTGTTTACGTGAATTATGATTTGTTTGTGTTATATTTGTACTAGTTATAAAAAAAAAGAAATTTTGAGAATTTTTATCGTCTTTTTTATAATTTCTTACTTCTCTCTTATTTTGCGTACAAAATTTTTGAGTTTGTTTTGGTTTACACTTGTTTTGGGCTCCAATTGGGCTCTAAATTATTGGAAATTGGGTGATATAGCATATTCTATATCTGGCATCACTGCACTATACTCTGTCTACTAATTCGAAGCGATGAAGTGAAGGTCTTATGGAAATGACATACAGTAGTACCACTTTGCGTTACTATTTCAAATGTAGCATTAAAATGTCGTCTTCATATGCTAATTGGGCGCAACTCTGTCGCAGTTGTGCAGATATACTCAAACAACAACCCGCAAACACGTATTGTTGTTTTCAAATGCAACATTGACACATTGTACATACTTGCCTTCAAAATTTCATACTAATATATTATTTCGAATTTTCCAAATTCTATCTTTTCTTTTAAAAATCATAAAATAATTGTAAATCAAATATTTTTAGATTTTTATTTCCGTTATAGTAAAATTTAGTAGTTTTCCCTTTTTAAATTAATGGCAAACACAGAAAACGAAATAGGAAAAGAAAAAAACAAAAGAAACAAAAAAAAAAAAAAAAACATTGAAAGAAACAAAAAAAAATTTTATTTTTGTTTTCATTATTTTGCGGTAAAGGATGAGTATTTTATTAAAAATTCCCAATTCACAATGCACAAATAAAATTTGAGAAAAGCCAAATTTAACTTCTCTATTTGTATGTATGTATACAAATCTAGGTATCGCGGTATACATGTGTGTATTTTTTTTGAAATTTTAGTTTTACAGAAGAATAATAATAATAGCAGAGCAATAATATACTAGGACAATAAAAAAAAAACAAAATAAAATAAAATAAAGGTCACGTATAAACTTCATTTTCAGCAATAAAATAGAAAAAAAAAAGAAACCAAAAAACAAAAAAAAAAAACAAATAAACACAATTTCAGAGGCTTCTAAATTACAATAAAAGTGACCAAGTTTTAATATTAGGCTGCTGATCAAACATTTAAAAAAAAAAAGAAAGAAAAAAGAAGAAAAAGAAATTGCACTAAGAAAAAAGAAATAAACATAAAAAATACATAAAAATCTTTGGGACAATATGGGAATGTTCAATTTTTGTTTTTCGTTTTTTTTTTTTTTTTTTTGTTATTTTCTTTTTACAACACATCAGGAAGTAAAACTAAAGAAAAATAAAATAGGAACAAAAAAAAAAAAAACAAAATATATGAAAAAGGATATCCGTATATGTAGGGGGTATATGTCGTATGGTATTAAAAATCCTATAATAGTTTTACTTGATATGAAAAAGTGGAAAAAAAATCAAAAAAAAATGGTACATGGTACATACTATGCTTAGGTCTTTATTCCTTGTTTTCCTTTTTCTTTTTTTTGTTTTTGTTTTTTTTTTTTTTTTTTTTTTACTGTTCAGGATTTTCATAATGTTACAAAAATAGATGGTATGGATAATGTACTAAGAAGTATACGATACATAACAAATATGATGATGATGGCTTTTGATAACTGACCCCTGAATATATTTTCATTTTTTTTTTTTTTTTTTTTTTTTTTTTTATTATTAAAAGAAAAAAGAAAAGCACAAAAAAAATGCCAAAATAGAGAATTTGATTTTTTTTTTGCCTTTCTTATCCTTACACAATAATCCTTGAAAGTTGATGTAAAATTTCTCTATACATTATTACACACAATATATTGTATGTACAGGATGATTTTATAAATATACCTATAACAGGAGTCAAAAACTTAAACAACTTCATGGTTAACTTCATGTGCAAATTAACCAAATTTTGATAAAATTTTCAACGAGTACCATCAATGATTTTAACATCCTATGAAGAAAAATATTCATATTTCACGTGAAGTAACAAAGGATGAAATAAGAAATAAAATGTTCGTTTATTTTTGTGGTACATATTTGAGAAATGTCCAAAAAACTAAACGGTTCAAAATTAAAGCAAATTTCGTGTAGTATTTTGTTATCAGAACTTGTGCAATAAATTTAGATATATACAACAGATCCCATTTTTATAGAATCTATCGAAATTTGTTGTACAAAATCTAATGATACTACAAAATGATGATAAATCTGATGCAATGTGCAAATGCTACTGAAGAGTTTTGATATTAAAATGAGAATAGCTCGTATTTTCTCCATTTTGTCGGATATTTTGTTTATTTAATTAGGATCATTTTTCTATTGGTGTTAAAAATATAATTAAAAGGGAAAAAAAAGTGGAATTTGATTGGCTATACGCTTCGGAAAATACCTGAAAATGTGGCGAGAATAGCTCGCTAGATTGGAATTCTCAAGGAAATAGACCTCTAAAGGCAGACCAAAAAACATCTGGCATCGAACGTTGAATAATGATTGCGGTACGTCGAACATATCCAGATGAGGAGAAATCATAAACCAATAACACAAAACCGGGTTAAATGGCGTTATTTAGTTGATCGCCTATGCGATCGCCATGAGGAATAAGAAAAGATCAGATTATGATGATGATGAATTTAGATCATTTACAGATTAATGCTGAATTACCCTGTTTGCGTATATACTATATAAGCTATAAAAGATAATAATGTGAACAATAAGAAAATGAACTTTAAACGAGAGGATACACACACATACATACATATTATAACGTATTTTGTGTGTGTATGTGCATTCATATGTAAATATACCTATATATGTAGATACTTGTATATCTGCAATAAAATACACAAGATTTAAACAAACTTATTATTATCCCTTGGGTTATTTAAAGTTTAAATGTGATATTGAATTAAAATGAATTTTATGAATGAACATATACATTCGTAAATGTATATAATGTTAGTGAACGTTTTTATACAAATTTTTTTTTTTTTTTTTTTTTTTGCGTATTGTAAAATATGTTATGTTTTTATTTTATACGCACTCATATACACAATCATATAACACACATCGTAAATGTATACATTGAAATCCTATGTGGATGATACACGAACGAAATGTAAATCACTGAAATGTATTTATACATATGTACGTCTGGTAGAATAAAACAATAGAATTATGTATATTGGAAAAGAGAATAACAGAAAAGTTATATAGCTGTTATATGGATCAAATGAAAATGTATAGATACAGATACTACAGATACAGACACAGATACAGATTATTTTCTTTTTGTTTTTTTCTAATAAAATTAAAAGTAAAGGATAACAAAGTAAATCTATGTAATTTATATACAAAAAAAAAAAATAAATAAAAATAAAATAAAATAAAAAATAAAAACGATTGCAATACATGTAGGGCATTATTATACATGATACATATATAAAAGCTCGCTATTCGATTTCTATTTACTATGCGAATCCTTCATAAATTTTGATTTCCCTTTTTACTGTTTGCATTTTCAAAAAAAAAAACAACGAACAACGAACAAATTATTATCAAAATCTAATTTTCAGGATATATGTATCTAAAATATATTGAACATTGTTCAAATAACACAATAAAGTATAAAGTGAAAAAAAAAAAATAAGGATATTTCCAAAAACAACAAAAAAAAAAAAAACATTTACTTCATTAAAATATTTGGGATTTAAATAAAAAAAAAAATAAATTCGAATTTATAACGTTATTTTGTTATGTTGTAAATTTCAATTTGTTATAATAAATCAAATCCTTTTTGTATTATCCTTTTTAAATTCATTATTTTCAATTCTCATTATTATAGAATTATGTGTATCCTTTAATGAGGACCTTCCGTTAAGCCACATAAATGCAAAATATACATTTGTTTTTGAAAATTAACGATTATATACATACTATTTCCAATTACAGGAATATCATCATCATCATATTCTGCATTAAAACAATTGTCGGACAATGCAGATATTTTCATTTTACGAAGTTTGGTTTTTTGTTTTTTTTTTTGTTTTTCAGTGATCAATAAGGATCAAAAATGGTATAGCATAGGAAAAATCCAGGCTTTTTTTTGAATCTACGTCACTAAGAAGAGCTATATACCATAGCAATGCGTTGATTTCAAAAGAAAAAATCGAAACGCGTTTCAAAATTCAAAATTAGACTGTTTTTACAAACTGAGTTTTAAGTTTTGAATAAAATTTGGTATATTAAATATTTTAGTGATATCCATGTTCATTCAAATAATCGGGTCTTTTTTTTTCTTATTTAAAAGTACATTTTTTTTACATCGATTTACATAGAAAATTTTGAATATCTTCTCAATATTTTCATTTTCCTATAAGACCACTATCAATTTAATTTTTTTTTTTTTTTTTATTTATTGTTTCACTTGTAAACCATACTCTCTTATTTTAAATTTCTACTTTTCAAAACTTTATACTGTGTTCGATTGTTTAGTTTTACTTTATATCGTTTAAGATTTTTTTTATATTTTTTTATATTTAATAATCCAACTTTTTAGTATATAAAAATTGATTGGTACAAAATTTTCAAATACGTTCACCTCTATTGATTCCCTATAAGTGTGGTATTATTATAAGTGAAACTATAAAAAATATTATTTTGTGTATATAAAGAAAGCGTATATATACAGATTCAATTCAAATACTATACTTTGTATTTTAATTATTTTCATTACAGGCCTTTTTGGGAGTATACATATGTGTCTTTTGTTTTCTTCTCTCATAATTTCTCATAAGAGCATTTCACGAGCAGTATTATAACAATTCTCAAATTTCTCATACCATATAGGATGAGCTATTTTAATTTCAATTAAGTTTAATTTAAGTTTAAATTAAGTTTCATTAATATTAGTTTAATTTATTTCACAAGGATGAAATGGTTATTTGGCTTGACCTTAACACTGCAGCTTAAGAAACCTTATTGAATCTCTCATCCTTTGTTTATCTACATAAAGGTATTTATCCTTTTGGCAAGGATAATAACGTACTTTATGTATAGTCTAGATTTGAAAGGATTTAATAAAAAGACATTTAATTTGGGCGGTCAAATTTGTAATTTAAGTATTTAACAAATCAAAATTTCACTAAGATGTATACAAAGATATGAAGTGGTTAGTCTTCAAATGTACTTTTTGTGGTGGTACTTTTCGTAGTTTCTATAAAGCCTGTAGTGAAAATATTTAAAGTACAAAGTATAGAGAAATGAAATCAACGTTTACTTCTTCTTATTCTTTTTTAACACGTAAAAAAAATTAAAAATTTTCTTACGATACGATAAATTCTCATTTAAAAAATAAAAATAAACCAAAAAAAAAAAAAAAAAAAAAAAATGTATACACATTAAATTCGTTATATTGTCATACAATTTATTTAAGGATTTTCTCTACATTTTATATGGATTTTCTTATCATCTCATGTAATACTGAGAAATCCATTTCTGAAAACGAAAATAAACGAGTATACATTACGTGTATATACATAAAATGTGTGTACATTTTGATACAAATAATGAAATACCACATAAATAAGGCACAAATTGTATATATGTACTATCTTGAATTTCAATACAATATCTTGATATTTTTCAAATTGTATATACAAACTAACTGTTTGAATGAGGTGTGCAAAAGGATAAATGTAAAATTTAAATTTATCCTGCTGTTTTCCTACGTTTAACACAAAGGTGGTTCTACACAATTTGCTAAAAAAAAAAAAAAAACAAAAAATGTCAGATATTATCCTTCGTCCATGCATGGAAAGCACAGAGACTTAAATGCTGTCATTTGCAAAGTCTATTGTACATTTAAAGTGGAAGATCTTTCTTACTTTAAAGCCTCCAATGTCTGACCACCTAATCAAAAGAGTAAGTCAAAATATGACAATCTCATTTTTCGCTGAGGTCGTGACACAGAACTTCGATGAGAATTTCTTCATTTTTCACACAAAATACGTCATCTCTAACATTAATCTTGTTAAAAAGCAATATCCTATTCAAATGTCAGTCAAAATGAACCCCAAACGTTGGCCTTAGGTAGGTTGCAGTGGTCGTTACCACCGGTTACCCCAAACGTGCGCACTTAGGCCAATTTAGCTCATTGTGATAAATGTCAGCCTTACTTCTGACTTCCTTAATTCATTAAGCCTATTGTACTCATTTTCTGCAACGAGCATCCATGAAAAATATTCGC